>JAPTHN010000001.1:26670885-27270885 GCA_026936325.1 Platynereis dumerilii | reverse complement strand
CATTTTTCAAGGCCATATATCTCCCATGATAACACCTAAAAAATTTAGGTGAAAATATCACCCGAAAGCTCACCCCCTGTGCTATATTAAACAACAATAAAACAGCTCTGAAACAATGAACCCATCTTTTTATAGCCACGGACATTTTTTGTTAATTTTCATGATTTTTTCGATTTTTCGACCGAAAATTGCCCTCTTAATCACCTACGACTGGGAAAACCATGCTCATTTCACTCAAAAAACAAAATGTTTATTATTGTAATTGGATGGAAATATTATTTAGAAAATAATAAACATCATTAAAAAGCAGAAAAAATGTTCTATATGCAAATTAGTACCGCCATTATTGAAAATTCTAATTTTCTCAATATCTCGGCTAATATCCCACTCAGCAACAAAATTATGGTGTCTAACCCTATGTTTTAAGGGTCAAAGAATACTTTAGGACCATCTTGAAAGGTGTCAAATAGGTGTAGATTAATATAATGTGACCTGGTTCACCAGAATTATTTCAAACATGGCACTATCTACTTTCACGAAATGAGTCAAGAGGGGTCCATTGTCACTTAATTTTTAGTGATGTTTAGCTCTTGGTAGAAGGTTCTTGAATAATTTCTCGAGATATATTTAAATCACATTCAGTGAGAAAAAACTAAATCCTTTGAAATGAGCATTAAATTTGTCATTTTGGGCATTTCTTAATGAAGGTGTAGCAACATCTACTTCCACAAAATGAGTCAAGAGGGGTTCAATTTCACTTATCAATTAGAAATTTAAGCTGTTTGTAAAAGTTTCTTGTATAATTTCTCTAGATATTGAAAAATTTTATATAATATTTAATAAATATTTAGAAAATAATTAACCTAATTGGAAAGCAGAAAGTCCTATATTAGTACCGCCATAATTGGAGAATCTTATTTTCTTAATATCTTGGAAAATATTGCACTTAGCTTTACAGCTATGGTGTCTAACTCTCTGTTCTGAGGGTCAAAGAATGTAGCGAGACTAACCTGAGAATTGTCACATAGTTTTACGTCACCTATATTGATAATTATTTACATTATCAGAATTATCCGAATATGGCATTATTCTGGATATTTTGTCTGTTGTTTTACTTCTTTGAGGCAAGGTTACCATCAATCAACAGTTCATCATTGCTCAGCTTAAAAAAACCTTGCAGATTTGTTGTGCCTGTGGTTTGTCAAGCTGACATGGTACCGATACTTTTCCAGTAATTGTGGAAAATGGGAATTCATTTTTTTGGCGCCGGCCAGATTGTTAGATCTTGCCGGCTACTCTGTTTCGGACTGGAACACCAGGTCATGGCGTGGACGCTCTATTGCGTCACGTCGTGGACGCTGTGGTGGAAGTCAGTGATGGCAATAAATGATGATGGTGGCAATCAGTCAGTGGCAATTATTCAGTCAATGAATGGCAATCAATTATGAATGGTAATCAATGAATGACAATCAATGAATGACAATCAATATATATATGCTTCTGAGCAGTTTACTGGAAGAGGCGCTATATAAATTACTATTATTATTTATTATTATTATTATTATGTATATCATTTATTTGTGCATTGAACACAAGTATACAAGATAGCAAATTTAAGTAATTATTAAATAAGTTAAGTAAATAAATACAATTTTACATAAAATCAATTAATTTAACATTTTAAGATAGTGTCTTTGATCAATGACCAATGCAGGGACAGTTTAACTGTCCCTAATCAATGGCAAGGGAAGCCCTACAGGGACCTTTGGGGCAATGAATGATGGCAATCATTCATGGCAATCAATGATGGTAATCATTGATGGCACACAATGATGGTAATCAGATCAGTTATCAATACCAATCAATTCATTATCAATGGCAATGAAAAAGATCTTTGCAAATTATTTGACCTGCGAAAAACATTTTATTATTTCTTCATTTTAGTTCTTTAAATATTGTGTTCAGTATGATGGCTTTGAACTCCACTATAAAAACCTATCTAATCAGATCTCTATAAAACCAAATTTTTGAGCTTGCATATCAACGGCGCCATTTCGTCCCTTTGGACAGAATTACGATGCAATGTGCGACCCTTTATCTTATGTTGCCTCTAGTTTTTCCAGGTGGAACCTATAAATGTAGGTCATGAAAATTTGTTGAAGCATGTGCTGGATTCTCAATTTGTGCCTTTTGTTGGTCTAAAATCTCTGAGAAAAAAACAGAATGTTTGATCGAATGTAGTATGGTGTATGATGGGCCAAAAATGGACCAGCAAGTTAACGAGCTGGAATTCAGCCCTTGTGCCAAATGTTCGGATTTTTCAGGAAATGGCATACGTTTCGCTCCAGTCCGAGGCTATCTCCATGAAAAATGGTTGTCAAGGCAACCATTTCCTTTGTTCATAAATTAGTACAAATTTCTACTACATTGTGTATGTCTGCTGCAATTGGTAACATTTGACCAGAAGAGCTTCCCTTGTATTTGAAATGATGTTTCAGGTTGATTTGCAATTTGTTGTTATTGTTACATTGCCATAGCAACAGTTTGAATAACAAAACTGTCATAGCTTGCTGACTTGCCACAAAATAACATCAATGACAGGAAGAATTCTTCAGTTACCAGCATGCTTTTTTACAGTCTGTCACTTTGATATTGAAAAAAAAAGATGACCAGTTCACTATGAAAAATGCACTTTGTGACTCATGATAGCCGATGAAGAGTCATCTTTTCTACTTTCAACATGGGAGACATAGAGGCTGTTTGATTATTCATGATCAAGAGAAGGCCATTTGACTTGTCATAACTGATATTAGAGTGAAAATCAGATGCATAATCCTTTTGTTTGGCTGTCACCTACAAGAGGGATAGGTCTCCTTCAATCAAATTAAATTAACATTGAAAGTATGGGGTCTGATCATGACAAATCATCAACACGATGACACTCCAAGTGACATTCTCGCAGTGAAACAGTCCACTCTCTTTCTATATCAAAGTGACAGACTGTTTGAAAGTCCAAGCCCCCAAAATTGATAACATATACTGTAGGCTGGTATGTTGATGAAATCTTGCTGTGGCAACACTTTTTTTTGCCGGTTTAGATGTTTTGTGAATAAAGAAAATCTCATTTTTAGCCATTTCTCCATTTCTAGTTAGAGTAGAGTCATGAAATTTCGCACATAGACAGGAATTTGTCCATTCTTTAATTTTCTGTATTGTAATGAGATAGAGAGAGAGAGAGATCCAATATCAACAATGTTACAGTAGACGAACTTCAAGTGCTTACATCTAGCTGTTTTCAGAGTGTCAATGATGTCATTGAAGGTGTTGCTCCAATCTTCACCATTGAAACTAATGGTTTTTTTCACCGACTCATAGGGAACTTAGTGACATGTATATGTTACCAGTGATGTGCATCACTGCAATGCTGAACATAAGAGAGGTAGCATGTGAGTCAGAAGCAGAGCTGTTGATGTGTCCTATATTGTGCCCACTTGGTAATGTTTGTTTGAGATCTTGTACATCTGCTTCCAACCAAATTATAACAATTATCCTATAACACCAAGCTGCAAATTTGTGTGCAATCAAATAATGAAAGATATAAACATGAAATGCTTCACGGTTGCTATGGCATATTTAAAGTGTGGGGACACTGTGTTAGCTATACATGTATACAAAACAACAACACTCATTGATGTGACAGTTGCCCTTTCAAATGACTTTTAAAATGATCTCTGAATTCTTCAACTTGTATCACCTGTCCTTGACAATAATTAGCTTGATGAGGGATATGATTTCATAAAATTCACATGAAATTTAGAAAAAATTGTTTCCCAGCCAATTCAAGAATCTGTTGACCAAAATCAGTCAAATTACCAAATCCAACTCAGCTATGAATTTTTTGATCCAATAAACCCCAAAATTCATATAATGAGCAGCTTTGTACACTACGTCCCAAAAGTTTGTTCACCTCACTTCCTCCAAGAATTCTGCTTGTAGAAGATAGATAGATATGGTAAGTGGCACTAAGTGCAGCCCTCTAAGCCCAGTTCTGGATGCTCACAAGGGTTGATTGATAAGATGGGAGAGAGAGCTGGAGTTCTCAACATGTTACACATTTGCTCCACGTGAGGGTCTTTTACTTGCCCAGCATAGACACTGATACAAGGGGCCGCCAATTTAAAGTCTCATCCGAACGACTTCTAGCCGGGATTTTACTCATGAAAGTACACTGAACATTTTGAGTTCCCCATCCGGGGTTTGAACCCATGCAAGCAAAGACCTTCTGTGGAGCAGGCAAATACCGAAGCCACTTGGCCACAAAGCTGCGGCATCTTCAAGACGGGATATCTCAAAAGGATAATACCTGTAAAGGTTGACCTCTGGACTTCTGTCTACCCGACAAACATGATAGTGGTAATTTGAAATTGTTTGGACGATATTAATTGTCATTTTGGTGTTGCCGAATGGACCATGTTCGTAATGACAACGACTTCAAGTGGACATGCCGCAAATTTTTGGTCTCCACTAAAAGATTGATAGCTAGACCAAAGCCACATTCAATTGACATTCAGAAAAACCTCAAGCAGACTAATTAGTCATTACTGGTGAATGCCTCACTGTGCCTCTATAGACCTTCAGAAAGGGTATCCCCCCCTAATATTTGAGTTAAATCTCAGGTCACATGACCTCTCCAATTGCCAGCTACAAACATCTCCCACAGGCATGTCACTCCTCCAAACTATCTACCTATCCTTCTTTTTTTGTCCCCTACTTCAGATGGAAGCCCACAATCGTTTAAATCTTCTCTCATTTCTCTTTCCCAACTCCACCACTGATCTCCCACCAGGAGTGCATGAACCTGCATATCTCTCTAATTTTACTCTTCCACAGAGGGAGCCTCCTTCTTATAACCATTTCCACACAGCTGGCAGCACCTATCTTCATCTGCTTGCCATCTACAGGAATGTCTAAACAATTAATCATGTTCAATAACTAATATTTCAATCCTCTTCAACACTCGCCCATGCAAGGTTCACTACCACAGCTAAGAGGTCAACAATTAGGACAAAACCAATGCGCCCGTTTCATCAATGTGCCCATTGCTGACATTAGGCGTACAAGACAGATTCCACATCTGCATCTGCCATTATTGTGTGTCCGGGGGGGGGGGGGGGGTCTTCATCCCCCTAAACATGTGCCTCAATGGGCATTACTAGTAGAATATATTTTGATTAATTACAAGCAGCTCAATAATGTCTGGAACCAATTCATTTGGGCATGTTTAAAATGCTACTGCAAAGCTGAAAACAGGCTTCATTAAGTAATGTCATCACAAAAGCGAAAATATTGGCTGCATCCTCTCGAAACTTTAGTAACACACGTCTCAGGAGACAGTGGCTCTCTCCAAATGTGAAATATAAATTTGCATGCCCAACAAGTGATGTAATTTCCAGTTTAATAGACTTTCATGAGTTTCCAAAGCTGTGACGTGGTATATTTGCCAGTAGAAATGGCTGAAAACCAGCGATATGCGTTGGAAAGTACCTTTTTTACTGAATTAGGAGGCTAATATTTACTTCATATTTCAAAATTTCAAAACCATGGCAAATTCAAAGGAAAAGCACTGTATAAAAGTGTTTGGTATTGAAAATGATTATTTAATATGCCCAAAAAATGAAACTTTTACCATTTTTAAAAGTGAACAGATAGCTAAGTAAGAGGTGAAAGAACTTTGGGGACACATTGTAGCCCAAGCCATTAAAAAATACATTTCTGACAATGTTTGTTGGAAGCGTCATCTCTCTTGCTATTATTATAGACCTTCTCTCAATCAAAATTACCCCAATATGACCGTTGAGTTCTAAAAAATCTGCATGAAATAACCTATCAAGTTGGGTGCAAATAACCATCAGTTTCCCATGGTGCTTTTAAAGATACATATATATTGGTTGAACCTGTGAAAATGCTTCTCTATTGAAAAGCATTGGCCAAGTTGTTGTAAAATGAACAGATCTGAATATGTTGCCTGGCGAAATTTATTTTCTTTTAACAAATTTGCCTCCAATATCCCTCTTCACACAAATGAAGCCTATTATAATCAAATAATTAGGAATCAATGCACCCAAAATCAGCGACAATGAACCCCTCTTGACTCATTTCGTGAATTCAAAGTAGATAGTGCCATGTTTGAAATAATTCTGGTGAACCAGGTCACATTATATTAATCTACACCTATTTGACACCTTTCAAGATAGTCCTAAAGTATTCTTTGACCCTTAAAACATAGGGTTAGACACCATAATTTTGTTGCTGAGTGGGATATTAGCCGAGATATTGAGAAAATTAGAATTTTCAATAATGGCGGTACTAATTTGCATATAGAAAATTTTTTCTGCTTTTTAATGATGTTTATTATTTTCTAAATAATATTTCCATCCAATTGCAATAATAAACATTTTGTTTTTTGAGTGAAATGAGCATGGTTTTCCCAGTCTTAGGTGATTAAGAGGGCAATTTTCGGTAGAAAAATCGAAAAAATCATGAAAATTAACAAAAAATGTTCATGGCTATAAAAAGAAGGGTTCATTGTTTCAGAGCTGTTTTATGGTTGTTTAATATAGCACAGGAGGTGAGCTTTCTGGTGATATTTTCACCTAAATTTTTTAGGTGTTATCATGGGAGATATATGGCCTTGAAAAATGGTCTATTTTAGCTCAATGAAAAAATTTCAAAACTTGCATGCGGTTGCCATGGTGACACTGCTTAGCAACCAAAACATTCTTTGTTATGACATCACTTTTGCAATGTCATGAAATATCCCTTTAAAATGATGTATCACTTGTGTTCCTATCTTTATCATAAGTGTGAAATTTTGATGGACAAAATATACCTTAATTTTTGTTAATTTTGATGAAATTAAGGCCGTCAAAAGGGCAAAAACATTCATTTTTCAATGGGTAGCCCCGAAAAGGAAAAATTTTTTTGTCCAATTTTGACCCTGCCACTGAGCTATAATTAGGTAAGTTAAACTTTTTGCAAAATTTCAGGAAATTCCGAGAACATCATCCGAAAGGCTCCGCCCAATATTTACACGGAGTGCTGGTTAAAATATAAATACATGAACACTAGATACAGTATATACATTGTACATATATATATATAATATAAATAGAAGTAAATAGAAGTGTTCAGCTCAGTATAAGTACAATCAATAAATACCATTAAATTATTAATAACTAACACATACATATAAGTTAGGACTTGGTATCTGAGATATGTACAAGTATAAGCTTATGAAATTCCCTAAATTGGAGTTTGTGTTTACAAATTATCATGAGTATGTGGTTAACATGGAAAATTATCAAATCAGCAAAATCTGTGGTTCCCCCACATCATGAAATGTGATGCTAAAAGGTGTTAATTAGACAGAATAATCATGTTATATAAATAGGATATATGTAACCAGATCCTGTCCCGTAATAGATAAAACCCAACAAACAACAAAATAGGCGACCACTCGCTCAATCATCATAATACATCAGACTTTTGATCCATTCTCCTATTAAAATATTTCGGTTATTGAGCTAAAAATTAAAAAAAATTAGGCCTTAGGGCTGACACCCAAAGAAAAGATAGATAGATAGAAAGATGGATAGATGGATAGACGGACAGATAGATGGATATGGTAAGTGCAGCCCTCTAAGCCCAGTTCTGGGCACTCACGAGGGTTGATGAGACTGAAGAGAGAGAGCGGGAGTCCTTAACATGTCACACATCTGTCCCATGTGAGGGATCTTTTACTTGCCCACATAGATGCTGATACAAGGGCCACCAATTTAATGTCTCTCCCTAAAGACTTCCAGCTGGGATTTTGCTCATAAAGATCTAACTGAAAATTTAAGGTTCCCCAACTGGGATTCAAACCCATGCAGGCAAAGACCTTCAGCGGAGCAAGCAGAAACCTTAACTGCTCTCCCACCCAACTGAAATAACCTGCAAAAAATTAAAGCAAAATTGCCTCTCACGTCTGAGTGTTTATCTGAAACCCAGACAACTGCAGCACACTATATGATTTCAAAATGCAAATCAAATTTTGGATTTAATGGGAAAATCAATGACCAGTTCACTTCCAATCAAATAGGTGTGTCATTAGGATAATTAAGAGTCTCAATATTGATCCAAACATTTTGCATTTTAATTTGCAGTTATTTGTGCAAAGAATGATGTACAATATCGAGGTATTGAGGGTGTGGGTTCAAATCTCACCCTGGGAACTCACTATAGTCAGAGCCCATGGGACATTAATGGAGGCGGGTTGTATCCAGTATTCTATGCTGGGGCAACTGAAAGACCCCCGGCATCCCTGAATTAATGGGGTATGTGCCAGACTCACAGTCTTCTCATCTCATCATCAGACGGCGATCACCTGCCTCGATATAGCCCACTAAGGTGCTGCAGAGGCATAAAACACAAACAAACAAACAAAACAATACCAAGGTAACTTTACAGCAAAATGCCCAAAATAGAGAGGGATTTTGAAAATCTTTTTTTAACTTTAAATAAAAGTCTACAACAAGGTGTGACATTTCACCCAGTATTCATGCAGCATGCAATCCAGATACGAATGTCTCGGTTAATCCATACTGCTGCACTAGCAATTAGCAAATACATGATTTAAACATAGGCTGCGCAGCAGCAAACCTTCAGCGAATAACACCTTTAGAAGATTACAATAATATCATAAAATTGGTGCGTTTACGAAATAGCTTAGGTATGCAATAGCGGTCGAGTAGTGGCCTTCCATTATCTCTATTTTTCCAATGATTCATAAAGTGTTATACGCATCAAAAAGCACTGCGAAATTAATTGCATAGGTGATTTGTTTAGAAAAATGCATTAGTGTATATGCAATAGTGGAGAAGTTTTGGCTCCGATATAAAAAAAATTCTTTTAAATATTTTTTCTCAATATTACAAAAACTATGGAATAGCCATCTGTCAGACCATGAAAAGGCACAACTAGACCATACAAGCCATATGTGTGCCAAACTTCATCCATGTATATGGAATAGTGACCGGATGTCGGGCCAGAAACAAAAAGAATAATTTTTATGTTTTTTTCAATATTTGAAAAAGTATATAATATTTTCCATCAGACCTTTCAAAAGGCACAACTAGACCATATTGACCATATGTGTACCAAAATTTATCCATGTACATGCAATAGTGAGCGAGTCTTAGCCCAAAAAACAAAAAAAAAATGTTTTTATATCTTTTCTCATTTTTTCAGAAAGTATAGAATATCTGTCAATGAGACCATCAAAAGGCACAACTAGACCATATAGGCCACGTGTGTACCAAATTTCATCCATGCACATGCAATAGTGACTGAGCCTTGGCCCGGAAACAAAAAAATTTTTTTTTTATATTTTGTTAATTATTTCAAAAAGTATTAAAGATCTATTCATCAGACCATCAAAAGGCACAACTAGACCATACAGGCTAGATGTGTACCAAATTTCATCCCCATACATTCAATAGAGGCCGAGTGCCGGGCCGGAAACGATCTATCCGCCCGCCGCCCGACCGCCCGGCGGACGGACAGCATTTTTACCCAAGTGATTACAATACCTTCTTCGAACTTCGTTCGCTGAAGGTAAAAAACTTACACCTAAACGCTAGTCAATCAACTGAATAACACAAAAAACTGACTGACATGATTTTTGTTTGATGATCAATCAAAAAAACAAGAAAAGTTTAATTGGGACACCACAAAACATTAAAAGCCAAAAAGGGGAATGAAAACGGTGAATGTGCACATTTATTGATTGACCTTGTTGCCAGTATCCTAGCGCCAGGATTCTAAATATTAGCTGATGCTATATTCAACAAATGCAAATGTATTGTCTGGAATTGTTCGGAAAGCAGTGTTTGTTGTGGAACAACAACCAACATCAGAACATCCAACAGGTAAACTGCAGTCAGCTCACTGGTCCCTGCCTCATAATATGATAAGTGTAGGACCATCTTGCAATTTGGGAGTATTTTGTGATATCACATCATGCTGTGATACGATACAATGAAAACATGAAACCACAATTTGAGACCACAAACAGTCTAGACCTGCTCAACTGAAGGTTTCTGCCTGGATTCTGCATAGGTGTGATGAACCTAAAATGTTTTCAGTTGACTTTCAGGAGATAGATAGATAGATAGGTAAGTGCAGCCCCCTAAGCTCAGTTCTGGGTGCTCACGGGGGTTGATTGATTAGATAGGAGAGAGAGCGAGAGTCCTCAACATGTTGCACATTTACCCCATGTGAGGGACCTTTTACTTGCCCAGCATAGACGCTGTTACAGGGGGCCGCCAATTTAACGTCTCATCCGAAGGAAATCCAGCTGGGATTTTGCTCTTGAAGGTGCACTGAAAATTTTGGGTTCCCCTACCCGGGGTTCAAACCCATGCAGGCAAAGACCTTCAGCGGAGCAGGCGGGCACCTAAGCCACGTGACCACCCAGCTGCAGAGCAAAATCCCAGCACGATATTTTTTGGATCAGACATAAGATTGGCAGTCCTTATATTAATTTTTGTGCTGGGCAAGTAGAAGATCCCCGACATGGGGTTTACAAAAATATTTGTAACAGCACTGTAACATGTTGAGGACTCTAGGACCTCCCTTCATCAATTGACCCTTGTGAGCACCCAGAACTGGGCTTAGAGGGCTGTGCTTATCATATCTATCTATCAGTCCATCTATCTCCAATATGAGACTCCCTGCAACGACCATCTTGAGACATTCCATTTACAATACCAGTCCACCTGTGATATGAGACCACTCTGGAGCATGAGACCACAACATAATAGACATCATCCTGATATGAAACAACTGAATGAGTATTTTTCCAAACGGAAAGCTCCTCAAGGGATTGTGGAGCATAAAGCAGTGGCCACTGTATTTATTGAAAAATAGTTTAATACATTGTACATACCTTCGTTATCTGTCTCAAAAGTTCGCTCAAAAAATCTTGTACAGCAATTGTTCCAGGCATCATCGTATATTTCACACTGAAAAATTCAAAAGGGAAGAATTTGTAAACAAACAACAAGAACAGTACATGGGGGGAACTGGGGCACATTTGGATGGTTTGCACATTCACTAATCTTACTCAATGTTAAAAATACAGAGGAAATCGGAAGTTTGCATGAATATTAACAGTATTATTGAACTTAAATCCACGGCATAACAGATTAGACTGCACCTACTCTTTTGCAGCCATGCTGCGAAGAGTGACATGACCAGTTACTGTTCCAATGTGCATTAATTTTGACACACCATGTGCAATATATTGAATACAAAAAGTACCTAAAACTTTTTACAATGCAAAAACACCTTGTAGTGCCAATAGTTAATAACTTTTAGCACTTCAAAACATTTTACATAAAGTGTCCTAGGCATAGAAATACATAGAACGGACATGAAGCTGTATGAAGCCACCTCAAGATGAGGTCACCACATCCGCCATATTGGAACTGACCTGAGACATGACGTCACAATAGGTTAATTATGATGTGACGTCATGCCATTGTTATAAGTGACATCACTGTTATTGGTGATGTCACGGTTACATTGTGTCAGGACACAGGGCAGTTCCAAGATGGTGGATTTGGTTGCTTCATCTGCCAGAGCCTCATGTCCGTTCTATGTATTTCTATGGTCCTAGGTGTGGCCATCAACATAAGCAACAATTAACAGAGTGCTCAGCTACAAATTGTTCACAAAGCATAGCTATCCACTATTTCTCAATTCACTGTGGCCTGAATACCCGTTTCTATGGTCCCATGCCATTTGGTTACTGGGACACTTACATTCTGCCATATAAAGTGCGTCCCAATGTGCTCCGTGTCCAAAATAACCCCAAGTGACTGTCACACCAAAACGTTAATTTTTCAGTCACCAGTATTTGGGTTCATCAGGATAGTAACTCATCAGTGATGAGTTACTATCCTGATGAACCCAAATACTGGGTACTGGAATTAAGTACAGTGATTAAAAAAGTACTGGGTACTGTACTGGGTACTGGGAACATTTGAAAAGTACTGTACTGGACTTAAGTACTTTGAAAAGTACTGATTAACAGCCCTGCTCATCACAGTTTTTTGTAATGTATTTTACTCACACAAGTATTTCTGAAGCCTGATTGTTTATTGTTTCTCCAGAGAATAGTTAGACTTGAACCCCTTTGAATTTAGTTGAGAAGGAAAACAAACCTGTATGACTGGCTGTAATATTTCGACCAAATATATAAACCTCCGGATGTGGACCATGCCAAGACACAAGAACCCCCCACCCCCTCTCCTGGCCCATATATTTTTCAAAACCCAGGGATAGTACCTGAAGACCAAGGCAGTCTGAGAAATCAACACTATTGATTGAAGTAGTGCCACGACAATGACATTGTATAAATGATGTATAAATGATGGTGAACAGAAAATGTGCATTGATGGATCAAAAGACTATTAAGCAGCTTCATCAACCTGCAACTATATATTTTTTTATAAAATCAAAATTATGCTATTTTTCCTTCCTCAGAAGTACAAGGTCTCTGTCACCAAAAATGTCAATTTAAAAAAAAACCTGAGTCAGACCCAAAGAGAAATTTTGCTATTTAATATTCATTGAAAAGCACCACCAGCTCTAGTGTTATTTCTAGCAACATCACATTGATCCAAATTAATATTTAATGTGCAGAAAATCTCCAGTCTCCATAACACTGAACTAGATTGGCTCATTATCATGCACGCCATAGAAAATTGCTGCAGCAACTTGGCCGCAAGTTCAAGTAATATACATACGAGGGGTTTTCCGTAAGTTCTGTCCAACTTACCATAACTTTTGCAATTTTTAATGCAGAAACATGATATTTGGGTCAGATAATATCGAAGTAGTTTGCAAATGATCCTCAAAAAATCCGATCATAGAAACAAAAATAAATGGTTAATTTGTTGCCATGGAAACCAAAAGTCATGAAATGCGGCCCAGGGCACTATTAGGGACACAGATTCATTATAAATTATCTTGACAAAAAATTAATTTTTACCAGGGTTACAGGACAAGAAACGTATTAAAAATAATCCCTAACATCTCACAAATACTTGTAGTAATGAACTTGACATTGGGTACATTTCCTATAACCTTATATCCCTTAAAAAATCAATGCCTCATAGCCCTTATATTAAGATCACAGTTGGTGTTTTGCAGAATTTTTGTTCTTTACTATATGTTTTCCATAAATTCAGTCCAGCCTGTCAAAACTTTTGCTAAATTTTGAACAGAAGAATTATATTTGGGTCTGTTGATATTGAGATAATTTGCAAATGATCCCAAAAAAATCAGATCATAGAGGTAAAAATAAATTGTTGATTTGTTGCTATGGAAACCAAAAGTCATGAAAATGACCGAGAGCTTCTTAACTGACACATACTTGACACATCATGTAAAATATGTAATTATTACAAGAGATATAGAACAGGTTTGTTTTAAAAAAATCCATACTCATTTCACAACTTCCAAAAATAATAACTGGGACCTTGTAAATACATTTTCTCATACTTTCTATCCATATAAGTATGATACCTCAGTCTTCATTTTTAAAAGGTTAGTTTTGACATTTTACAGTCTTCTTATCTTAGGTTTTCCATTGTGTCTTCTCCTCATTCAGAAAAAAAAATTTACAATCTTTATTTGGTTCTGTCACTCATACTGTCTTCTTTGTATGTATGATAAAAGGTTCTTACTCTCTCTGCTGATATTATCCAATTAAAATGAAAAAATACAACAGGTGCATATGATGTCATCCACATCCAAAAAGCTGCTCACCTCGTAAAAGACTAAGAAACTGCATGAGTGATGGTAAAGTTTTTAATTTTAAGATCTGATTTTTTGGGAGTTATTTGCAAATTACGTCAATATTATCTGACCCGAATATCATGTTTCTACATCAAATCTAGCAAAAGTTATAACTAGTTGGACAGAACTTATGGAAAACCCCTCTTATCTGCAGCACCTTATTGGGCTATAACGAGGCTGGCTTGGTTATATTGCTTAGATTGTATAGTATGTCTTTGTTTGGGGTAGGAACGCAATTATATTTTCTGGTTTGTGAATAAGCAGTTGTTGTGGGTTTGTTGGGAGCAGTGTGTTTCTTTGTACTTGGAAGCTTCTACATACATCATTTAGAATGTGTTTGAGTGGGCATTGGCAGCTTTCGCAAACTGCATGGGGCTGGATTGCCCAGAAGAAGATGAGAATGTGTCAGTTTCATGTGCCCAATAAGACATCTGTGGATCTCTACTTGATGATCCCTCCGTGTTTTCATTTTTTTTATTGTCACCTTTGCAGCTAGATATGTAATAGATAACGCCCTCGTTTGTGACGATATGCAATATATCCGAGGGCTTTAGCCCGAGGATTATTGCATATCATCACAAACAAGGGTGTTATTTTATTGTATTTGTTGCACATTCATGTTCCTCAGTTCATTTGAAGGTTGGCAGCCCTGAAGGCAACAGGTCAGAATTATTTGTTCTCAGGAAATAATACAATACATGAATTTGGTAGATAGAAAGATAGATAGAAAGATCGATAGATAGATCGATAGATAGATAGAAATAACACAATACATTAATTTCATAGATTGATCTTAGATAGATAGACAGATAGATTAAAAGACGGATAGATAGATAGGTAGGTCGATAGTGCAGCCCTCTCAGACAAGGTCTCTTTGGTGAGGCAGATTATTACAGTCGCTGAGGAAATGTTATTTTGAAGTAACAATATACATTCAAAAAATAATGGAAAGCAAAGAGCAGAGGTTCGGGGCGGCAGCCCCCGAAATAAGAAGAAGCAGGGGTTCGGGGGCGGCAGCCCTTGAATTAAGAAGAAAAAATAATTCTTTGAGCTTGCCCAATAGGGCCAAAATTGTTGGTCTGCTGCTCCGCAATTTTTTTTTTGCTTCTTGCCTAAATGAATTATTATATCAAGTGACCTTAAAATGAATTTTATCAAGTGACCTAAAATTTGATCATTAATTCAGATATTGGTATAAAAAAGAGTGAATGCAGCCTTTTCATTGAGACCAGTTACACTTGATACAATTTTCTTCCTTGTTTACTGTCTGTGTTTTTCAGTTTTAATCCTTTGTTGGTCAGTTTTGTTTCAGTGTTTCCTTCAATTTTGTCAACTTGTAGTCAGCCAAGCATGCAATATCATGGTCAGGTGTATGAGCTGTGATATGCATTATATCAGAGCGAAATCCTGGCTTCTGATTGGCCAGAAAAAGCAAACAGTCGTATAAGACAAGTAAAGCACTGAATCAACTGATTAAGCACAACTGACACAAACAAAACAATTTAAGCCAGTGACATCACATGACCAAGTAGAAAGTTAATGTTGAAACTGTTTGGACCACTTATCCGCGAACAGCCAAAATACAACATTGGCAACATTCAACGGGATATTTCAGTGCAACTTGACAAAATATTTGGTAATTATACTCAATTGCTCCTGACCTTATCAAATGAACTTACACTAAGAATTTCAAGGTAACACATTCCAGTGAATGTTCATTGTTATTTGAATAATCATGATAATATCTATCGGATAATTCAATACACCAAGAGCTCTATCCATGAAATTCTCCCCATTCTAAAAAAAAAAGGTTTAAAACGGACAAAACAAACACGTTAGCTGGTGTCTTCTATTAAAATATTTGTGTGAATCAGGGAATTGCCAATCCTGACCAATTTTATGTGCAATGTAATTTGATCAAAGAAAGATAAAAATGACCGCAGCATTTACCTAGAACTGGTGGAAGAAATGACATTGTAAAAATGTTGTGAAGCAATGTTACCATGCGACATATTGACAATGTCATCACAAAATTCTGAAAAAATATCAATGTCATGTTCATGTCATGGCAACATAATTGCTGCCATAAATTACATTTTGGCTAATTACACGGTAACTGACACAACTAATAACACGAATAACATACGAAAACGAACGAAGAACAACTGAGTGACACGGAAATGGACACTGGTCAGACTCCAGAGAGGAGACAGCTGACACTGAGGCAGAGATAGACAAAAACGAACTGCTCGCGAGTGCACCGGGTGAAGACGATGAACTAAATACCAGTACTGACACTGCAAAACAATTGTCAAAAGATATGGAAACTCTACTTGATGAGGTGAGAACATCTAAGAATGAAATAACCCTAGGTAGCAATTATATAGAGGCCAAAATGTATGATGATAGTACAAATTATACCAGAGAAAGCACACACACTGATTCAGAAAAAAACATTAACAAATGCCATAAACAGGAATCCAAATATGAAAGCATAGAACAGGAACATATAAGAAAAATCACAAAAAAATGTCAAAAGAAATCTAATAAGAATTTTTTTTACAGGATGATATTGCAAGACAACGAGCACGAAGCACCCCAGACTTCTTCAAACTTGCTAAAGGGATACCAACATCACCGAAAGAACAACAAACAAAGAACAAACATGGCCCAGTGAACACGGAACGAATTAACGAACTGAAACAGCAAGTGAAAGTAAAAAACAAACTCCTGCAAAACAAAGACGAGTCTTATTTTCATTGAAGACCGTACTCAGGACAGTTCATGTCAAAAGTTTCGAACCACTAAAAGCTATTGCCAGTTGGCAATACAATGCGTTTTTGCACTGTATATATAGTCTAAGGTACTTCTTATATTTAATATCTAGTGCACATAATGTTTAATTGTTTTTATATCTCCAAAGGAAATAACATATATATTTGGATATTGTCTACACATAACGATAAATACGCATATCATGTTAATTTTGCCCAATTCTGTCAGTTCACTGAGGAGTTATGCTACACAATTAGGTTTTGGGTGATCCTAATTGTTATGCAATTTTTTGGAAAATAACTAAAACCTGAATATTTACCTCTTGACATTTAAAGAAAAATTAAACTATCATTTCAAACATCCATGGATGTATTCATGTCCAAGAAATTCATAATATTTCTCTAAACATTGAGATTAGCCTACATTTGGATTGCAATTAAGAGCCTTTGTTACCCAGACTAAATATAAAATCATTATCAGACTAATTCTCTGCTTTCCGTAGGTTTAGAACTTTCCCTAACCCAAAGAAAATCAAACTGCCTCAACATACTCGAACCATATCTTGTCGGGAGTTGAACCCATCCGATTGACAATGCTATTCCTGTGGGAAACAAAGATGTGAGTTTTTGACTTGACATCATATTTTGCTGTGTTATCAGATTCGGTGGCTCTTCGCAGAAAACAAAAGGAGGGTACCAAAAATCTGATGTATTCTAAGGTGAATTTGCTGTAATATGAATTTTTGAAAGAACATGAGCGACTTCTATTTAAGAGAAAAGGCCCAATCCAATGAAGTTGTATTGTACGGATTTCTTGGTCATGAAGGCATCCATGTTTGAAATTATGGTTTTCATTTAATGTCAAGAGGTAAATGTTCTTGGCATTTTAAGATAAGTTTGGTAGATTTAGAATTCTTTTCCAAGAAATTGCATAACAATTGGGAACACCCCAAAACCTGATTATGTAGCACTCCTCATTTAATTGACAGAATTTGGCAAAAGAGACAGGATAATGGCTTCATGGCATATATTATGTGTGAAGGATATCTCAATAATATTATTTTCTTTGGAGATATCATGGAAAAGCATGGTTGCATAAAAATTAGGAACACAGTGTCTGTCCAGATCAGGATTGGAACTTGGGTCCTTCAGAGGAGATGACTAAAAATTGACTTTGCACTGCATGCATTGGCAACTTGGTCACTAAATTGCCAAAACATACATGTTATTCATGATTTTAAAACTATTTAACATGGAGAATATTGACGACAAGTATATATTCTATATTGTCAAAAAAAATTGTTAAACCTCCATAAAACATGCATGCGAAAAGATAAATAGCTCATAAATGCAAACAACACATTTCACATACAGGTATATGCTAATCACTATAGACATATATATGAACATTGAACAATGTGTTTGGAAGAACAATAATGTTTTTCAAATATGACATGTCCTCAATGCTTTCTGAACTTCTAAACAGGCCTTGACTTCATTTTGCAACACTGGAGTGACTAGACCACAGGAAAACCATTCATAATTCGTTGAAATTGCCAGAACATAATATTTTTGTAAAAATATTAGTTATATAGTTATATGGATCTCAAAGGGTACACCTACCACATGAGTCAACAAACAACGATTATTCAATTTATTTGAATATCGGGCTGGATTAATGAGCAAACAAACTGTGGTGAAATAAACAGAAATTGTGTTAGCATCTATTTACAGCAACACATAATCCAAAAAGATTTTGTAATAATTATGATAGCATGACAGATTTTAAATAGCTTTGACAACTGTATTCAGCAATGATAAGCTCATTACAGACTCTGAGAGAAAACAAATGATGTTGTGTACATGAAAATGGTGTCAGATATGGTAAGGAGAATTGGAGATGTAAATTATTGGAAACCCGACTCACCCCAGTCAAGGGCATCTCCAGCTTGACAGTCTCGGCTTCTTGACAGAGTCTTGAGAATGACGTGTGCAGTTTGACGTAAGTCTTGGACCCCAGTACATCCTCAAAAGTCTCAATTCCCTGCCTCTGCAGCTCCCTGAGGAAGAGGTCCCTGAGTCTGGCGTTCCTTTGCAGTTTCTTCTTCTGTTGGGGGTCATAGACCTCATTCAGGTCCTTGTTGTTGTAGACCAACACAAAGTCTATCCTCTTATTGCCCTTACTGGGTTTGGAGGGCAAGGGCAGGGACATGCCATTGTAAGCAGGGCTCAGTGAGGTCCAAGGCATCCCAGGTTTCTGCCTCACTGAGGGAGTATCCTCAGGGTCTACATAAGGTGGTAGCTGTGAATGAGCTGGAGAGTCATATCCACTCTCTGGTGGGTAGTGCTTTAGTGGCAAGCTGTCCCCATCATCCATGGTATATATATATTTGAGTACTAACAGTGTTAATGCACTATTTATGTACTATTTACATCATCTGAAATAATAAAATGGTATGCCGTTATTCATACATCATAATCTACCACCGTGACATGTAAATACATCTAAGCTATTTTACTACATTAAACTAGGCTTCCAGGTCGATACTATAGTCTAAAATGGATAATGTTGCTCCAGGTAGAGCTATTTGTGGTATCATGTTCTACAGTTAATGTGATCAAATATTTACATGACAACGTGTGTATCATAATTGTAATTTGCAGAAATGTTTGCACTTTTCAATTTTGAACATGTTAGGCCTAAAGACCAAAAAATTTGTTTTGAACATGTTAGGCCTACAGACCAAAAAAATCAGGATATTTATGCCTAACATGACTATAGATCTAAGTGTGACTTCCACCTAAATTCAATAATTAAGTCTTTATTGACATCAAGCAGACCAATGATTGAATCAATTAAACCTCTCATCAATGAAACTATAAATAATGTCTATGAGCTTATATGGGAGTTACAACATATGTGTGAAAAAACGTAATATATAGATCTAGAGATCTATCTCAATAAAAATTCATTCATTTCATTTCAATGGTGATTTCCATACACACTGAATTTATTACACAGATTATTTATTTTGTCAGCTACTTAGTGTGATGAGAGATTTAAGCAAAACAATACACCTGATTATTATGCTTAATTTCTAATAATCCTATAGATCTGGGGGCCTATCTTTATATAATAAGACATCAAAACAAGTTCTGACCATGACTTTTTGATAATTGATATACTGATATCAGTCTCTCACTAATTGAGCACCGAATAAGCAGCAATTCAGCTCAGGCCAATAACATATTGCCAATTAAATGCCAAAATTAGAAGCACCAAACAAATTATTAGGCCATGAATATTCAACAAATCAGGAAGAAACAGAACATGGAAAACATGCCAATGTGCCTCTTGGGTCTTAATTCAAGCATAGGTCCCAAGTTGCATAAAACATAATAATTGAGGGTTATGCCCAATGCCAATTAATTTAATATATATAAGGTGCAAAGTTGGTACATAAATGCATGAAATCAAATATATGTAAATACATGTAGTAAATGTGCACCTGATATCTTCTACGTTTAACTGAAAACAGAAAATATAGAAATCCACTACAATATCTATTGGAACTTTAAAGGAGTGTTATGTTTGGATCTGCAGGTGGCTGTTTATCCCATTGGAAAAATCAATCAAGCATGACCATCCAATGCACAGTGGCACTGGCTCTATAGCTGACACTACATGGATGAATTAAAAAAATAAGCAATATCACCTACCACATTTCACATCCTAAATGTTATCATGGTATCATCCAGTATATCCTAATTAGTGTGACTCAGTTCAATGCAATTAGACCCCAGCTCCTGGCCTGAACAAGGCTCAGCAAAAATGGCGCGTTGTTATTTGTGTCACGTGGTCTAGGTTGCTAAGGGGAGTGGCCAGAGTTTATCCTCATTTGGCATGCAGGGCAGTTCTGGGCCTATGAAGGTGTGATCATAAGTCTAGCTTTTAAAAGGTTTCACTGGCTGGCATTACATTAAGATCGATGGAAACATTCACACCATTGTAAATGGCAGATTTAAAAATAATTTGTTAATTTCTCATGGCCTAATCAAAGTGTGAAATAGAAATATTAGAGGGACCTGACTTTCACAAAGCTCCTCAAGTCACATTAGGATTTCCTGCCTAACCTGTGATTTCCAATTTGATCTTCCCTTGAGCAATCCCTGTCAGTAGCGATTGTTGTAATCTGCCTATTTCTCACAGAAAAGTGACTCCTTTGTTTTTTAATTTTTGATTTGTTGAATTTGTATTAACTTGCAACAAATGTTTGTGCCCTTTGCTGCTATTACAAACAGGTTTTCTTAAATGCTTGTGAAACGAGGATGTATTTCTTTGGTAATAAGTATGCTACAACCTGTGTAATTGTTTTATTAAGCCAACAAGCCTCTAGAGGTTTTATCCCTAACATATTGTATACCGCTGTACGTACAGCAATTTATCGATTAATTTAAAAAAATACAGCAAATTCACACCTCACCTTGCTTCAATTTCAGCATGATGTAAAAGAAATGTTACCAATTTGATGAAAGCAACAAAGCTTCTGGATACTAAACCAAATAAAAATGCAAAATTCCCAAGAATCCATGGAGAAAAAAACCTGAAATTCCGTCACAAAATTTGAGAATAGCCCTATCAAATTGTGACAAGAATATTCATGTCAATTTGTTGGGTCAGAAATTCAGCATTAGGCCTAATGAAGACATGGTCATAAAAATGTTCAGAACTTCCTCACCTAAACCTGGAACAAATTATTCAATTGGATTTGTAATAAAATTGCCTCTTTAGGTGTTGTGTAAACAGTAAGATTTTTTATTTGACTTTTATTTTCTTCTGAAATCGTCCACAGATGTAAAAATTAAGGCTCTACACTGTGAGTGAGTGAGTTAGTGTTTTATGGCCCATCAGTACCGGTGTGGGCTATTTATAGGCAACAGCCTCTACGTACACTGTGTCTCAAAAGTTCATTGACCTCACACTTATACCCAGCTTTCTATTCACTTTAAAAAATGGCAGAAGTTCCATTTTTTACATATCAATGATTCATTTTTAATACCAAACGCTATTTATAGTGCTTTTCCTTGAATTTGTTTTGAAATTTTTCGACATCATAGGCAAGTGCAAATCTACCATCACCGAGAACCGGGAATATGTGGATCCTGGTATGTACATCATCTCGGAGGTGGAGGAGGTAGATTCCGAGGATGACTCCCGGGGCCTCCCGCCATGAGGGGAAAGCCCAGCGGGCTTACCATCTCCTGTTTCACCTCGAAGGAGCGGCCCCTTTCATCCCCCTCCTCTTCTTCCTCAAGTTTTTCTTCCGATGAAGGACAGGTTGAAGCCACCTCGGTTGTAGTCCCGGATGTGTCCCCGGTTTGTCCGGGGCCTTCCGGCGAGGCAGCCCTGGAGCCGTCTGCTCCCCGGAGGAGTGTTTTTTTTTCAGAGAGTCAGTTTTGGATGGAGCAGTCTCAGGTTTGGACGGAACAGCCTCTCATTTCCCCAGAGTGGTCCGTCTCCTCCCTGAGGGACCGGATCCTCAGACACCATAGGGTTTAACCTGTGCCCTCCGGGGCATCCCGGCCCGCAGGTCGGAGTTGGACCTTGCCGATCTTACTGGCCAAGAGCGTTTGGCCGCCTACAACCCCGTTTACATCAACCTGAAGAGAAAATTGGCACAGGTGGTTGCGGACCGATGTTTGGATGTGACTCAGAAGCGTTCCTGCTGGCAGTGAGTTGAGGGTGATTTTTTTTTTTTATTGTAACTTTTTTTCAGAAAATAAATTATTTCTATTGTTAAATTTCAGTAGTTGATTTTTCTTTCAGTTAGCTCAAGAATGAGCTTTTCTTGGGGAGGAGTATTGAAACGACGGCATATTTTGGTCGTTTTATTGATAGCATATATAGCCGTCACCATTCCATAGGCTGTGACGGCGAGAAAGTCATTCGCTTACCTGTTGTATTTTTGCCAAATTTTCAGAAATGTCATTGAAGGAGTGAGTTAGTGTTTTATGCCCAATCAGCACAAGGGTGGTCTATTTTGAGGCACTGTTTGTTTGGTATATTATCTTGAATCTAATTTTTCATAACTTGTAGAAGTAATTGTTTTCCCTGAGGAACTGTATGTATGTTCCTGGACGCTGAGTTTTTTAAGAACAAGTGTTTGCGATCATCTGATTGGTAGTTCAGTAATGTAGAATGTAATTAAATTCTATTGTGGTGGTTGGCACTGTTCGCATATAGTGTTGCTGAATTACAAATAAAATTTGCCCACCAAAGAACGTGAAAAATCAAAGCAAAATGTTAGGAATTTGAAAACAAAAAGAAAAAAAGTTAATTCAAGGGACAAAATTCCTCACTACTAGAATTTGTCTTTCTTGTAACAAATTTCATTACAGGTTTACATTTGCCGAGTAGTCCATGTTTCTCAGTATTTTCTCTGTCGGCCTAACTGTGACAAACTTCTAAAAAGCATCATCGACATGCCCAGTATCAAGAATTTACAAATTAAAAAAAAAATCATTACAATTCTCTCCAGGCTTTCAGTTACAACCTAAATACTTTTACAGCAAAAGCCAGTACAATGCAAGATGGATGGATGATAGGGGCTTTACGACCTGTATATATTTATGCACTTGATTGGCTAATTAGGACAGGAGGAGGTCACAGCAATTAGGCAAAGGATGATTGAAACAGCTATCCAAAATGGGCCCAGGTGACAAGGCAAGAGCCGTCCCACCGACCTGACCCTCCCCCATCAAAATGCAAGAAGTATAGATTGTGCGTCCTACTAATGGACGAAATGTCATTGAAGGAAGCCGTTCAATATGATCCAAACAAAGGTATGATGCTTATCTTCAGGATAACTGCATTTCAAGAGACCCTGGTGTGGGAGTGAGTGAGTTGGTGTTTTAAGTCTCATCATCACCAGATTCAGCTATTTAGAGACATACTTTGTTGGTGTGGGAAATCATGCCACAATGTTTTTTGTCAGGGGCCTTACCCACAAGTGGAAACAACCAAAAGGATATTTCTTCTTGCATGGTACCATTAAAGGTACTTAACTTAAAAACTTTAGTTGAAGAAGCCGTCAGAACAATTAATGCCACAGGTCTTAAAATTGATGCAACAGGTCTTAAATGCATAGCAATAGTACACTTAGTAGGGGAGAGCGGGGCACAGTGAGACACTTTTTTTATTTTCAAGTGTACCAAAATGTTGACAGCAACGAGTTAAATGAGATCAGGTCCACATTATAGATAATGACGTTGGGTATATTGTCAAGTAGTTTCAGGTTCCTACCTTTTACCGGTTTGGAGAAATTTTGAGTTATGTCCATGCTCGTTAAGTGTCTCACTGTGCCCCGTGGGCGGGGCACAGTGAGACAGCAGGTGGGGCACAGTGAGACAGGGCATTTGCTGCCATAACTGCCGATCCTCAGGACCTACGGAATTCTTCTATCAATTGTTGCTAAACAAACTTCTGTACTCTTATAATAGCAGCTGGCTAGGTGATTTTTTAGGTCCTTTTTTTAGCATGTTTCAAAAATTCATCGCACAGGACACATGCACGACTTATTTAACCTGCCGCACCTGTTACACACTAATCAAAATTCTTCTCTGATGCTTCCCTTCGGATATGACTCACTAAAATCAGTAGTTTATAGCAGGCATTTTGTTTTTAATGGTGAATTGTGAGCTATGCATTACATTCAGGTCATTTGGAGTGTAATTTGAGATGTCTCACTGTGCCCCGCCTCAAACTGTCTCACTGTGCCCCACGCAGCTCTTTTTATAAAATTTTTCAATCCTGCTGACCGGATGTATGCAGTATGCATCATCATCTCACTAAACTAAGACAAATAATCAAGGTTTGAAACCCTGGCAATTGATTTGCATCAAACCACTTTTCTTGGGAATTATAACAAAAAGTCATTTAGCAAAATTATTTACTTTTACTGGTCAAAAACCAAAATATCAAAATTCCACTCTCGATATGCTGTGTAGGTATTCAGGATATAGGAGAGTCTCTCACTTATTTACTTTTTGTACTATACAAAAGAGGGTTGATCTGTAAACAGTACCAGTTAGACGCTACGGGCTTTGTCTCACTGTGCCCGCCGTCTCACTGTGCCCCGCTCTCCCCTACAGTGAGGACCACTTGCTCAAAACATTGAGGTTGCTGTTTTCATTGAGTGTCGAATCTGTCAATGTTTTCATTGAGGGCATTACATGGCTTCCATGCCTTCACAGACTGCGACACAACAAGCTAATTTCGCAGGAAAAAATTAAGGGCACTACTTGGCTTCCATGCCTTCACAGGCTGCGACACAACAAGAAAAAAATGAAGGGCATTACTTGACTTCAATGCTTTCACAGGCTGTGACACAACAAGCTCATTTTGCAGAAAAAATGAAGGGCATTACTTGGCTTCCATGCCTTCACAGGCTGTGACACAACAAGCTCATTTTCGCAGAAAAAATGAAGGGCATTACTTGGCTTCCATGCCTTCACAGGCTGCGACACAACAAGCTCATTTCGCAGAAAAAATTAAGGGCATTACTTGGCTTCCATGCCTTCACAGGCTGCGACACAACAAACTCATTTCGCAGAAAAAATGAAGGGCATTACTTGGCTTCCATGCCTTCACAGGCTGCGACACAAGCTCATTTCGCAGAAAAAATGAAGGGCATTACTTGGCTTCCATGCATTCACAGGCTGTGACACAACAAGCTCATTTCGCAGACAAATGCAGGGCATTACTTGGCTTCCATGCCTTCACAGGCTGCGACACAAGCTAATTTCGCAAAAAAAAATGAAGGGCATTACTTGGCTTCCACGCATTCACAGGCTGCGACACAACAAGCTCATTTCGCAGACAAATGAAGGGCATTACATGGCTTCCATGCCTTCAGAGGCTGCGACAGGACAAGCTAATTTCGCAGAAAAAATGAAGGGCATTACTTGGCTTCCACGCATTCACAGGCTGCGACACAACAAGCTCATTTCGCAGACAAATGAAGGGCATTACTTGGCTTCCATGCCTTCACAGGCAGCGACACAGCAAGCTCATTTCACAGGAAAAAATTAAGGGCACTACCTGGCTTCCATACCTTCACAGGCTGCGACACAACAAGCTCATTTTGCGGAAAAAATGAAGGGCACTACTTGGCTTCCATGCATTCACAGGCTGTGACACAACAAGCTCATTTCACAGAAAAAATGAAGGGCATTACTTGTTTTCCATGCCTTGACAGGTTGCGACACAACAAGCTCATTTCACAGAAAAAATGAAGGGCATTCTTGGCTTCCATGCATTCACAGGCTGTGACACAACAAGCTCATTTCGTAGAAAAAATGAAGGGCATTACTTGGCTTCCATGCATTCACAGGCTGTGACACGAGAAGCTCATTTCGCAGACAAATGAAGGGCATTACTTGGCTTCCATGCCTTCACAGGCTGCGATACAATAAGCTCATTTCACAGAAAAAATGAAGGGCATTACTTGGCTTCCATGCATTCACAGGCTGTGACACAACAAGCTCATTTCGCAGACAAATGCAGGGCATTACTTGGCTTCCATGCCTTCACAGGCTGCGACACAACAAGCTAATTTCGCAGAAAAAATTAAGGGAATTACTTGGCTTCCATGCATTCACAGGCTGTGACACAACAAGCTCATTTCGCAGAAAAATGAAGGGCATTACTTGGCTTCCATGCATTCACAGGCTGCGACACAACAAGCTCATTCTGCAGAAAAAATGAAGGGCATTACTTGGCTTCCACGCATTCACAGGTTGTGACACAACAAGCTCATTCTGCAGAAAAAATGGAGGGCATTACTTGGCTTCCATGCATTCACAGGCTGCGACACGAGAAGCTCATTTCGCAGACAAATGAAGGGCATTACTTGGCTTCCATGCATTCACAGGCTGTGACACAACAAGCTCACTTCGCAGACAAATGAAGGGCATTACTTGGCTTCCATGCATTAACAGGCTGTGACACAACAAGCTCATTCTGCAGAAAAAATGAAGGGCATTACTTGGCTTCCACGCATTCACAGGCTGCGACACAACAAGCTCATTTCGCAGACAAATGAAGGGCATTACATGGCTTCCATGCCTTCAGAGGCTGCGACAGGACAAGCTAATTTCGCAGAAAAAATGAAGGGCATTACTTGGCTTCCATGCATTCACAGGCTGCGACACAACAAGCTCATTTCGCAG
Source organism: Platynereis dumerilii (assembly GCA_026936325.1). NCBI lineage: Eukaryota > Metazoa > Annelida > Polychaeta > Phyllodocida > Nereididae > Platynereis > Platynereis dumerilii. The sequence goes on along the minus strand of JAPTHN010000001.1, from coordinate 27,243,976 downwards.
ACAAATGAAGGGCATTACTTGGCTTCCATGCCTTCACAGGCTGCGACACAGCAAGCTCATTTCACAGAAAAAATGAAGGGCATTACTTGGCTTCCATGCCTTCACAGGCTGCGACACAACAAGCTCATTTTGCAGAAAAAATGAAGGGCACTACTTGGCTTCCATGCATTCACAGGCTGTGACACAACAAGCTCATTTCACAGAAAAAATGAAGGGCATTACTTGTTTTCCATGCCTTGACAGGTTGCGACACAACAAGCTCATTTCACAGAAAAAATGAAGGGCATTACTCGAATTCCATGCATTCACAGGCTGTGACACAACAAGCTCATTTCGTAGAAAAAATGAAGGGCATTACTTGGCTTCCATGCATTCACAGGCTGCGACACGAGAAGCTCATTTCGCAGACAAATGAAGGGCATTACTTGGCTTCCATGCCTTCACAGGCTGCGATACAATAAGCTCATTTCACAGAAAAAATGAAGGGCATTACTTGGCTTCCATGCATTCACAGGCTGTGACACAACAAGCTCATTTCGCAGACAAATGCAGGGCATTACTTGGCTTCCATGCCTTCACAGGCTGCGACACAACAAGCTAATTTCGCAGAAAAAATTAAGGGCATTACTTGGCTTCCATGCATTCACAGGCTGTGACACAACAAGCTCATTTCGCAGACAAATGAAGGGCATTACTTGGCTTCCATGCATTCACAGGCTGCGACACAACAAGCTCATTCTGCAGAAAAAATGAAGGGCATTACTTGGCTTCCACGCATTCACAGGTTGTGACACAACAAGCTCATTCTGCAGAAAAAATGAAAGGCATTACTTGGCTTCCATGCATTCACAGGCTGTGACACAACAAGCTCATTTCGCAGACAAATGAAGGGCATTACTTGGCTTCCATGCATTCACAGGCTGCGACACGAGAAGCTCATTTCGCAGACAAATGAAGGGCATTACTTGGCTACCATGCATTAACAGGCTGTGACACAACAAGCTCATTCTGCAGAAAAAATGAAGGGCATTACTTGGCTTCCATGCATTCACAGGCTGTGACACAGCAAGCTCATTTCGCAGACAAATGAAGGGCATTACTTGGCTTCCACGCATTCACAGGCTGTGACACAACAAGCTCATTTCGCAGACAAATGAAGGGCATTACTTGGCTTCCATGCCTTCACAGGCTGTGACACAACAAGCTCATTTCGCAGAAAAAATGAAGGGCATTACTTGGCTTCCATGCATTCACAGGCTGCGACACAACAAGCTCATTTCGCAGACAAATGAAGGGCATTACTTGGCTTCCATGCCTTCACAGGCTGCGATACAACAAGCTCATTTTGCAGAAAAAATGAAAGGCATTTCTTGGCTTCCATGCCTTCACAGGCTGTGACACAAAAAGCTCAGTCTGGAGCAAAGGACTGAGCAATCGTTTGTTTTATGCCCCACAACACCACTTCCAATTCCAAGTTGGAGAGTGCTTCCAGGATTGTGGGGCCATTACCTGTTGTAATGTCACCTTCAGATACACTGCAGGTGGTGCTTTGTTGTTACCCTTGGTAATGCCATGCACATGAAATTATCAAGCAAGCTCTCCCAAATCGAAACATAATTAAATACGGAATTCGACATGGCAGAGATATCTTCGCTTGCATATATAGTAAGCCAGGATACAAGCACATCGATCATTTTTGGAGATGAAAGAACTAAACCAAGACCATGTAAAAGAGAAACCAGACTCCTTCGACTAAACTATTTCTGTCAAAACCAGATGCAAATATGGAAGAGTTCTTTCATATCAAGAATTATTACTTCCCTCCCATATCTACTCAGGTAATAAGTCAAGAAACCCAGAATGTCTCAATGGGTCCTGGACATGTTTGTATGGCAGGCAGTTTTCATGAGTCTTAGAAATGTTCCGGTAAAACATGGAAAAAATAACAATTTGACCAGATGATGAAAAGAGCAGTAGCCATAACACCATGCATCATGGCAAGCCAAATTCTCAAGGTTTCACTATGTAGCAATTCATGGTCCCTGCGCTAAGGTGCTTATGTGAAAACAAACATTTTGTCTGATGAGGTATGGTTCATGGGGTCAAATAAAGTATACTCCCAAGGAAACAGTATCTATCTGGGCTACCACTAATAGTAATAGGGTTTTGATAAGCCCTTAATTGCATCAGTGAATAAAATAAATATCTAGAATCATATAGTATTTTTATAGATTTATTTCAACGCAAATCTAACATAAAAGCATATCAAATACACAAAGAAATTGACTAGCTTTCCTTATTCCTTAATGTCAGTAGTGCTTCTTTGATGACCTTGCAGGCCTCTTAGTTGTGTACACTGGTGGCTGGTGGTGCACTGCTGGACTAGTTACTCCAATGTGGGGCCAAAGCCTTGTCATAACAAGGAAAGGGACAATGATCCAGATGCCATTGGGGACCCACAAGAGAAATATTGAAGACATGAGATCATTGTGCTTGTGGTAATCACCCCCTCCGACGCACTCCAAGTATTGTAATAGATAGAGGACGGTCTTCCACCACGTCATCACCGATACAGTGAAAGTCAGGAGAACAGCTGATTTGTTGGCCCTCTCATTCTACAACAGATTAGAATAAGCAATTAATGCAATTTTATACACTACTCTTGACTTTTGTTGATTAAAAAAACGCGATATTCATCATTGAAATTGATACGTATGAATTAAATTTAAGAGTTTATACTAACCAAATAGATGGCCAGAAAAGACATTGCCACTTCAACTATATTCATTCTGAAAGGTTAGAAAATTGGCATAAGCAAAAATTACTCTCATTGCATTCCGAGTAATGAATAAGTACTTTAGTTACTTTAATCATTACTTACAGACTGACGGCATACACAAAAGGGTCTTTCATATCTTGGTATCTTTTGTCGACTTCTATGTATAGAGCATCTGAAAGTACAACACAAGGCTTACAACGAAACAAATAATATAATAACGAATGAATCGTGGCTGATTTCTTACCCTTAAATAGAATTATAGCAAACATTATACACTTGAGGACAAAATTATTAGCTCCCCTCTGGGTACCCACTTTAATTCCATTTTTCTCCAAATTGAGGTATCACAGACCAACCATATTTTCACCTAAACAGTATTTCTGTTATTTCCATTACAAAAGGTTAATACTTCCAAAAATGTCAAAATTAATCAAGATAATAAACTGAAACCACAATTTTCCTTGGGACAAAATTATTAGCCCTCTCATGTTTATCATATCTGGGTGCCAACTTTTTCTAGGCAAGCAGAGAAGTGCCACAGTATACGTCACTCCTATTTCTATGACACAAAAGAGTGTCACTCAGGAGATGAAGGATGCTGCAGCTGGTACTTGCATAAGAAAAGTTTTCTTGGACTGCCTTACCCAGAAGGAAATGCCTGCTGCTAATCGGCACTAATGCCACTTTTTTCCAGGCACTACAGAAGTGCCACACTATACGCAACTCCTATTTCCATGACACAAAAGAGTGTCACTCAGGAGATGAAGGATGCTGTAGCTGGTACTTGCATAAGAAAAGTTTTCTTGGACTGCCTTACCCAGAAGGAAATGCCTGCTGCTAATTAGGGCTAATATCAAATTTTGATTTCAGTTAATTATAAGGACTTATTTTGGGAAAATTTATCTTTGTAATAGAAATACCATAGAATGCAGTTCAAGTGAATATATGGTTGGTCTGTGAAACCTCAATTTGAAGAAAAAATTAATTAAAGGAGATACCCAGAGGGGGGCTAATAATTTTGTTCTCAAGTATACTTTCGATCATCTCACAAGTTGAGGTGTCACTCATTGCTGCATTATGCTATTATGTGACTAAGCTGCAGAAAATTGGAATTTTTTAAAACAATTCAGTTCTTGGCGGTGAAAGTGTACTTTTCCAATGAAGACGAAAAATATGTATGGCAGGACACTTCAAAACTATGTTCGAGAAAGAAGAGAGGGCTGTACTCATCTGTGCCATCATCCTAACATACGAGGCACGTTTGTTTTAGCATAGGTATTGTCAATGATGCTGCAGCAACATTGTTTAGCTCACTTTACTATTCCATCTGGCATTAAAAATGCAAAATTTAAAGATTTATTTCGCAGCATTTTGAGGCATGTTACTCGTCTTGGTAAGAAAACAAGAGCAAGTTGTAGACCATAAAACAACATCTTATATCAATAACTGGGTGTTAAAATTGATGCCGATACAACCACTGTCTCTTTGGATGATAAAAAAATGATTGAAGTGCCCTTCTAATGTTTTAATACCTCAATGTTGATGAAGAGTGAAAAGAGACAGCCTTTCAAATCAAAAGATGACACCATATGTTGACATTATCACACCAAAAATGCAGATTGTACACCCTCTAAATTTATGTGGCACAGGTGCAAAATAAGACTCACATGGTTTCCAGATTGCATGCAAAGGTCCTCCAGGCATGGAAGAAGGCCTAAGTAATATGAAACAAGCATCCCAGAGACAAATTAACCCTGACACAATCAGCCAATAATGGATCCAGGATGGCATCAACTTTGCCATGTTGTTTTGCACAGGTGGATTCTACATATGACTTGGCAAAGTTCTCTTTCCTGACCTCAAAAATTCCTTATTTACTTACTAGGAAGTCTAGGTCAGAATTTTGTAGATAACAGTGAAGAAAATAAAATCTAAGTATAGAATCAGGTGTTTTCCAAGATTAATTAAAACAAATCAGAATTTTAAAATCCAAATATCACCAGCCATGTCCATAAACCCTGACATTGACCTCAAGCGAATTCCATAATTGAATGTTCCAGGATTTTCTGTTTCTGTGCTAGCTAAACTCACAAAGGTGTCCTGTGGCAGTAGCATCATTCCAGTACATGATTGGGGTGAGTGAGTTTTTGTTTTATTATTTTTTTGCTTTTGGCGTGAAATTTCAAGAAAACAGATAAACAATGCTTCTACTCCAGGTTAAATGCTTGCAAAGTATATCAATATAGATTCTCAAATGGAAAATACTGTGTAGGCAAATTATATTTGATATGTTAGGCTTGCAAAATACAGTAATTTTATACTTTTCACAACAAAAGTTTTCAATGGGAAAAATAAGATATTGTGCAACTACCTCAAATATCAACCGATTTACACTATTTTTGGTTTAGAATTTTAGTAACCATATTATCTATCAAGTGTAAATAAATCAGGAGTTTCATGGAAATACTAGCGGAGTAATGAACCCGTAACAATTGAACATTCTGTTTTGTTCACTCGATTGTGTAGAAGCCAATTGTTAAGAAGTGTTCAGATGTTCATTGTAAATAAATTTTTACAAGGTGTGAGCCACATTAGAGCTGTTTGCGGATTGGCGGCCCAAACAGTTTCAAAATTAACTTTCAACTTGGTCGTGTGATGTCACTGGCTTAAAAATGTTTTGCTTGTGTCAGTTATGGTTGATCAGTTGATTCAGTGCTTATCATATCTTGCAGCATAGGTGACAATAAACAAACTAATTAAATGACTTAAGGTACAACATCAAATAAGAAGATTAGGAGACCAACAGAAAAACTGTCAATGATGTGGCAAAGCCAGTTTGCAAATTGAAAGTAGGAAAATTAATTTTTCCAGTGGACCGCCAATCTGCAAAGAGCTATAATTTGACCAAGTCAGTCACAGTTGTTCTTTGTTTTTTGTAAGCTGTTGTGGGACAGATTTACCTGTCACTTGAACATTTGAAGTCAACATGAACAGTTACTATAGCAGTGCAGAAATGCATTATTAACACGTCACCAATTTATGTCAAATAGGTATGTTCTATTTAATTACTAGTTTTATATCTATTAGCCTGTTCATTTGCATCAATTTATATTTCATAAATAATCATGTGGTAACAGTAGATATTTAGTGGTGTTATTTGAATTTTAAGATGAGTGAATTTAATGACTGACTTGGTCTTCAGAAATAACATTGAAAACATAGCAAAAGTCACTTTTCAAAAAAATCTGCAGGCTTATAAAATGAAAAGTACCCATAAAAATGATGACTTTTTACAAATATTAAAGACCAGTTTTTGATGAAGTGGAGCAAGCAATCCTGAAGAAATATGTTGAATAACAGTCAAGTTTAGCAAAGAGAGGCACACGTTTGTAGGTAGGGATGCATAAGTAGTCTTGATAAGACACTTTTCTCCATAACAGGTACCCTTTGGAAGTGCCTTTTGTGGGTACAGTTCCTTCGATTTGAGAGGGCTCCAAAAACATTGTTAAAGAAGATTCCTAGGTCACTCTACATAGACTACGTAGATATTCAAAGTAGTTCAATGCAGAATACATGTCAGGTCACCTCAGCTATTGCTTACCACATTCACTGTCGTTAAGGTTGCTGTCATGATGCATGCTGAAGAACATCTTGAAGCAGCCATTGCAAAGCTCAGTGATAAACACAAAATCACCTGTGAACTTAGATGCCGAGTGCATTAAACATGTTGTTGCTGTCATGTTGAGAGAGTGAGTGAGTTTGTGTTTTACGCCCCCATCAGCACCAGCATGGACTATTTAGAGGCAATTCATGTTGAGAAAGATGTGCTCGCTATTCTGCCCATTGGCTATCATAGACAATGGACAAAAAGCAACACATGTCTGTATGCTACTGTTGATGCCAACAGACCAGAGCCTCCCATGACTTCACACTTCACCCCTTTGGCTGCAGCACCAACTGCAGTAGCAAGACGCCACTCTCTCCTTGCTTTAAGCGATCTCTCTTTATTTCTTTAGTTGCAGCACACGGTTATTCAATTAGGGGCGATGTGGACTTTTTTTACTGGAATTCCTGCACCAAGATCCGTATGGCTGCAGAATATTGACTGCTTGAAGAACTTTGTGGAGCTTTACTTTCAGGTACACAACGACTACATTGTACATTATCTTCTAAATTAGAGCGCAACTGAGAATTCACCTGATCTGGTTTGATAACTTTAAAATGCCCTATGTCAAGTAAATGGTTCTGTCAATAACTTTTGTCATATGGACTAAATGTAATGAATTTCAAGTAAATGGTTCTGTCAATAACTTTTGTCATATGGACTAAATGTAATGAATGTCAAGTAAATGGTTCTGTCAATAACTTTTGTCATATGGACTAAATGTAATGAATTTAACGTTTGAAAATATTCAATAAATAATAAATGATTGATTTTTTCTATCATTTTTTTATCATAATAAATTAAAGGTTTAAAGATGCTTAAAGCCTCTTCAGCACCTGATTATTGGGCTATATATTGAGCCTAGCTAGGGGGAGTTTACTCAGATGGACATGGAGGATATGGAGAATTGGAGATAAGTGTGTGAATACAAGGGGTTTTCCAAAAGTTCAGCCCAACTGGCCATAACTTCCGATATATTTTATAGAGAACCATGATATTTAGGTCAGTTAAAATAGAAACGAATCCTTGCCTTTGTTGTTTATCTGAATCTGAAACGCATAAAAAGTAGTTCCTCACAATTTGTCAGATGGCAGTGGTAGTGTCGCTACTATTGCCCCCTGAAGAACATGTATTATGTAATTGTTATAGTGAAGCAATGCATTTCACGCCATTGGGGATCTGGCAGGGATCCAAAAGTTGGATCAAATACTGAGAAATACTGATAAAAAAGAAATAAGAAAAGAAAAAGAAGATGGTACAACCAAACTAGACCGAAAAGAAGAGAAAATGCCTTCAAGTTCAAGGAAATGTGTTACATGCATACATAGGCCTACTGATTTGTTTTAAAAAAATTAAAGGGAAAACCTATTTTAAATAAAATGGGAGAGGGGTTTGGTTACTGAATCAGATAAGCCTCTTGCTAGGAGGCCTATTTATTTTTTTATCTTGGTCAGACACTTTCTGTTTGGGGCTTAATAAAGAAAAAAAATTAATACATGGGGGGAATGGGGGGTTTATGGTAAGTTGTCAAAAAATTTACCCCTGCCCCCTTTAGTTTCTTACGGATATGTTTGCCCCCCATACATTCAGGTTCTATCAAGTTTCTTACTATCATTTTGTTCAAATTGAATAACACCTATGAACTCAGAAAAAAAAATTGTCAAACATACATGATCTACTATTGGTCTACTCTAAGCTAATGGGTAACTGTATGATGAGGATGCTGCTTTTCTGGCAGACAGACGAGAGCAACAATGTCTCGATCTCAGGGGGCATCAGGCAGAGGGCTGATTTTCCAACTGGTGAAAAGAAGACAAGGAATGATACATATGTTTGTGTTTAATGCCTCTGCAGCACCTTAATGGGCTATATCGAGGCAGGTTCAGTAAATGCCAAACCATAGAAGAACATGTATTTTAATTTAACAAGAAATTCTCACTGTAGATAGTCGACATTCACTTCTAAAACATAAGTTTTACATGATTTTGAAATATCATTTTGCCTCCATTGGCAACCTGTAAGTTGTTGTATTCAGGGTGAATGGTTTCACTTAGAGTGCCTTGAAATGGCAGCGGAAGACATTCCTGAAAATGACTGGTTTTGTCGTGAATCATGCCAAAAAGCGGTGATGGCTAGGAAACAGAGAGGTTAGAGAAAGCAAAGCCAGCCAGTAAACATTGACTCAAAGTTAGAGTACAGCAAAGGTAGACAATATTAAATGCATATCAATGCATGAAATGGAACAGTTTGTCCTAAAATGGACAAGCCGGTCAGGGCAAAGAAGACGCATCATCAAATAGCAACCATCTTTGGTCACTCTTTAATTTTAAGTAAAGTACATGTATGGTATAGCGTGGTCCACATTCCTATAGGAAAAATCAAATCTCCTAAAACCCCCAATTTGAAAGTAGAAATTGATGACCACATAAGTAAAACAAACACACACAAAATTTCAGCCAAATCGGTTAATATTTAGAGGTGGCACAAAGCCTTTGAAGTTTATCATGTAATTCCCCATTTGCACAACTGAAAAAATGGTCAATTTCCCAGATCTTTCTAAGAAGTGATATTTTTTTGTGTTTTTAGTATATATGTTAAATTTGGCATGGCAAAGTATTATCCGGGGGTTATTTTTGATTTATTATTCATAGTAAGTGAAATATTTGCCTGTTTTAATGAATAAATTCTTGACAATTGACCTATGTAATATCTATACTGACCTGCTACGGAACTCCGTGAGTCAAAAAGAATATAGGGTCATTCCGTGTCAAATGGACCAATGGTCCCACGGGTGGGTCTTCAAAAAAATTTCAAAATTTTTTTTAGTGGGTCTACCAATATAACGGAGATTAGCAAAACGATTCAAGCCAATTCTTAATAGTTTTCAAGTTACTGCCAGATCTACCTGTCTTGCAAATGCTCCTACTCATCCAATTTTCAGTGTATCATCATGGAACTTGGTAATCCAATTGACAAGAATATTTCCAACATATCTTCATCTTTTTTTGAAATATCAGATCATCATGCAAGGCACACAGCCTGTTCAAACGTTAAAAAAACTGGGTTCGCGCAGCTTTTTAGTAATCTCCATTACTACTTGACATACATATCCAAAATTAGGTAAATAGACTCTCAATAAGTAGGACTAACCTCCAAAAAATAATTGAGCTTGTCACTTTAATGAATCAGAAGTTACGGTTGGCTAAACATGGCACGTCATGCAATATACCAGCATGTTCAGGCTGCCGGATGAGCATGTGGCCCAGGTGGTACAAACCTGCAAATTCTTTTTGTTGACACCTTATCTTGTCAACTGTCTGTGATACAAAGACGGTTAATATACCCTTTCTCCAAATATTTTATTTAAGGCCATTTGTAGGGGAAAGCGGGGCACAGTGAGACACTTTTTTTATTTTCAAGTGTTCCAAAATGTTGACAGTAACGATATTGGGTATATTGTCCAGTAGTTTCAGGTTCCTACCTTTTACAGGTTTGGAGAAATTTTGAGTTACATCCATGCTCGTTTAGTGTCTCACTGTGCCCCGTGGGCGGGGCACAGTGAGACAGCAGACGGGGCACAGTGAGACAGGGCATCTGCTGCCATAACCGCCGATCCTCAGGACCTGCGGAATTGCTCTATCAATTGTTGCTACAGAAACTACTGTACTCACATAAAAGCAGCTGGCTAGGTGATTTTTTGGGTCCTTTTTTGAGCATGTTTCGAAACTTCATCGCACAGGACACATGCACGACTTATTTAACCTGCAGAACCTGTTACATACTAATCAAAATTCTTTCTGATGCTTCTCTTTGGATATGAATCACTAAAATCAGTAGTTTATCGCAGGCATTTTGTTTTTAATAGTGAATTGTGTGCTATGCATTACATTCAGGTCGTTTCGAGTGTATTTTGTGATGTCTCACTGTGCCCCGCCTCAAACTGTCTCACTGTGCCCAACGCAGACCTCTTTATAAAATATTTGAATCTTGCGGATCAGATGTAGTAGAGGACCCCACCATAGATCCCGTGACCACTTGAGTGGGAGCAATTTTTGAATGTTGATCCAAGTTTATGAGGTCAAAAGAAAAAATTTTGGCCGGGGCGCCCCTCCAGAAAGTGCGGGCTAACTCCACCAGGCGGCCATTTTCAAAATGGCCGCCGATAATCAAAATTTTGTTATATCTCGGCTTCTAATTGGTCTAGGATGATAATCTTTGGGTCAAAATATATGTTTTTTGGGGCAAAGAAATTCAATGGTCACCATTAGAATTGTCTATGACCGCCATCAAGGGGCAGAATAAGAAAATATATGAGAAAAATAGCTAAAATACAATATATTAAAAAACAGTGAGCAAATGACAGTTAAATAATAATCTTTTCATACCTCTCAAAATTACATAGTGCAAAGGAATCATATTGTCACTCATCAGCAGGAAAAGTATGAACCCCGTGAGTTTATGAGCTCATAAAAATGCGCAAAAATACATTTAAAAAACTGAAACATTGTTGTCGTAAGTATGTGTTATTATCAACTGAACACTAAAAAATCATTGCCAGAGTCCTCATTTTTTTCATCTGAGCAACTATCTTCAGACTATTTACACTCTATAATTTCCACCTGTGCCATAGTGTCATTGAGATTCTCTGTCAGTGAAGGCTTGGAATAATGAATAGAAGTGCATACGTCCTTCAAGGCATCATGGATTTCCAAAATAAAAAGGATTAAGGTCTGGTTTGTCAATGTTGAAGTAAAGGGGGATCAAGAAATGTCCATACAGAACATAAAATTCATGCAAATCCTAGGCTGTGTGGTTATTGCCATGGACTTTTGTCTGAGGTTCTTCTATTACAGAGTGATTGTCTGACTGATTTTGTCTCTGTACATGTATTGGATAGTGAAGAGAGTCATGTCATCTGGCATCCCTTTCTTGGCTGGAGGCCTAGGATGTACAATTAGTCCATGAGCTGAAATCCAAAAAGGGCCTTATTTTAGAAGTTGGCAGCATCGGCAACCGAACCAAGGTTGCAGGGTACCAAATTAAAGCTAAGAATGTGTAGTTTCAGAATCTAAATGTTGCTAAGTCCAAAAGTGGTTTGCTAACTCACCAGTACAGTATATGTGAGGCAATGTATAAAAACGTCAAAAATAATCGAAATAGGCATTAAAAATTGAAAGTGGTGGTGTATGAATTCTACTTTGCATATAATAATTTATCATATACCATATGAAAGCTGAGATTATTATCTGTCATATGGTATGCATTGCATCTTTGTATCTTGAATGGTTGAGGAGTAATGCCATTTCAAACAGCATCATTCTGTTAAGCGGAAAATGGGTGAACGGAACATGCTTCTTTTTAATTGAAATGCCATTGCTTTCCTAACTGTTACACATATGTCATGATTTTCAAATAAAGTGAACAGCAGGCATCTTACTCTTTCATTTCAATGCACAACCAAGCTTCTAGCTTAAATATTAGTGAAGATATGGAAGCTAGAAAATGCATGTTTGAGCTTGCGAAATTCACAAATTTAGCATATTTGAGGTAGTCAATCAGGTGGTTTGTGAAAAATTTGCCATTACACCCCCTTTCTTCAGATATATCCACCAAAACATCTTGATAAGGGTTTTTGGGGATGCTGAATCCTTTTTCTATGCCTTAAAATCATTTAAAGGTCAAGATTATGTGAAATTATGCTCAATTTACCTTCTAGAACTTAATAAATGTGCCGCTTCTTCATTTAAATGTTATGGAAATTGGTCTGCATGTTTCTGTCAAGCATATCTGATTATCTCACTTCAAGGGAATCCCTAGGTTGCCCAAATAGCTCATTCAATATCATTAAGGATCCAAAACAGTTTTGCCTGGAGACTGAATCCATTAAAAATTCTCCCTGACATCATTACCTTTGAGGCAACGTACACTTATGTCTCTATAGTTATGGCACCATATGTAGCATAATGTGGGTTAGAAAGTCTCTTACCCACTGATGTACCCTTCATCAATCTCATCAATATCTAGTACCAAAGAATTTTAATGTGAATTATATGTACCAAATAGCAATAGAGTGTTTTTTATTTTTTATTTTGTCTACAAGCTGATGTTAGGATTTGCTGGGAGTCGCTTTTGAAATGAGCTGGGAAATCAAGGAATGGAAGGGAGCGAGATTAAGAACCAAAGGGCATGGAAGCATTGCATGAGCATTTAGGAAAAAATCTGGGTTGTGCTGAACCACAACTTTTACTGTGGCTTCACAAATGTGTTGCTCTTTAGAAATGGCAAATTAAGATTTGACAAGATACTAAATTAATACTAATAAACTTTATGTAACACTTAATTACTCAGATCACTCCAATGCAATGAAGTGCATGTATTGTATTGGGTGTACTCGTTATTTTGCAACACTTCTTTATACTTTTCCATTAACCAGGGAGTGCATATAACTCAAAGTATAGGCTAGGTTAGGTTTTTATTGTCATATGGACACTCTCTTTAAGTCCGAAGATACCGTGTCCTGACTTTCCTGGATTACTTCACTCGCATGCTGAATTATTATTGGCAAATTAGTCAGTGTGGCACAGGGATACTCACTTACCTGGGGCCATATAAACTGTGCCTGTACAGGAAATTGCAATATGTTTCACCTATCTGTCTTATGAAAGACAAGCTTGAACCTCACCAATTAATATGACACAGACTGTTAAACAGCATCTTAAAATTAATTTCAATAATGAATTACTTATTTTTAATCAGTATTCATTATGGTCACGTGTCACAAGGTCGTACAATTTGCGTTACATGGCGGTTTTGGACCAAAAATTTTTTTCATCAAAAAAGTCTCTTTTAGGTCTTAAATATCCTATTCAAACCAAAAACCAGCGTAGTTTCACAAAAATTAGGGCTGTGCATCTTATTATTTGATTTCATTCACCATACAAATCAATGTAAAGCTCAAACTTTAAAGGCATTTTTCTCAAAAACGACTATATTTCAGTAATGTCTCTGTAAAGTACAAAGTACTCCTTGTATCCTCATGAAATTTTCACTGAAAATAGTTGAGAAGATGTTCCTACTAATCAAAGCAACAAAAAATACGTCCTCTTCTCCAAAAGACTTTATATACGTCAATGAATTTATGTTACTGCGACAGAGAAAAAACCATTCTTAGGCGTCATGTTTAAAACTGTGCCAGAAGCCTGATTATTGTCGAAACCACAAGTAAAATGTTTAAAAACATTACCAAGACACCTGAGAACAAATTCTGATATTGCAAATAAGATATTATAAGACATTTACATGACATGTTGCAAATATATCTTATATCAGTTATTGTCTAGTGCATGAGAAATCAAAATCTCATGTCAGCATACCATTCTGGGGCTATCTGAGGATTTAACCCATACATATCTCTTTTTTTAGCTATATGAGAGCAAGATTATCAAATAAGATTGTTATTTATTCATTTGATGACTTGGCCTGCCCTTTTTGTCCTTTTGAAAGTCCATTACATTAAGCGAAAAAATCTTGTATGCTTCAAGCATGTATGTGTTACATTTGGTTCAGCCTTGTTCAGAGCATCACAGAAGTGAGAAAATGATTGAAAACATAGCAATATTTTATACCATAGTAAAATATAGCTCATGAGCATTTAGGCAATAGCCTTATCCACAGGGTGTGGTTAACCTACTTCGAGTTCTCGTGGTTTAAACTTAGAACCCCTCTCCAATTTTACGGGTTTTTGCAAGTGTTACGAAAAGTTCAGCCTAAAGTAGACAAGCAGCACACAAAAAATTTTACCTGCAAGCAAAATCTGATGAAAGCATTTTGAAATAGAACTTATGAGCATTTAATTGATGTATATTTGAACTTCCTAGCTTTAATATTAATAGCTACAGACTAAATCTAAGAAAATGTGTTGAATTTTTTTTGCCAGCGGGACAGGTTCACGTCACTTCACATTTGAGGATCTACAGAAGGCACTGTAGTAGTTAGATAGAAAATTTAAGCTTCAAGAGCTTAAGTAGGAACCAGGTACTCCTGCAGAGAAAACCAGATTAAAATATCTTTTGTTGCTGGCAAGAAAACTCACTTTCTGGAAGATTTTTTCAAATCTGACGTATCGCGGGACACAAAAAAATCACTTGTTTTCCTGAGGTCTTTGATGGCTGGTAGCCTCATTTTGTGATATAGTTGACTTTTTAAAACCTAATTTGAAATAGAAGAAGTCAGGCCTTCCAGTGATGTATAATATTGCATAATAGATATTTGTAAAGTACATGTAATCATCATTTAAATGCAAAATTTTTGAAATTGTACGACATTACGACACATGACCTTATATATATTTGCTGAGTTTGTTTGGAGATTTATATATCTTAGTTGTCCGGCCACAGAGCAGCTCCAATTAGCAGAGGATATAGGAATATTGTCCACGATTAATATGTCATAGCATCATGAACTCTTGCCAACGATGCATTACTTTTTTGTTAGATTTCAAATCTTGAATGAGAGTTATCCTGCCTTTTCTTTGATGGGTATGAGATGAACATAGAAATTAATAGATACTGGACATAAGAACCTTGACCAAAAAGGTTCTGGAAACACAACCGGGTAATAGAGGTTTTTGAAAGTACTGTACTGGAATTTAACCCTGGTTGGAATTATAATGGGACCAATTCTAAAGTTGGATATAAGGTTGTGATGTCAAGTGGAACATTATTGATGTTATAATCCAGAATGGTATCACAATGTCACATAAGTGAATGGCACAAAACCACTTCATGGATATTCTCCTTGAGCTTTATAAACGGGACCCAAAACAGGGGTATACGGATTAAAGTGTCTCCAGTCATCACTTTTGTGACCGCTTGAGACATCTTTTGGTGGTCAATATTTGGCCAATCTAGACAATCTATAAATCATTAATTTCTGTATTTTCCAGATGTGGTCAAATGTCATTAGAGGTTCTTTTCAAAGCTATTACAGATGTCTGGAATAGTCAAAATTCTTTGTATAATGGATAGTCAATGTTACAATCCTCGTCATATTTACGTGGAATCTCAGGTTCTTTTCTGTGCTGTTGAACTGTGATGTCAGAGATGACTCTATTCTAGCAATGCAATATGTAAATTAACTGCAAGTTGTGATGTCATTTTGAACTGGGTCGATTCCCCAACTTCTAGCCAATGAGATCCACCTGAAATGAGCATCATAATTTCAACACGATGTCAGAGTCGGCACTTTATCAGGTGTCGACCCTGCCACCACATCATCACAGCCTGATAGCCAGTGGCCTGACAGTAAACCAACCATCACAGTTCATTGGGATCACAAATGTTAATCTTCCTTCAATATATGAATGTTTGATCTATCACAAGCAATAACCAGTCTTATCCTAATGGTAGCTTTGTGAGCATTCACAGTAGACAACTGTTGTAATCGATTAGACTAAATTTATAACTTGCTAATTTTTTACAACTTTAAACTTTGATGGAACTTGCTATTTACAAACAAAAAGCTTTGACAATTTGTTTGTCAACACATGGGTTATGTGTTATATATTTGTTCTGGCAGTATATTTTTTTCTGGCTATGATGTCAAATTTGCATGGGTTTTCCCAGACCCAATTTTCACTCTGACATTATGCTGAAACTGTGTTGCTCAGTTCAAGTGGATTCACATTGGCTAGAAGCCGAGGAATCGGACCGAGTTAAAAATGAAATCACAGCTTGTAGTAAATTTACATATATTGCAATGCTGGAATGGAGTCATCTCTGAAATCACAGTTCCACAGCATAGAGAAGAACTTGAGATTCCACATGAATATGAGGATGACTGTAAACTTTATTAGAAACTTTATAGACATCTCCAAATAATGAAAACCCACCAAAGTCAGACAAATCACTGGAAATTATTATTACATGCAGACATCTTGTGGCACCCAGAAAATAGTTATTTAGAATCAAGATGGAAGTCTGTAGCACTGATGTATCTGTTGCCTGCAGACAATCCGGATATTCCCAAAAAATTAGCCTTTACAGCAGATGACTCGGTTGACCCTAAACAGAACACTTGTACACATGGACGATTCAGATATCTAATAAAATGAGCCCTAGAGATGTCTCAGAGGCCACAAATAGACCCTTTACAGGCTTTAGAGGCAACAAGAAGTATTAATGAACCCAGTATATATGTGCCATTCAGTGACATAAATTAGGTACAACTTTGCCTCTGCCTGATTCTTTTCACCAAAAACTGCAATCAGGCCAAGACTTTTGACATCTTCAACTGCATGCAGTCTCTAGTCAAAACTTTTGTGGATCCTTAATGATGTTGTGAATACCAAATGAACTACTTAGACAACCTAGGGATTCACTTGAAGTAAGATGTCCTTGACAGAAACATACAGACCAATTTCCATAAGATTTTAATGAAGAAGCGGCACATTAAGTTCTAGAAGGTAAATTGAGCATAATTTCACATAATCCTGACCTTTAAATGATTTGAAGGCATAGAAAAAGGATTCAGCATCCCCAAAAAACCCTTATCAAGATGTTTAAGTGGATATATCTGAAGAAAGGGGGTGTAATGGCTAATTTTTCACAAACCACCTGATAGACTACCTCAAATATGCTAAATTTGTGAATTTCGCGAGCTCAAACATGCATTTTCTAGCTTCCATATCTTCACTAATATTTAAGCTAGAAGCTTGGTTTTGCATTTAAATGAAAGAGTAAGATGTCTGCTGTTCACTTTATCTGAAAAACATGACCTATGTGTTACAGTTAGGAAAGCAATGGCATTTCAATTGAAAAGAAGCATGTTCCTTTCACCCATTTTCCGCTTAACAGAATGATGCTATTTGAAATGGCATTACTCCTCAACCATTCAAGATACAAAGATGCAATGCATACCATATGACAGATAATAATCTCAGCTTTCATATGGCATATAACAAGTTATTATAGGAAAAGTAGAATTCATACACCACCACTTTCAATTTTTAATGCCTATTTCAATAATTTTTGACGTTTTTATACATTGCCTCACATATACTGTACTGGTGAGTTAGCAAACCACTTTTGGACTTAGCAACATTTAGATTCTGAAACTACACATTCTTAGCTTTAATTTGGTACCCTGCAACCTTGGTTCGGTTGCCGATGCTACGACTTTGAATTTTGGGCAACCCAGCTCATGGACTAAATGGTTGGCATGCCTGCCATGTCCAGAGGTTATCACTATAATGATTGGCATGATTGCCGTCCACTGAATCAACCATATCAAACCTAAGACTGCCATTTTCCCCGAATCTGTGAGCAAAAATTGAAAAAGAGCAGTGTCATCTTCAATATGGCTGCATTTTGCTCCTGTAGGGAGATACTAACTTTTCCTATGGAATATATCAGTTCTGTGTTGCCAAAGGTTCAAGACAAAGCAGTTAACTGCCTCTTCAGAAATATAAGAAGCTTTGTTAATTGAGGTGCCATACAGGTCACTCAGCTCAGTCTACTCAGCACGATGGGGAAAGCAATCTGTTCCTCTATACGGAAGATGTCTCTGAACCCATTCACAGATTTCAAATGCATCCACACCAATCATTCACAAAGTCTGATCAGTGCGGCTGCATGTGGATCTTCATATCACATGAAGCTTGTCTGACCATTCAGGTATATGCGGTTCCATCTTGTTTGTTTGCCTGTTCTGCTCATGGAACAGCTGTATGCCTCATCATTCATCAACCTCAAGTCAATTAGTGCTATGTGGCCACACCTAATCTCATAGGGCATCGAGATGGAGAACATCTACCATTTTGGATTTCTGAGTCTTGCTTGGTTGTCACTTGTTATGTATTTGCATCTGTGATTCATCACATCTTCAAGTTCTACTTTTTTTGTCTTTATTCTCAGTTACTATACCTCACATTTTATTTTTTTTCCAGTTTGTGCTCCTTTAGAAAGTTTAGAGGACAGATTATAGTTGGAGTGCCTTCGTGAGTTCATTTTATGCTCACATGAAATGATTTGTAGGAAGAGGATGATCTTTGCAGAACAGTAAAAATGCCTGTGGCCATCATTGTTTGTTGATTCAAAATCTTTGCAAGACTGTCCTTAGTTGGTAAAGCAAATGGAGCACACTTAAATCTTAATGCCTTTCTGCAGCCAGCTCCACTGGCTTTGACTGTGATTATGCACTTAAATATCCGAAGAGATCATTGATCTGAAGCCTTACTAGTCATGATGAATAAACAGTATGATATCCATAAAGATGCAGACAGAAGCTAACAGATGAAAAAATCTGTGAATGGATTCAGAAACATCTTCAGTGGAGCAGCAGATAGCTTTCCCAATCCTGCTGGGTAGATTGAGCTGTTTGCGAAGTTAAATAACAAGGGCAGGCTTCAGAATTACTGAAGAGGTAATTAACTACTTTGTCGCGAACCTTTGGTAACATAGAACTGATATATTTCATAGGATCTAGCTGTGAGAATCACTACAGGAACAGAAGTGGCTGATCACAAATGCAACCATATTGGAGCTTATTCTGCTCTTTTTCATTTGCTCGTTGATTTGAAGAAAATGGCAGTCATGGGTCTGATGTGGTTGGTTCAGAGGAAGCTGAAGTCATGAAAATGTCAATGCACATGTGGCTGACAAGGCCAGTGATACACTGGGACTTTAGAGAAGGAATACCATTGTTGAGTTTTCATTCCCTTTGTTCAAATTAAGTTGCTGAAATTAGTGTGCCACTGTATGTAAACACTGTCTGCGAAACAACTGCAGCTTTCTTCGATAGTGGCAAGATGGTGATATTGGACAAGGCAACTAGCAAGGAAGCACAGAATAACCAGAATTCCTTTCAAGAGAATAACATAGTAATACTAACATAGTATGATTTTATATAGTGCCCCTTCCAGATAAATCTGTTCACCGCCGCTCACCATACTGAACGGCAATCATACCAATCATTATAGTGATAACCTCTTGACATTTTGAACTCACATCCTCAAGTGTACAAGGCATGTATGCTAACCATTCCAGCCAAGAAAGGGATGCCAGATGACATGACTCTCTCAACTATCCAATACGAATATGGAGACAAAATCAGTCAGACAATCACTCTGTAATAGAAGAACCTCAGACAAAAGTCCATGGCAACCACACCATGGCCTTGGATTTGCATGATTTTTATGTTCTGTATGGAAATTTCTTGACCCCCTTTACTTCAACATTGACAAATCAGACCTTAATCCCTTTGATTTGGGATATTGATGATGCCTCGAAGGACGAATGCACTTCTATTCATTATTCCAAGCCTGCACTCTCTGTGACACTATTACACAGGTGGAATTTATAGAGTGTAGATAGTCTGAAGATAGTTGCACAGATGACAGAAATGAGGACTCTGGCAACATTTGATTTTTTAGTGTTCAGTTGATAATAACACATACTTATGACAACATGTTTCAGTTTGTTTTACAAATTTTTCGCATTTTTATGAGCTCGCAAACTCACGGGGTTCGTACTTTTCCCGCTGATGAGTGACAATATGATTCCTTTGCACTATGTAATTTTGAGAGGTATGAAAAGATTATTATTTAACTGTCATAAATTTGCTCACTTTTATAGATTCTGCTTTTGTGTGTTGGGTTTCAGCCCGAATATATTGTATTTTAGCTATTTTTCTCATACATTTTCTTATTCTGCCCCTGGTGGTGAACAAAGACAATTCTAATGATGACCATTGAATTTCTTGGCCCCAAAAACATATTTTGACCCAAAGATTATCATCCTAGACCAATTAGAAGCCGAGATATAACAAAATTTTGATTATCGGCGGCCATTTTGAAAATGGCCGCCTGGTGGAGTTAGCCCGCACTTTCTGGAGGGGCGCCCCGGCCAAAATTTTTTCTTTTGACCTCATAAACTTGGATCAATATTCAAAAATTGCTCCCACTCAAGTGGTCACGGGATCTATGGTTCGGTCCTCTACTAATGCGTGTATTGTG
The DNA here is from genome assembly GCA_026936325.1 of Platynereis dumerilii. Lineage (NCBI taxonomy): Eukaryota > Metazoa > Annelida > Polychaeta > Phyllodocida > Nereididae > Platynereis > Platynereis dumerilii. The sequence continues at coordinate 27,223,522 of JAPTHN010000001.1, read as the reverse complement.
GTTCATCATCTCACTAAACTTAGACAAATAATCTAGGTTTGAATCCCTGGCATTTGATTTTCATTATACCATTTTTCATGCGAATTATAACAAAAGGTTGTTTAGCAAAATTATTTACTTTTGCTGGCTAAAAACAAAAATATAGAAATTCCACTCTCGATATGCTGTGTAAGCACTCAGGATATAGGACAGTCTCTCACTTACTTACTTTTTGTACTATATAAAAGAGGGTTGATCTGTAAACAGTACCAGCTAGACGCTACGGGCTTTGTCTCACTGTGCCTGCCATCTCACTGTGCCCCACTCTCCCCTATATGAAGATTTTACCCTCTAAATATGGCACTAATCTGCATGCAACTTTTTGGGAATTTTTATCTCCCTAATATAACTACTCAACATACATAATCCAAAATGTGGTAGACATACTTTCAGTAAGAAGGAGTAGTACTAGAAAAAAAATACAAGCCTGTCACTGTAATTGATATACATGCCTGTTCTGGCATGCTCCTTTAGTAGCCTGAGCATATTGCGATATTGCATGACCTGCCATGTTTAACCTTCCGTAACTTCTGATCCGTTACAGTGACAGGCTTGTATTTTTTTCTAGTACTAGTCCTTCTTACTGAGAGTATGTCTACCATATTTTGGATTATGTATGTTGAGTAGTTAGGGAGATAAAAATTGCCAAAAAGCTGCATGCAGATTACTGCCATATTTCGAGGGTAAAATCTTCATATACAAATGGCCTTAAATAAAATATTTTGAGAAAGGGTGCATTAACCATCTTTGTATCATTAAATTTTATGGGGTAGCGGATAGATACTCCATCTACTTCAAGGTTCACAACAACTATATTATATTAATCTTCTAAATAAGAGTGCAACTGAGAATTCATCTCATCTGGTTTGATAACTTAAAACTGCCGCACCGGCTATGTACATTGTACACGACAAGAGAGTGCACATTATTTCTAACTAGTTCAACTATCTCAAAAAGAACAATTTGTTTCTCAGGTGTGTCAGCTACGAAGCATATTATTGTCCACATAAAGGTCCTCCTTATCGTTTGACGTGTCTTGAGGCAAACTACATCACCTTGTGAGGAATTCACGTCTCTTCAATCTTTCTTCTTGATGACTTTCCTAATGGGACTGGGGGGCCAGGGTTGGTCTAGTGGTAGCGTGCTGGACTGCCAATCGCTGGGTCCAGGGTTCGAATCCTGCTCTTGCCTGGTCACTCAGCCTCCCAAGTGCACAAATACAGGACGTAAAGCCCTCGTCCACATGCATCTAATGACAAAAGTCCTCCTTATCGTTTGACGTGTCTTGAGGCAAACTACATCACCTTGTGAGGAATTCACGTCTCTTCAATCTTTCTTCTTGATGACTTTCCTAATGGGACTGGGGGGCCACGGTTGGTTTACTGGTAGCGCGCTGGAATCCAGCTCTTGCCTGGTCACCTGGGCCTATGTTGGACGGCTGTTTCAATCATCCTTCGCCTCATTGCCGTGTCACCCTCCTGTCCTACTTAGCCTACCAAGTGCACAAATACAGGACGTAAAGCCCCCGTCCACATGCATCTAATGAAAGGTCCTCCTTATCGTTTGATGTGTCTTGAGGCAAACTACATCACCTTGTGAGGAATTCACGTCTCTTCAATCTGCAATGTGACAAACGAGGCTGTGTGCATCTTGTGTACGTTATGCACGTCTGTTATTCGATCATCGGCTGTTGGGTTAAGGCGGCAACAGGGGAAATGTAGCCAGTAGCCTGCTCTTCCGTACCTTGTGAAGCTGTCGTTGTCTTCACAATGCAGCCTGCTCAACACCACCGTCTACAATTTAGAGCTTTGAAAATATTCAATAAATAATAAATGATTTATTGTCCTAATTTTTAATTATAATAAATTAAAGGTTTAAAGCCTCTTCAGCACCTAATTATAGGGCTATATATTGAGGCTAGCTAGGGGGAGTTTACTCAAATGGATATGGAGGATATGGAGATAAGTGTGTGAATACGAGGGGTTTTCCAAAAGTTCAGCCCAACTGGCCATAACTTCAGATACATTTTATAGAGAACCACAATATTTTGGTCAGTTAAAATAGAAACGAATCCTTGCCTTTGTTGTTTTATCTGAATCTGAAACGCACAAAAAGTAGTTCCTCACAATTTGTCAGATGGCAGTGGTAGTGTCGCTAATATTGCCCCATGAAGAACATGTATTACCTATGTAATTGTTATAGTGAAGCAATGCATTTCACGCCGTTGAGGATCTGGCAGGGATCCAAAAGTTGGATCAAATACTGAGAAATACTGATAAAAAAGAAATAAGAAAAGAAAAAGAAGATGGTACAACAGAACCGAAGAGAAGAGAAATGCCTTCAAGTTTGAGGAAATGTGTTGCGTGCCACAGCAGAGAACCAAGTCTCTCCTACCATCGACTCCCCGAGTTGAAAGAAAAGAAAGGTTGGCTTATATTTATAATATTTATATATTTATATACATAGGTCATAGGCCTATTGGATTTGTTTTAAAAAAAATTAAAGCGAAAACCTATTTTAAATAAAATGGGAGAGGGTTTGGTTACTGAATTAGATTTGCCTCTTGCCAGGAGGCCAATTTTTTTTTTCTCGGTCAGACACTTTCTGTTTGGGGCAAAAAAAAAATTAATAAATTGGATAGTTGGGCGAGGGGTTATCACTAGGCTGTCAAAAAATTTACCCCTCGCCCCTTTAGTTTCTTTTGAATATTTTTGCCCCCGCCCCTCACGCTTAGGTTCTATCAAGTTTCTTATTATAATTTTGTTCAAATTGAAAAACACCTATGAAGTCAGAAAAAATGTCTTGTCAAACATACATGGTCTACTATTGGTCTACTCTAAGCTAATGGGTAACTGTATGATGAGGATGCTGCTTTTCTGGCAGACAGACGAGAGCAACGAAGTCTCGATCTCAGGGGGCCCACGCGGAGATCTGATTTTCCAACTGGTCCACTTAAAACCTAGAATGATAGAGGGTGTGATGAAAAATATGGGGGGAGGGAGTATCAGTCAGATAACCCAGGGCCAACAGAGTAACACCAGAGCATTTGTTGCAAATGTAGAGCAAAGTTTAATGTTTAAGAGTAATCTGCTTTACCATACTACATTTGTGCCAAATGGTCTTTCAATTCAATCGATGAATCGCACCATATTTAAACTGCCTTGCTTCATTTACTTGCTACAGGACACAATGGCCCTCCTATACAAAGCACCACAGTTTAGGAACGAATATACATATTGTACTTTGAGTCATATAAAGAAAAGATTCCGTCACAACGTCACAGCGGTGTTACAGCGAAGCCTGCCAATTGTTTCAATTTTTGTGGTATGTTACATCCTGGACTTAAAGTGACATGCAACAACTGATGAAGAAGAAAATAGAAGCTAGCATTGTATTTGCTTGTCTATTTTTCAGTTGAACTGATGAATGGATGGATGATTGGGATTTACATCCTGTATTTATGCTCTTGGTAGGCTAATTAGGACAGGAGGAGGACACAGCAATGAGGCAACGGATGATTGAAGCAGCTGTCCAACATAGGCCCAGGTCATCCGGCAAGACCTGGATTCGAACCCTGGACCCAGCAATTGACAGGCGAGCACGCTGACACCAGATCAACCTCCCCATCCCCATCATACACTTCGCAACTGAGGTCTACCTTCTGGCACAGGCCAATGACATTGCCACTACAAACCTAGATGAGAAGTCAGAAAAAATTGTGAAAGAATCTCACCGAACAGTAGCACAGGTGAGTATGAGAGGCATTGGAACCAAAACTAAAATTACTCAGGTTTCCCCTCAGCCTAAGACAAACCTGAGTAGGCCTATTTTTAGTGCATGTTGAATGTCAGCTGTATTTTTATTCAGCTTAACTGTCAGATTATAACAATTGTCAAAAGAAAAGGAAACTCCACTTGACGAGGTAAGAACATCTAAGAATGAAATAACCCTATAGGTGGCAATTAATATATAGAGGCTGAAATGCATGATGACAGTAGAAATAATACCAGAGAAAGCACATCCACTGATTCAGAAAAAACAATAACAAATGCCATAAACAGGATTCCAAGTATGAAAGTAACCCAATCAGAAATGGACAATCTACCCGCATTAAATACCGTAAACAAGAACCCCGTAAATTATGACGTAAACATGGAACAGGAACATATAAGAAAAATCACAAAAAAATGTCAAAAGAAATCAAATAAGTATTTGTTTTACAGGATGATGGAACAGTATGCAAACCGGCAAGACAACGGGCACGAAGCACCCCAGACTTCTTCAAACTTGCTAAAGGGATATAGTCCATGCCCTGGGGATCATTTGTGTGACCGAGAGAGGGAGAGCGTTTGACTTCATATTCTGTTACTATATGGTCTGGCCTTTAAAAAAAATCAGGGTAGACATCTGGCGGCATGGCAGGTTAGGAGAAATCCAAGATGGCGGCCAACATGGCCGCCGTGACAAGAAAAATGAGTTAAATTGCTCACAGTAACACTACATAGGCGTGTAATACATCAAAATAGGAGTTTTCTGGGATGTTGAATCCAAATATGTACAAATAAAACCTCTTACTACACTTTCTCTATAGATATTCAAGATGGCTGCCAAATCTAGCCAAAATGGCTGCCATGAATGGAAAAAACGCCTATTTTACGGAACAACAAACACCGCACAGGCATGTGTTACATCAAAATAGGGGTTTTCAAGGTTGCTGAGTTCAATAATGCACAAATAAAACCTCTAGCTCCCTTCTATTTTGAGAAATCCAAAATGGCAACTGATATGGCTGCTACAAAGTCCTGCAAAAACATCTTTGTTGAGACCAACCAACACTAAACTGGTGTGTAATACATTAAAATAGGGGTTTTCAAGGTTGTTGAGTTTAATAATGCACAGATAAAACCTCTTGCCCCCTTCTATTTTAAGAAATCCAAGATGGCCACTGATATGGCCGCCTCAAAGTCCTGAAAAAAACCTAATTTGCCCCAAACAACACCTAATAAGGGTTACAAGGATACAGCAAAATAAGGTTTTTCTAAGGTCCAGAGTTCAAATAAGCATGAATGATAATTCTGGCATTTTTTTATTTTTTATTTTTCAAGATGGCTAATTGTATCGCTGCTACAAAGGTCTGGAAAAATGTATAGGTTGCTCACAATACGCACTGTTTGGGCTGTAATGCATCATTATGGCAGATTTTAGGGATGCTGTATCCGTGAAAATTCTTCATATTTTCCATTGTTAGATTGCTGCAATTAAATAGAACCTGTGTAGACACCTGTTAAAAGGTGTTTCAGTAATGTTGTGAAAAAAAAACTCAAGACTCGCCATGGATAGGGCAACATCATTTCCAGTGACAGGCAAAGTAGCACCTGCATCTTTTAGGCCTTACAGTTAATCTTTGTGGGGGAATTATAGCTAAGCACACACCTATTAAGAGAGAAAGAACAAGACAATTTGCTTTTATTTTGGTCACACTTTCACATTCTGAATTCATAGTACAAAAAAACTATGTGAATGACCAAGATACCTCGATCGCAACAATTCTCATAGTTGACGTGAGGCACTATTCCAACTTCAAAATCCCACAATGATGCATAAAAGTCTCAGTGATAGACTCCATGGCATTTTTTCCTTTACCATTTATGGAACTATCTCAGACATACACAACCAATTGCATGGTTCCTGCGGCACTATTCTTCATTAGCTCCTCACTGTGAGTAATCATTACTAGGGGAGTTTTATTTTAAATTCCCAAAGAATATCCAGTTGCATTATCTTCAATATATTAACCTGCATAGTTTATTAAACTGTGAAAAGTGGGTTGAATGCTCAAATTTTATTTAGTTCATTCAGCTGAGTAGGCCTTGACAGATACTCAGTTTAAACGTATGCTTTTGCTGCAGCACAATTTCACAGTTGAATTGCACAAATAAATAAATGCTTCCTGTTACATATTTAACAGCCCAGTTAATCAATTATTATTATGAATGGGATTGCTCCAACGAAATGTTATCTGGCACATGTTCCTTTCAGGGAAAATAAAGTCATGGGATGGGCCCAATTTAACCAGAGAAGTCAAAGTATTATCACAAGGTGGAACACATTGTGTAAGTGACTATCTGATACAAAATGATTATTTTTGTAAGGGATAATAATTGCGGATGTGGACACTCTGTAGCCCCTGTTATTGGAATAGGTCTCACAGTGAAGATCTAATGAAGAATAGTGCCACAGGAACCATGCAAATGGTTGTGTATGTCTGAGATAGTTCCATAAAGGAAAAAATGCCATGGAGTCCATCACTGAGACTTTTATGTATCATTGTGTGATTTTGAAGTTGGAATAGTGCCTCACGTCAACTATGTGAATTGTTACGATCGAGGTATGTTGGTCATTCACATAGTTTTTTTGTACTATGAATTCAGAATGTGAAACTGTGACCAAAAAAAGAAGATTTCTCTTGTTCTTTCTCTCTTAATGGGTGCGTGCTTAGCTATTGTTCACCCACAAAGATAAACTGTAAAGCTTAAAAGATGCAGGTGTTACTCTGCCTGTCACTGGAAATGATGTTGCCTTATCCATGGTGAGTCTTGAGTTTTTTTTTCACAACTTTACTGAAACACCTTGGAACAGGTGTCTATACTGGTTCTTAATCGCAGCAATCTAACAATGGAAAATATGAAGAATTTTCACGGATACAGCATCCCTAAAATCTCCCACAATGATGCACCCCTACATTTTTCCAGACCTTTATAGCAGTCATATCATTAGCCATCTTGAATAATTAAAAATAAACAAGAACCCAGGGGTTCAAAATGGAGGTGTTGTGTTGTCGAAGTTCACATCCCCCAAATCTGGCAAAAATGTAAAAAATCTTCCATTTTATAAATGCTATCACACTTGAAATATTGGCCAAGACGTAATGATATATATGCAAAACTAATAAACAGAAGCAGAGAATTGGACCAATTGCTGTTGCACAAAATTTTGTGTCCCACAGAAACCTTCAAAGTAGACTGACTTATCACACTAAAATCCAATATTCAATTTAAAAAAATACCTTTAACATATCCGAAGCCATCATATCCGATATTCTATTTCTGCTGTATGGAATGCATGCACAATAAATAATATGATTGTCCCAGAACCATCTTTTAAAAAAGATCTTATGGCATTTGTTGAGAATAAACAATTTCTGGACCAATCAGAGCCGAGTTGATGTAGGGAAATGTGTGATCAGCCAGGCAGCTCAACCTCCTTTTTGTGGAAAGAGCTACACATTCATTTTGGTGACTATCGTATGATAATGAGATAAGGAGACTGGGAATCTTAGACATAATCTATTCACTAATAGAATCAGTTGTCTCAGTATGGAACACTGGATACAACAATTACTGATCTCCACTGACATCCCATGGGCTCTGACAAACACTTTTTTTTTTAAAACTATGCATGGCTATAATAGTTTCTCCTTAATATGTTTAACTATAATATTTGGTGTGAAGTTAACCAATATATTCATTACCACTAATTTGCGAGAAACCAAAATTCGAGAAAAATATCAGAAATCCTATTTTTTTCAGTTTTTTTTAAATTTCATAAGAATTGCCCTCCAAATGAGTTAAGTTAATTAAAGAGGTATAATTTAGACATCTAAATGCAAATTTCGGAGGTCTAACTCCAAAATTGGCTGAATTATGAATCAATGAAAAAATATGTTTTTTTAACATTTTTGCTGAATTTGCTGTTATTAATTTTTGTAAGAGCATTTATATCCCCAAAAGGCACATTAAGAGTATTTAAAGCATAATATGGCAGATTTTAATGTTCATAGGTACAACCGTTTCGGAGTTCTGCTCCGGAAATGGAAAAAAATTTATTATTTTTAATTTCCAATATTTTATAAAAACTGTAAACTGTGCCTATATATGAACACCAACACACACATATATTCTATAAGACCCATTCCTGTGCCAAATATCATATATACAAGTGCAACGGTTTAGGTACAGTGACCAATACACAATGTGTGATGCAGCCCGTAGTGGATCCAAGCGAGATAAAAACGAAGTCACGTCCAAATAACAACATGCCTGCTGTTCATTCCTATGCTAGATGCTTGCTCTATAATCAAGCTAAGGTGCATTCTTGACTCCAAACATCTCCAACCAAAATTGCCAAGACAGGGCCAAAAAGACATTCTGAAAATGCTCAAATTTCAAATTTCCCGCCAAAACTTCCATTCTGTCATTGTGACTGCATATATATATATATATATCATCTTTATTTCGTATGTTTTATATATTACATACACAATATTGTGAGATTAGAAAATAGAAAATACGTTTAAGTTTATACAGTCCTTATTCAATTTGTACATAAATTATTGATAATTATTTGCATTTCATCAAAGTCTAGAATGCATTCATTCAAATTGTCCATAGTGTCCATTAATTCAATAATTGTTATTGCCTTCACCCTGTCTTCGTCCTTTTTACAGTTTTCATCACACAGTTTAAGTATGTCCCTCTTGATAACTAAAACGTTTTTAGACTTCAGATCATCCATAGTAGTCTCCAATTGTTCACAGCAATATTGTACATTTTGTCTAAGGAGTGATCCCTTAGCCTTCAGTGAGGTGTTCATGACAAATCTAATGACATCAGATTTGTGAGTCAGTGCTGACGCTGCAAACACAGCAAACCGGGATAGGAACAGGTGCTTGTCACATAGTCCATTACTTAAGCATGACAATATCGAACAATGTGTCATGTAAGGAAGTTTCCATACTAGTCTCAGCGACTTTCGCCAAACTACTCGTACCTTCTGCAACATTTGGAGAGGCTGCAGCATGGCTCCATAAAAAGAAGAGCATTGAACCTTAAATAGACGTGCTTGCACACTTGATGCAATTCTTCCGAATCGACATTTGAAGAAATTGAATTGTCTATAAAACGAGCCGATGATACCATCCACATCATGTTGTCGCATATCCGAGTATATCCTGTGTCCCAAATGCAGAACACTCAACTGATTTTTTAATAGTTTTTCAAAAACCTTCAAATGGCCATCACTATTACCTCCTCTCTGTTCGAAAATGATATATTGGCTTTTTGAGCCATTAAATTTCAGCTTGTAGTCATCGGAGAATTGTTCACAAATAGACAACATATTCTGCAAACCACTCTTTGTGGGCGACATAAGGACTATGTCATCTGCATATGCTAGGCAACCTACGAAGTGAGGACCCACATAACAACCTGATCCACTCTGCCTTAATGCAACAATAAGTCTATCTAAATAAAGTCCGAACAAGATAGGGGAAAGAACGCCCCCTTGTTTGACACCATTGGTTACAAAAAATGTTTCTGAATAGGCTCCATTCCAATGTATTCTCAATTTTTGATTCATGTACATATACAGCAAACATCGAGTGTAAAGGGAATTAACCTGTTTATCCAAGAGAATGCTAAAAAGTCTACTAAAATCAATCCGGTCAAACGCTTTAGTAGCATCGAGTAGCACTGCATGCACTTTGCTCCGGTTGGAGTTAAATATTCTTGCAGTTTCAGTCATGAGGGATGAACATAAAGTTGTTGAGCATGAGCGTTTAAAGCCCAGCTGGAGATGATCTGTTTGTAACACCTTCTCAAATTTCATAAGAATGTTGTAATCAAATACTTTCAAGATACTGCTAATCAATGTAATGGCACGATAATTATCAGATGATTGTGAAGATTTACACTTTGGAATTGGTGACATTGTTCCCAAAAGTAGGCAATCGGGTACAAATCCATGGACCAGAATAATCCGAAAAAACAAGGAAAGTAATGTGTAAAGTCTGTTGGTACCATTCACAATACAGTCAGAGTAAAGTCCGAGATTTCCATCAGCCTTACCACTCTTGAGTTTCATAATGGCTTTTCTAATACTTGAAATGCAAAATCCTTCATTGTGCAAAACATCAAAGTCTTTTTGTAAGTTCTCATTTATCTTTTTTTGAACCTGACACATGTCTCCATGGTTGTATGGCACACTTCTGTAAACGTTTGCAAATTTTTCATAAAAAATATCAGCAATTTTATTTGTATTCCCTTCTCCATCAATGTAACTGGAAACAGTTCTGGACGATTTATTAAGGCGTTTAACCTCATCCCAAAAGTTTCTGTTTTCATTCTTCATTATCGCTTCAGCCATTTTCTGAGACTTAAGGACAGATTCATTTCTTTTACATGTCTTCACACTCTTGTGATAGTCTTTTCTAGTTTGTTTCATCCTTTCGTAAGTATCACCGGTCCTGGGGCGAGACAGCTTGTCCCACTCGTGGTGCCAATGAAGAGCTTCTTGTCTTTGTCCACGCACCGTATCATTCCATCCTGGTACTCTTTTCGATTTAACTCCCGTTTTAGGAATACAAGCATTCTCCGCACATAAACATGCATCAACAATATCAGAAAGAAATGCAGTAATACTGTCTTTATGCGATTCACAGAGCACATTATCACAGTGCAGTAAATCAGAAGGAGTTTTTAGTTTGTTTAAAAGTAGATCCAGTGTGTTTTTGTAAGTTTCAATGTCTTTCTGCCCTGCTTTGTGCCATGCTGCTTTAGGTAAATAATTCCTTTCAACTTTTTTCATCATGGTCACATTAATATCCAGTTTACAAGTCAAGGCATCATGATCCGAGACATTGTCAACACTCTTTATGGACTTAACTTCTAAAATGTCCGAGAATAAGTGTTTTGAGATCAAAATGTGATCAATCAGTGATGTAACTCCATTCGCTTTACTCTCATAGGTGTAATCAACCTGAGCATGTGCAAAATCCAGACTGTTACTCAGTTTTGCTGCCTCAACAAAACTTTTTACAGCTCTCACTTGAGGTGTTGAACGTGTATACACACCTCCATTAAAAATGCAAGAATTATCATTCATGCTTATTTGAACTCTGGAACGTAGAAAAACCTTATTTTGCTGTATCCTTGTAACCCTTGGTAGGTGTTGTTTGGGGCAAATTAGGTTTTTTCCAGGCGTTTGAGGCCGCCATATCAGTGGCCATCTTGGATTTCTTAAAATAGAAGGGGGCAAGAGGTTTTATTTGTGCATTATTAAACTCAACAACCTTGAAAACCCCTATTTAATGTATTACACACCTGTTTAGTGTTTGTTGGGGGCAACAAAGATGTTTTTGCAGGACTTTGTGACAGCCATATCTGTGGCCATCTTGGATTTCTCACATTAGATGGGAGCTAGAGATTTTATTTGTGCATTATTGAACTCAGCAACCTTGAAAATCCCTATTTTGATGTATCACATGCCTGTGCGGTGTTTGTTGTTCTGTAAAATAGGTGTTTTTCCATTCATGGCAGCCATTTTGGCTAGATTTGGCAGCCATCTTGAACATCTATAGAGAAAAAGTAGTAAGAGGTTTAATTTGTACATATTTGGATTCAGCATCCCAGAAAACCCCTATTTTAATGTATTACACACCTCTGTAGTGTTACTGTGAGCAATTTAACTCCTTTTTCTTGTCACGGCGGCCATGTTGGCCGCCATCTTGGATTTCTCCTAACCTGCCGTGCCGCCAGATGTCTACCCTGATTTTTTTTAAAGGCCAGACCATATAGTAACAGAATATGAAGTCAAACGCTCTCCCTCTCTCGGTCACACAAATGACCCCCAGGGCATGGACTAATACCAACATCGCCGAAAGACCGACAAAGAACAAACATGGTCCAGTGAACATGGAACGAATTAACAAACTGAACAGCAAGTGAAAGTAAAAAATGTTACAGGTTTGGAGAAATTTTCAGTTACATCCATGCTCGTTTAGTCTCTCACTTACTTACTTTTTGTACTATATAAAAGAGGGTTGATCTGTAAACAGTACCAGCTAGACGCTACGGGCTTTGTCTCACTGTGCCTGCCATCTCACTGTGCCCCGCTCTCCCCTATATGAAGATTTTACCCTCTAAATATGGCACTAATCTGCATGCAACTTGGGAATTTTTATCTCCCTAATATAACTACTCAACATACATAATCCAAAATGTGGTAGACATACTTTCAGTAAGAAGGAGTAGTACTAGAAAAAAAATACAAGCCTGTCACTGTAATTGATATACATGCCTGTTCTGGCATGCTCCTTTAGTAGCCTGAGCATATTGCGATATTGCATGACCTGCCATGTTTAACCTTCCGTAACTTCTGATCCGTTACAGTGACAGGCTTGTATTTGCATGTTTCTTTTTCAGTTGAACTGATGAATGGATGGATGATTGGGATTTACATCCTGTATTTATGCTTTTGGTAGGCTAATTAGGACAGGAGGAGGACACAGCAATGAGGCAACGGATGATTGAAACAGCTGTCCAACATAGGTCCAGGTCATCCGGCAAGACCAGGATTCGAACCCTCGACCCAGCAATTGGCAAGCGAGCACGCTACCACCAGATCAACCTCCCCATCCCCATCATACACTTCGCAACTGAGGTCTACATATTATAATTGTGGCGATTCGGCTAATTCGCCAGGTGTTGTCAAAGTCGTTGCATATTGCTAGCATCCGCCAGAGGCGTGGCAATCGCGACGTTATGACTCTGATTCGACCTAGAAATTATGCAAGGTCAAGTCGGGTCAGGTCAAACGTCATACGCACGATTCGAATTGTTTTGAAACTTCACTTCCGCCCAGCTCTTTCAACGGAGACGGACGCTTGGAGAAATTACTAACTGTAAAACGATTTAAGAAAGCTAGCGAGAGGGTTGTCGCCTCATCCCACTGTAATCATCTTGTAAATAAACACCCCGTGCCTTAAATTGAACACTAATTGTGATTAAACCGATATTTAGCCAATCTTACGCAAATAGACGCTTATCGTCCGATTCCCACTCTCCCGCACTATGACCAAAACTGTCTTGCTGTCATTATGCGACACGCCTCCAAAAATCGACCACAACCCAAAACCCAGTCAATAAAAAAGGTGGCACCTAACAAGATCGGGTGATTGATCGATATAATCGAAGGAACTTAAATACTTCAAAAGTTGTGCATGATAGTAAACAAAGATATCCACTATGTGTGCTCGCGGATGGCTGGTGAGATGAATTAGCTTTTGAACAGCCGTAACTCTTGAAGCAAGCTGGACAGCAAAGGTAAGTTCCTCAAATTATATATCTCTGTCTCACAGGCATTCTAGGAGCTAGTGAGGAAACTAAAAATCTTGTTTGAGAGAACTTGACAGTCTTAAAAGTTATGAGTAATTGAATGTGAATTTTCCTTAACTCTCCTCCTTCTACAAGGAATGACAGTTATTGCATGATGGGCAAGAGGACCTCCAGAAAGCCACAGAGCTGCATCCGCATTTGGTTTTGCAGACTAATGCTCAAATGTGCGGAAGAACCTACATCGTGTCCACCAAACCACAACCAAACCATCTTAATGCAAATATCTCTGAGATCACATAAAAGACCTCTTTCAGATAATATTGGACTTCCCAAACACCACAACTCAGCATCTTCCTTTTGATAAGACAGCACTCTTAGTCTTACAACCAAATTTGATGAAAGTCACATGCTAAGCTGTTCAGGCTCAACACTTTAATAAGCAGGCATAGACATTATTATTTCTGAAGAAATTCATGTATCAGAATAACTCAACATATTCCTTTTGTCCGCACACACAACCAAAACATTTGATGAAGTTATATGCTAAGCTGTCAAGGCTCAACCCTTTCATAAAGAGGCATAGACAACCATAGGCGTACGGGCCACGCAATTTTGGGGGGGGGCGAGCGACATTTGCCCGAATTTCACGATCTAAATTTATAATGTATTTCAACTTAAATTGCCCGGAAATCATTAATTTTCAGTAGTTTTTATTTAATCATCTGCCCAAATTTTTTAGCCTTTTTGCCCGAATCTCACTGTTTCCCAAACTTTTGGGGGGCGATCGCCCCCCCTGCCCCCCTCCGATACGCCTATGTAGACAACATTATTATTTGCGAAGAAATTCACGTATCAGAATAACTCAACATATTCCTTTTGTCCAGTAGACACACACAACCAAAACATTTGATGAAGTCACATGCTAAGCTGTTCAGGCTCAACACTTTAATAAGCAGGCATAGACATTATTATTTCTGAAGAAATTCATGTATCAGAATAACACATTCCTTTCGTCCAAGAGACACGCACAACCAAAACATTTGATGAAGTTATATGCTAAGCTGTCAAGGCTCAACCCTTTCATAAAGAGGCATAGACAACCATAGGCGTACAGGCCACGCGATTTTTGGGGGGGGGCGAGCGACATTTGCCCGAATTTCGCGATCTAAATTTATAATGTATTTCAACTGAAATTGCCCGGAAATCATTAATTTTCAATAGTTTTTATTTAATCATCTGCCCAAATTTTTTAGCCTTTTTGCCCGAATCTCACTGTTTCCCAAACTTTTGGGGGGGCGTTTGCCCCCCCTGCCCCCCCTCCGATACGCCTATGTAGACAACATTATTATTTCCGAAGAAATTCAGGTATCAGAATAACTCAACACATTCCTTTTGTCCAGAAGACACGCACAACCAAAACATTTGATGAAGTCACATGCTAAGCTGTTAAGGCTCAACACTTTCATAAGCAGGCATAGACAACATTATTATTTCCGAAGAAATTCACGTATCAGAATAACTCAATACATTCCTTTTGTCCAGAAGACACACACAACCAAAACATTTGATGAAGTCACATGCTAAGCTGTCAAGGCTCAACACTTTCATAAGCAGGCATAGACAACATTATTATTTCCGAAGAAATTCATGTATCAGAATAACTCAACACATTCCTTTTGTCCAGAAGACACACACAACCAAAACATTTGATGAGGTCACATGCTAAGCTGTCAAGGCTCAACACTTTCATTAAGAGGCATAGACAACATTATTATTTGCGAAGAAATTCATGTATCAATAACTCAACACATCCCTTTTGTCCGGAAGACACACACAACCAAAACATTTGAGGAAGTTACATGCTAAGCTGTCAAGGCTCAACACTTTCATAAAGAGGCATAGACAACATTATTATTTGCAAAGAAATTCATGTATCAGAATAACTCTATAAACACATTCCTTTCGTCTAGAAGACACACACAACCAAAACATTTGATGAAGTCACATGCTAAGCTGTTAAGGCTCAACACTTTCATAAAGAGGCATAGACAACATTACTTCCAAAGAAATTCACGTATCAGAATAACTCAACACATTCCTTTTGTCCAGGAGACACACACAACCAAAACATTTGATGACTTCACATGCTAAGCTGTTAAGGCTCAACACTTTCATAAGCAGGCATAGACAACATTATTATTTGCGAAGAAATTCATGTATCAGAATAACTCAACACAATGTCATCCCTTTTGTTCAGAAGACCCTAGGCAGAAGACATGCACAACCAAAACATTTGATGAAGTTATGTGCTAAGCTGTTAAGGCTCAACACTTTCATAAGCAGGCATAGACAACATTATTATTTCTGAAGAAATTCATGTATCAGAATAACTCAACATATTCCTTTTGTCCAGAAGACACACACAACCAAAACATTTGATGAATTCACATGCTAAGCTGTTAAGGCTCAACACTTTCATAAAGAGGCATAGACAACATTATTATTTGCGAAGAAATTCATGTATCAATAACTCAACACATTCCTTTTGTTCAGAAGACACGCACAACCAAAACATTTGATGAAGTCACATGCTAAGCTGTCAAGGCTCAACACTTTCATAAAGAGGCATAGACAACATTATTATTTCCGAAGAAATTCAGGTATCAGAATAACTCAACACATTCCTTTCGTCCAGAAGACACACACAACCAAAACATTTGATGAAGTCATTTGCTAAGCTGTCAAGGCTCAACACTTTCATAAGCAGGCATAGACAACATTATTATTTCCGAAGAAATTCATGTATCAGAATAACTCAACACATTCCTTTTGTCCAGAAGACACACACAACCAAAACATTTGATGAAAGTCACATGCTAAGCTGTTCAGGCTCAACACTTTAATAAGCAGGCATAGACAACATTATTATTTCCAAAGAAATTCAGGTATCAGAATAACTCTATCAACACATTCCTTTTGTCCAGAAGACACACTCACACAACCAAAACATTTGATGAAAGTCACATGCCAAGCAGTAAAAGATGCTTGACAATTTAATATTTTGCACGAATACATTGTACTTTTTTGTTTTCTGAAATTCGCAAGTCAAAGCAAACTCTTATTCAACATTCTCATTTGGATCAGACAACACTCCTGGTTCAAAGAAAATCCTACGAAAGGTCTCCAGGTTGGCACTTGTTTTATCCTGATGAAATCAACACCGCATCTAGACTGGTTTGATGAGTTTTGAAACAAATGAAACCATCAAAAATTCCTATGAGAGTCTTGGGCCACTAGTGGCAGCACTTCCCAGATTATCAACACTACTACAGCTCCATCTGACATTAATTTCTGAATCTCTCCGATATTGGTTCAGAAACTCTTCAGCCATGGTCTAAAGCACAAAGCACACAGCTGGCTCAGTTATTTAAGAGCAAACTCGACACATTTTGAATTGTGATCATTACACATAAACCATCTGAATAAGTAAACATGAACAAATTTATCAGACATCCTGCTGGGAGCCATAGAAATAACTAATCTAGCTATTTTAAGCTAAACAAACAAAATAAATTGACACTTCATATGCAAATATTATACTAATTTGTTACAACAGTTAAAACCTGAAAGATGAAAACGAGCACCGATATTTTATCAGGTAATCGTAGATCTTAAGAGAGGACGAGGTCAGGGATTAGCCTGACCAGTGTATTCTATATTAACAACATTTCCTCTCAAAGTCTAGGCCTGTCATTTTTGCAGGGTTCCCACAAAATTTTACGACGGGAATTCCATGACTTTTCCATGACTTTCCATGACCAAATTTCGGATTTTCCATGACCAATGTTTTACTCGTTGAGGTTGAGATTCACCCCGAAACGAATTCACGCGATGACCATCGTTCACTGTCCGGCCGTCCGATCAACTATCTGACTACCATAAGCTACCAAATGTGCTAAATTTTAGCGCGAATCGTAGTAAAAATGTGAATTTTCCATGACTTTTCAAAATATTTTGAATTTCCATGACTTTTCCATGACTTTCCATGACCACTATTTTTTCCATGACTTTCCCTGACTTTCCATGACTGTGGGAACCCTGAAGAGGGTCGGAATCATGGTGGTACCATATAAGTCCTATCAACGCTAAAAAGTTTGGGTAAAAAAGAAGACAAGCATAATTGCAATTGCAAATCATCAACAATTTATTTGGAACTTGAAATGAAGAGTGCATACACCTTTGACATCTGTCTGAATCAACAAATTTCATACCCCATACAACAACTACAGAGAGAACAGCATAGGAAGCATTTGTAGGAGAGTGAAATTACATATTATTTGTGATCTTCTTAACTCTGCCTTACCTTTAACATAGTTTGATACATGTATATATATTATATGTACAATTGACATATTGTCAGCCTATCAAGTCTGGCTCATGGTGAATAATTAAAATAATATAACGTTTCTTAGAGTGTTAATTGGATTGGATGTTAGGCTTTCAAAACTTATAAGAAAACCATATCTAATGATATTATATACATATCATACATAAGATGAAATACTGGATATAATTAAGACGACCTCAACAAGCATGATTCCGCATGCTTGCTGACTAAACCCCCGTCACATTAAAACTACTACACTCCCTCATTTTAGAGTACAACGAAACCTGATATACGAGGTAAACCTAGTTGGAGATTACGCTAAATAAATACAAAGTTAGATTCTGTACATGCATTGACCCTTATAACATACATGTAGTTATGTCATTCAACGTAAGAAACCCTTCTTAAGAGACAGATCCAGGATTAAACATTTACCTAAACAAGCAATAATCACAAACAATACGTAGTAATCCTATTCATCAATGTATACAAAGTTCTGGTTTCACCTCCGGGAATACAAATTTAACATGCAATTCACAGTAATGCATAATTCATCACTTTTCTTTCTTGAGAATGTACTAAAACTGTGCTCCAAAAATATAATATAATACGTTAGGCTTATATTTTAATCAATATCATATTATCACTCCATAAAATTACTCTATATTTGATATATATAAGAATGTAATTCCTATTTCACAATATAATCTGGCTAGCATTAACAATAGTTGGCTATAGCTGAAGAATTAAGATAAAACTATTAATGAATTAATAATTAATTATCCATTAAACAAGGTCTCTCAAACCCATGGGAGCACCATACCTCAGAAAGAGCCATCATACCATATACATATTATGTACAAGTTTATGCGCAGCAATGAGAAGATCATTAAATATAATCAAGTGACTGTTATTATGGGGTTCCTTAAAAAAATATTCACAAGCTAGCTTGTCATGTATCAAATATTGATCCCTTGGACTTAGTAAGACATTCACACATATCAGCTACAGAAAACATTGAATATTCGTAATTTACTATTCACAAATAACAAGGAACCTTTAACAGGATCCCCACTCTTTTCCATAGGTTGAAATGTCCACTACATTTTCTTATTTTTCCAGCAAAGAAATCATAGACGGAAATTGAAATGGAGACAGCCTGAAACTCTTGACACTTTTGCTCAATGGGGCTAAAACAAAATACTGCACAACTATCAATTCTCTCGGGTTATTAAGTTGTTGACACTAGTAATACAAGGTTTTTAAGACTTAGAAGAACCTGAAGTTCCAGGCTTATTAGGAAGAGTGGGAACCCCGTTTTAAACTTCAAATATTGTACCACAAACCCAAATCCATCACCTCTCAAACGCAGACACTCGCACATTAGTAATGCATCTGTAACATCCTTTTATCATTTTGATTATAAATTATGATACAGAGCAGCACATGGCAATTAAATGAAGGTAATATGCTTCAAGCTAAATTCAAGGCATACACTAGAAGAAGTTAAGAAAGATCACTATAGTATTAGACATGCTAAAGGCAGAATTCTCCGATTGAGAAAATGCAATTAGCGAATATGCACTTAAATTTTGGCCTCTACATATATAACTTTGGCCGCGACCTTTATCTGCAACCTTGGAACTTTATTTGTTATTTCGACCTACAATACTTCATTCAATATTCTTAATAGTCATTCCTTCACAGGGAAATAATCATTGGGGTTATTCTTCATCTAGATTACGATCCCTAATTGGTTTTCTTGTTATTTTCACAAAATAATTAATGAGAGAAGTGTCACGAACTGAAGTCACAAATCTGCAAATGAATCAATATTTTATCTTCATGCTTATGATTCCGCAGAATTTGCAAATCTTCAATTTAGAAATAAATCTATACTAGATCTGAGACTGATCTACAATAATTCAACTGGAATCAAGTTCTAACAGAATACATAACAATTAAATACAAAAGGGAAAAGTACTGTAGCTTGGAGAAAGTAGACAATACAATGGTATCAGAAGAACTGCAATTACGTGGATATATGTAACAAGTTCATAAGAATACATTTAAATTATAACAAGAAATTGAATACAAAAACAAAATGAGATTTAACAAAATTTGAGAAAATTCTCAATGTAAATGGTTAGTTGGGAGTTAAAAACTTAAAACGCAACAATGCAAGAATGGGGTGCAGAATTCTCCTTAGATTGCTAATGTATATTTTCATATAAATTTTAACCTGATTTAAAAGATTTCTATCCTTACAGATTCCTCACTGATCAGATATAAATTCATCATAATCAAATAGCATTTTGGGACGAGAAAATCACCATAAAATTATTCTAGCAATGTATAATTTTTCAAGGCGTTTTAGAATCACATCTTTTAAGAAATTTAATCGAGCTAAAGAGTCAAAAGTCATTATCTTTCAATATAAGCATTTTCAGGTGCTTTTTATACGAATGACATTCAATTAAGAAACAGCAGTTAAACGAGCCTCCAAGCCGAAAATTCCATCACTTTTTAATCTATTTTTCTATGCTTCTTAAAGGAACAATAATCACATTTTTCGGGAACGGGGCTGAAAAGCCTGAAGTCAAAATATCATTGATATTTTCAACTCTTTTCACAATTTGCTAACAAATTCTATGCTACAATTCAGCATATATTGAAGGTCATTAAAGGAAAGTATAAAAGACTAGAATGCTGACCCACAGAATATAAATACAACAAGTTAGTTCAGTTACCCACCTGGCTAAATAAACTGAACTTAAAACTCAACACAGCTAATACGAGAAAAACAAGAAATAAATCAACAACAGCCAATCACAACAAACGGAAGCTAGGAAGTATTCAGTATCGTTAACTTGAAGTTAATGTGATTAAGACGTTAAGTTAGCAGGGCTCGAAATGAGGGCAGAACAATCGTACTGGCTACTTGAAGAGTTATTAGAATAATCTCAACAATGGACAATCATTACTTTTCCTCACTAAAGAATTTCTGACACCAGCGGAGGATAGGCAACACTATGGATGTCGGAGAGAAATACAGGCGTTTTCAAAGTGAGATTTTGGTACTTTATAGGCCTAAATGTTTAAAATTGTAATATCAGAATGGGCTAGTCAATGGTAAACCTTGCCAAAATTTCAGAAATTATAGATAAATTATGCACCATCAAAAACACATCCTCTTTTAGTATAAAGTAACCTGTCACAATTGTCAATCCTTTATTTCGAGCCCCAAGTTAGTTACACTTCACTATTGGTTAGTAGCATAACAGTATATATATGAAAGCAGATTGGTTATTGATTAAAATTTACTGCTCAAGCCAGGAGGGGCTGTCAGCGTTAGGACTCTTGAGTTTGATGTTGAACTGCTTGAGGGTCGATTCTAGGGCAGCCTGGTTGCCAGAAAAGTATGCCGCCGTAGCATTATGGAAGAGGAGCAGTTGCTTATGCATCACCTTCACCTGTTACAGTAAACAAAGACCACATCAGTCTTCAGGCACATCAGTCGAGCAATTCAGTCGAGCATTCTTACACAGTTCGTACATGGTTCTTACAAATTTACACACGTTTTCCCTGAAACCTACAACTCATCTCCTCTACGAACCCAGTTTACGAAACTAGTTCACAAAACCGGTTTAACAAAGAATAACCCAAGAACAAGTTTGACCACCAACCCATTAACGAAAATAACCCAGTTGACAGTTCACAAACATACAATCGTCACACACACACACACAGAGCTATCACGTCATAATCACATTAACGATAAGCTTGGTTGTTACGGCACAGCGACACTCACACAGCCCACACATTCGAGAATTGCAAACATGATGCAAAGTGCAGCCAGACGGGACAGTTCTTAAAGAGTGCAGAGAAAGCTTCTATTTTCATCTTCGATTTCATCTTGATATACATCTCGGAACATGAAAATGAGGTACAAATATTCACGGCTGGACCATCAGTGAGATATGTTTCTGTGCCAGTGCCGCGGTACTATAGCTGCAGTACTTGTGCACAAGCTGAAACATCTTAGATGACTTTGGTGCCACCTGGGGGTGATACTTGATTGTGCCACCTCGTGCTGCCACCTGGTGGTGCCGTGAATCAGCGCAGAAATCACTATGGACTGGCCGGGTCGGAATTCATATCCATCTTGATGTTAAACTGCCTGACTAGGGCATCCATCTCCTCATGGCTCCCAGAAGTATAGGCTTGGAAGGCCTTGTACAACAGGTACAGTTGTCGTCTGGTTACCGTCACCTGTCAGCACAAGAAACCAGGTCACTGGCCGTCACACTCACAAACGTCAACTCTTGACACCACTAACATCAATACATTGTGCATTCGCAACACCTTGTACACATAGTGTCACATCCCATTTTTAAGACTAGAATCTTCATTTCAATGACGCTTCTTAAATTCTACTAAAACTTAGATGCTCTTATGCCATTTTTCTAATAAACTCATTATCTGGAGAAATCTTCACATTTTGGCTAAATTAGGTGCAAATTTTTTTGACTTTACCAAAAATAGGCAAAGTGCTGTAAAACCTCCGTTTTGCATCCTAGCAGATCTCAAACCTCTCGTTTTGCCATACACTATAATTATTATATCCAAGTTCTTGCAGATAGAGATAACAGGAATGGACCTCTTCGTTCAGATTACGTTGTTATTAATGGACAGCGAAATGAAGGTTTGTATAATTTTGGTTTAGATACTTAATGAACCATATCCATTTTTACCAGTTTACCAGGAAAGACCAGTAACAATACAATTACAAGGTAAATAATTCAGAACACTTAAATTAAGGCTTAATAAAACTTGGGAGTGACAGTTTGTGCAGACATTGTGTAATGGCTTAATTGTGGACTATCAATACAATCTTACCAGTAATCTTAACTATGGTAGCTATGGATGTGTACTAACTCTTGAGCATGCTATTTCCATTTCTTTATGAAAGTTCTTAATTTCACCTAATACAGTAACTAATACCAGTCTATTCACACAGTAGAGGAGACGAGTTGTAGTGAACACAAATAACGCAGTGCAATTTTACATAAATTCCCATAAAAACAACTGAATATTGAAAATGCAAATTAAAGGTGCTCCTGTATGTCGTTTTTCTGCCCCTCACGTTAAAAGAGAAATATGGTGACGAGTACTACGATTTTATTAAACAATAGTACCAGACAGTGCAGACACACTATATTTCGAGTAATTACCATGCAAACATATCTGTTCAATAATATGTCATGATGCAAAACATCAAAGTTACCATGGAAATTGCATACTGGATTAATATTACTTTGCTAGACTGGCCTAATTACAATAGCCAATGGCGATAAAAGTTTCAAGGATTTCTGAGGATTTTACTTTCTGAGAGGGTCCATATCAACATGCTTCCAGGTACTTTAAATCAATTTATTACCAAATGTGAAAAAGGTTTTGGGCATATTTCTTTTACAAGGGTAACACAATTTATAGTATCGAAGTGATACGTGAATCACTTTACCAATGAGACAAGTAAATGTTAATCTCATACTCCATAAACTGATAAACAGTGTCAGTGAGAGACAGAAAACGAACACACAGAACACAATTCTTAAAATATCTTACAGAAACTGTAGTTTAAAGTGGAGAATAGATTCCACCAAGTTAGAAAACTTATCAAAGAGAATACCAAGAACTCAAATGATATTTCAACAAACCTAACATGCTCAACTTACCCGGTTTTCATCCAAGAATTTTAGTTTAATGGCAACATCTCCACGGAGACGCTCGTACTTCTCCCTGTGGTTGTCAAACTTTCGCTGGGCGTCATCAATTCTAGGCATGGTGGTGGAATCTCTAGGACCTAGCTGCAGGCCATCTAAGTCACTTCGATACGCATCAAACTCAATCCTGAAAAGCAAAGAACTTCATTAATTTTGGCACATCCTGACATGATAACATGACCCAGCATGAAAGTCGGGAATTCAGAGCGCAACACAACCAAGTTGGCAGGACCATCCGAACAACAGGAATTGTTATCAAAACTGCTGACATAAGCCTACATTTTGTTGTTTACACTGTACAGATTATATTCTTTTTTAATAAAAATGTATACATTTTGTCTCATCACTTTATTAAGTTTATTTAACCATCCCATCACCTTCATCACTTTCCAATTCAATATCATAAAGAACTTTAAACAGATGTTTCTGACAGGACCATCCTGTATGCATAGTACACAATAGTATACACAACCTACACAAACAATTTTCATAAAATACAAACAAAAATCCACTTCCTCATTCCTTAGAGAATCCATGTGCAGCGTGATATATATATATTAGATATTATATATTTGATGGACTCACCTAGCATTTTCGTATTGTCTGATAGTTTGAAGAGTGTCATCCATGGTCTTATTGCAAAGTGTATTTACACTAGAGATGAAGAAGTTCAATGCACCTGAAACAGACAAGGGCAAACATGAGCTAACCTGCCAACCATGAACATCTATACAAAGACTATTGCTAAAAGGCACTTATTGAGTGCAAATCTCTTCTGAAATACTTGTACAAAACAACAGGTTTATCTTGATTTTATGAACTTTGAATTTTATGAGGTTTTCAATAAAATTAGACTGTTTTAGACTAGCTATTGTGCAATGAAGACTAGATGTTTCTTTACCAAGTGTCTTCTAAGTTGTTAACAAAATAGTAGAACACTGTACAGTCATTTACCATAATTCAATATACTATCCGTTCTAGTGCTGAGCACCGTGAGCTGAATATCGATAAGATATGTATCGTGATACATCCTTTACGATACACGATATTATCGTGATATAGATTTACCGGCATTTATTAGGAATTCAACAATTTTTCGTAGCTTTTTTGGCGAATTTCGGGCCATCATGCCGAGTTTTAAGGCATAACCAAAAACAATGTTTCGGCACAAAGTTAAACCGATTTCAAGGCGATTTTAAGCAATAAATACTGGTTTTTAGCCTTGAAAAATAACCTGTATGACATCATATGATATACCGGTGCATGTATCGACGTAAAAAACCGGTTTATTTTGATACGCAGGGTGCCCACCCAACATCGCATAAAATATAATAGGAATATAGGAATTTTTGACGGTAAAATATAGGAGGATTTTACCTACTTTAATAGGACAATATATGAATTTTCGGCAGCGAAACCATCGGTAATCGCGGAATCACTTCCTTCATAAGCCAAACACTTCATATCGCGCACAAATTTGCCTAAAACTTCATAATATACTGGGTGAAAAAAGATACTTAAACTTTGTATTGCACACAAAATTGTGCATAAACGAGTGAATTATCTTGAAAACTTCAAAAATATAGGAATTCATAGGATTTTTTCCAAAATATAGGAAATTATAGGAGGCCAAAAAATATATAGGAATTCTAGGAAATATAGGAAGTGTGGGCACCCTGGATACGGTGTATCACGGTACTCAGCACTAATTCGTTTAAGATGAATCACTTCAGTACTCACTTAAAAGAGTTTCTCCATTCTTGCAGAGTGCCTTCTGGGTCTCGGAATTATATGAAAACTCCTCTTGCAGTTCAGGATTCTTCTGGGACATGTCTGCGAAGCAATCTCCTAAGGCCCGCTGAGTTTGAACAACATGGTAAAAGTGGTTCGCTAGAGCTCTGGCAAGTCGTAATATATTTGAATATTTACGTTGCATATCTCGTAATGACTCTATTTGACCTTCTAGTTCAAGGTCAACTGTCCTTGAAGCCTTGCCAAACCTCTCTGACACCATTTGCCGTGTACATTTGTACGTATTCATAGTCCACTGTTTGATGGTTTCAATTTTAGAAGAGTTGGGGCTCATTAGGGGACTTGCTTTATCCGGTGATATTTGGCCTTTTCCGTTTCTTTCTGGACTAGACAATGGAATGTTAGAAGTTGCTGGAAAGAAAATAAATACTTTGCATCAGTAAGAATCACATCTTGGATCACTAATAGACTGACCAAAACAACTATAAAATGGTCCTACATCTACAACAACTAGAAAGACTTGATATGAAAATAAGACATAGCTCACCACAAGAATAACTTGCATTACTTGTACCACAATAATCTAGATTAGGCTCACCAGGTGGAACAGAGTGGGAACGTGGTATTGAGGGATTAAATCGGGTCGCCTGAGCATTGTCCGGCCGAATGTAGGCCTGAGGTTTGGCTTGAGGGTCTTTTCCGACGTTGCCTCCTCCACCTTGAACGGTGGAGCTGAGGTCGTTTAGAGATGGTCCCTCCTTCAACATTTCTTTCAAATCTCTCTCAAATGTGTCTTCGTCTTCGTTGTTCAGATCAACTGTTTGGGACATTGTGTGGCTGGAATATAAAAACATAATTGAGGATGACTATGTTATAGTAATATAATAGGACAAACGAGTGTGCTATCTTAAATGTAGGGTTTAATTTTCCAGTTTCACAATCTGATCATTCTACCTGATTCAATCACCCTTCTTACACTCCAATGTAGAGACCTTAAATAAAATCTAAAGGTACGGTAACACCAACTAGTCTACATTCCTAGGAGCCTTAAATCACACAAATGTAATGCAACCAGTAATCGAACTTGGTCCCAGGCTCAGGAGGCAAGGAGGGTAATACCAGAAAGAGTAATTCAGTGTCAGTGGCCTGATGATCAGAATACGCAAATTAATAAGACTACAGTACCTAATTATGTCCAGTACAATAAGTACATCCACCTAAAGTTACTTAAAAGTTACCAGACAGATGCAAGAAATTTAGAATAGATCAATAGTAGGTATTATCATCATCACTATCAGGTGGCTCATTCTGATTGATTGGCCTGTACACCAACATCTGAGATCTTCAAACATGAGGTAGTGATTAAAATTGATGTTATTACCAATGACGTAAACCATTAATCGTACATCATGAATCCACAATTCAAAATCAATAACAGCTCGAGTACTTTTGCAGAATCAAATCAAATCACTTCCATTTAACCGTGGTTACGAGATTAATATAGAAGGAAAATTGAGGTTCTTAGTTCTTCTTACAGGCCCAATGGATTACATGCACATCAGTCAATTATTAAGATAATGAAACAAAATATCATACAGACACTTTTTAAGATCATACAATCCATGAATTGGCATTAGAAACTACACTACTTACTCTGAAGTATGGTACTTCCTAAAATTTAGACTTAATTCAATTTTCTGTAACAACTATAGAAGTCAGCAAGCCTGGTCCAGAAAACTGTTGACAGTGCCAAAACAAGAATCCGAGGATTCAAACCCTGGGTTCTGTTGGGAAATAGCAATTAAGCATAAGATCCGTGGATACAGGATCAAAGTAGCACTGCACTGCGAAGTGCAATCAGCTTTGACACCTGTCAGATTGACTTCAAGTGCTGTTTTCCAATGGCTATTTGGTAAACTGAGGGTGATAAAACGCTTTAGAACTTGCAGAATTGCACTGCTTCTGAGAATATATGCACTGCAAAAAGCAATTGTCAAATGCATTATAGGCCTTCCTTGAATCGCATGGACGATCGTCACGTGGGCGACATTATAATGCAAAGTCAGCTTGAAAACAGCCCCTCAAGACTCAAACAATCTATTACACAACAAACTACAAAAAAAAAAATTTGAAAAAAAAATTTTTTTTTTCAAATTAAAAAAAAAAAAAAAAAAAAAACCATAACAAACCATCCCCAATTCCACAACGCATTTTAGTTCACCTCTATATGAACACAAAATGGCCCACTTGACCACATCTAGACCTGTATTAAGGCTGGGAAAACTTTTTTCCAAAAATCTCTCAGACTGGTTTTTAGATAAAATTACCCTGGGGGAACCCAGGGTAAAAAGTAAAATAACCATTCAGTCAAGTTACACTGAATGAAAAATCAAATGCTGCCAAAGAGAGCTCTACATTGTTTTAAACTGTCACAGCAGGCAGTGCCACTCCCACTTTTTCGGTTAACTTTAAAGTTACTCATCTGACCAAATTTAATGACATGATGATGATGCTCAACATTTTAAATCTAGTTCAGGTACGGCAGAGCTGAAAGTTATGTCCACATGTTAGTCATACGGCGACATATAGTCATGTGATTATTGCAATAAACACGCATGTGTCTATAATTTTTGGAAAAAACTTTTCAATCATGCCAGTAGGTCATGTCATGCCATGGCAGACGCAGGAATTTGGATGGAATTTTTAGAATAGGACAATTGGGATAATTGTGCATGGCAGCAAATTTGTCATGGATACATGCTGGCTGCATGATCATGTATTACTTCAACGTCAATACTTGCATTTAATCTGAATTAGTGAATACACTCCTTTAACTTTTCACTTTATGGTTTTTGTGGATTGCAAAATTTGCAATAAACATTGATAAACATCCCCTTCTGCCAGCTCTGGTAAATTTCTGGGCAAAGAACATCTCAGCTCATTGAAATCAGCCAGAATCCAAGCCCCAGCATGGGTACATTACAAGAGGGACAGTCAGTAGCGTGGACAAGTGCATTTCTATAGATGAATCATCGAGTGATCCAAATTTCTGAGTGGCCCACTTCAACAAGACTGGAACGTTCCAACTGGAGCCTTTGTGCACTGCAAGCATGCATTTCCCAGGGTTAAATTTAGAAAATTCTGCAGCCTTACCCTTCCACGACTTTATTAGAAGACAATTTGGACCTGCTTAGGTATTAAAATGGCGACACGCGAGGTCCAACTTCCTAATTTTCATAAAGTTCTACATTGATCAATGCAGCCGCCCGGTCTGTCTGTTCGTCCTCAGCTTGTTGGCACTGACGTCACAAGGAATGGACTAAACCACGGATCCCGAAAAAGGTGCACGAAAAAGCGGACTTTGATTCCAAAGTAGCTTCAAAGCTCAGGAGAGCTCTTGCCAGCCTTGAATACTTCAGTGTGCAATTTAAAATAAATTACACAAAGTCCGCTTAATGCCATTTTATAGACGGCAAGCATGACATAGAGCACGCAATGCGCAGGGCCGAGCATTAATAATTTTTAAAACGCATACTGGGGGTACTGCCCGCAGCAGCCCCCTGATACTAATAATATTTGCTTTGAACAATAGGCATAAACACAGCAGATCACATGTAAAATCAAATCTCCAAGAATCATATTTTGCAATAAATAAGAAGTCAAAAATATATTGCAGTCATATTATATTGATTTATTTATACACTATCACAAGAATAATAGCTAATGCACATTAATTGCATTTATTCATTAACAAATAAAATAATAAATGAACCATAAAATTTTGTGTTCAGTGTCTCCATGGAATGACATAATAATAATTCCAGCAACAAAAATTTTAATATTTACATAAGTCTTCAATATCAGAGTCAGACACACTGCACATTATATGTTATAAACATCATCTTGCTAATTCTCTCATTATGCTAATTGACGTTCCTCTGTATCCACCCCCGAAGTGGTTCCTGAAATGTAAGGCAAGACGGAATACATAATTTGTTTGTCGATATAATATCAAAATATTTTCACCAACATTATATTATCAGATTTTGGCTATTTTTAACACATTATGTCAATAAGAAAATTTTTAAAAAGACAATGCCTATCTTTTCAAGTGATTTTTTTATGAGTAAAATCCTTTATTACAAACAGTTTTCTTTTTCTACATGAGACAAAATAAATCAGTTTGAGTTCGAAATACAGCTTTAAAAAGTTATTCAAATTCAGACAGGCCTCATTGAAGATATATATGATCAACACAAACACTGTTTGAAACACATACCAGTGGTTCAGATAGTGGAATAACTGGTAAAGTTTGTTTCTTTCATCGAATCCTTCACTCTTCGGAATGACTTTGTGATAAGCCTTGAAGAAATTCGATCCAAGTCCACCAAACATTTTGGAAATTCCAAGGTCATACTCATGATGTCCATAAAAACAACCAGGGTCAAATATCACTGGAATAAAGTACAATAGGTGACATATGAATTAGTCTGCCATATAGAAGCATCAACCATGAATATAATACACACTCCAAAAATCTCAATACACACAAAAATACACAAATCTCTTTTATTTTGTACACATTACCCCCCCCCCCCCCAAACCTTTGAGAAAAGGCCCAAATTTGGGCAAGGAGGCTAAAAATTTGGGCAGATGATCAAATAAATATTGTTGAATAATGAATATCAGAGGTTTCCAAGAAACAATGATTCTACACTTATTTAAGACAAATCCTTGACTTACATGGCCCTGTAGGACACTCCCCGACATTTCCACTCCACAGATCTCCATGGACCAATGCTGGCTTCACGTCTAGACCTTTGAACATATTGGGAATGGCTCTTTGAAGTTTTGGCCACAACTCTGCCGCTTCTCTATCTCCATGCTTCAGAAAAGCACGAACAAGGAGTTAACACAAGAAAAATAGAGAATGTCTGCAGATTTGCAGTATGGGCAAAGTCCAAGGCGACAACCAAACTGGGCAGCACTTATACTAAGCCACTACATGCCAGTGAACATGGAATAAAATAAAATTTAAATGTTACTATTTTTTCAGAATATGTTTATTGCTAGGAAAGCAGATAATTAATATTTTCGGGATGTATTAAGTATTTAATAATTTTTTTTTTGCAATAAAAATTTGTTTCACTACTTCCAAATCTCTTGCAACCTCTTACCTCCTTTTCAATAAGGTTTAACTGCTGCTGGAGTTTATTCTGGCAGTAGAAAGACTGAAACAAACAAATAACGACAATAATTTAATGACTGGACGTATCATCTTTCTGAGATTCTATCCTGGACAAAGGCTCAATATATCTATCCATTTATCTGTCTAATCTTTTCCATTAAAACTTTAAAACTTACCACCCAGTCCTCTTTCCAGCTGTTGTCCTGTGCAATGTACCCACAGCAAGTTGGAACGTGAAAGCCAAATTGGGTTATCAGTGAATCCTCAGATTTGTCTTCCGTTTCCTGTTTATGAATTGATCCTTCTCCCTGCTCCGCCTTCTTGAGCATTTTCTCATTGTGCAGATGCATGCTGCAAAATCATAATAATGTATTTAATGAACAGGTCAAATAGGAAAGGTAAATTGGCTGAAGTGTAAAATATGGTGCATTCGTTTTGCCCACGAAACATGGACTAATTGATCTATAAAAAAACCTAATTTATTTGACATTTTGATAATTATAAAAGTCAGACAGAACAATCTCCGAAAAATAGGACAGCTACTAAAGTACAAAAATTTCGAAGAAAAATCAAGAGCCGATTGGATGTAATAAAAAACTTCTATGGCATATTAAATTGCTGCACAACAGTGATGTTTTCTATCAGTGCAGCAATAATTATCGTGAAAAGAAATCTGCATTAACCAATTTTTAATCATTCAAACTTACTTAGCTACTTGTTCTCCCAAAAGAGCAGCATGACGGGATGAAAGACTGGAGATGTCAATGTGTTCCATAAGCAGGAGGGCTCCCTTGGGTCTTTCTAGAACCTGAAGCAATCAAGAATTTACACAATCAATTAGATCATCCATTATAATACATTAACTATAAACATAATTTTATATCCAGAGAATTTAAAGCTCTTTAACATTACTATATATCATATTTGATATATATACCTTATAGTTCTCAATAAAAAAATGCAAATAACAATGCCAAACCTGAAAACATAATACAAAGTAACACACTCTTGAATTATGTTTGTTGAAAGTACCTTGATTGGTTTCGGCGCTTTTACAGCCCCAGTACTAAGAACTGCCTCCAGACTTGCATATTCCCCTTCAAACATCAATTTCGCCTGCAATTAAAAATTTTTGCATCACATTATTAATTCTCAATATTATTTCAAAGCTTTTTCTTAAAATAAATATTCATGTAAATATCATTGAGCCTCCTCTCCTGTATCAAATAACCAGATACAGCTCCTTAAGAATGCTGTCAAAATATATGTGAGTTTAGAAATAATTTAACTGAACTTCTATCACATTTTAAATAGATGTTTATCACACCTTAGATTCTCTGTTCTCCTTCACATAGACAATTCCTTGGTCCGTCTTGTAGCTCTGTCCAGTACAAATGCACCCTCCTCCTCCCCTGCCGTACTGTTCACAAACGCTCGTGTTCAACTCCTTTTTTAGCAAGTCCTCCATCGACCTGAAATCACACAAGTCTTAGCAATTAATTAGAGCTTATTAGGCCTACTATTACTACTATTACAAGGTTGATTAGCAATGGCAAGAGCAATGAATTTCATTTCAAACTAAGGACATTTTAATACTTGAAATCCTTAAAACACCCAGTTACTGCTGCATATATCATGTATTTACCACTATTAGTCCATATTTCATATCTCAATCATAATGAATTTATGAAATCACCAGTGCAGTTTCACATGAACTTTTAGCTGAAAATGCTGCACATGTTCCAATAAACAGGTGTCATGTCTTACTTATCACATAAAACTGTTCATTGATATCCTAAATGTATTGCCACACATTATGCCTACACCATACTTCAGTTTTAGCACATTAAATGCAAGATAAAGCACAAAATCTCACATGTTGACCAATCAATAATTTGCAACTATTTTTGTAGTTCTTGAATTAAAGCAAGGTGTCACTAATGTGCAGGTTAAAAATAATTCTCTGACTTTGATTGTGAACTTATCAAATAAAATGTCTACATGAATAGGCTGGAAAAGAAAAACAAAGCTAATTTAATTAACCTTATTTGTGTGTAAGGCTTACAGGGGGGTTTTCTTTAAATAGGAAATATCATAACCATTATTTATCCTTACCCATGGTGTGGCAGCACTTCTTCAAAAGATGAAATTGCAGAGACCTCTGTGGGAACCCAGATTCTGGATCCGCATTTTAGGAGAGCGTCTGCAAAGTGACAGAATTTGAGGATCGTGGAAAAATAGGATAAAACTAAGAAAAGAAGATGTCATCCTTAGCAGGATTGCCGGTTGATCAATCAAATGTCAATAATGTAAGTTGTACGAGCTTCACAGGTAATTCACATGTCTCGGAAAGCCTCCAGTGACCTGAAAACAAGCTAGTGACTGGGCGATAAATGGGAGATTTAACCTTTGAATGTCATGTGTTTTGACATTTCACTGAAACATTGTCCTGAAAAGCTCCAAAACGACCAAATGTGATCTTAAGACAGTCTTAATCATCCTCTTGGCTTTGGGAATAAGACAATTTACAAGTCTGCATGCCACATGACGCAATGCGAGCTACTGTCGGGTAGTGACAGGCCTAAAACCAATTTACCGAAGATCATTCAACGTGGGAGAAGGAATATGTGATTTATCAATCGAGCGCTTTGGCCTGAGGTGTGATAAACACATATTCCTGATCCCATTATTGTGTGTTCAGCTAATGCCCAGCACCTTAGACGGTTCAGCCGAAGGTATACCAGTGGCCAAGGGCCAAGGTGTTGGGGTAGCTTCACACAGCCTGATTTCAGAGCTGGGGTTGTAGGATGTGCTATTTATAGACACAGCATAGCAGACTTGCTCACCAAGCCCCTGGTGAGAGAACTCTACATGATATGCTCCCTGTTAAGTTAGATTCACTTGCAGCCATGTGTTAGGCTTAGGGCTGATATACATAATATTATGTAAGTGAATCTAGGGTGTGGGCTGCCCCTTGCGGGACTCGAACCCACTAACTCCGGATTCGTCCACCATATTTTGTGTTCAGCATAATGCCCAGCACCTTAGACGGTTCAGCCAAAGGTATACCAGTGGCCAAGGGCCAAGGTGTTGGGGTAGCTTCACACAGCCTGATTTCAGAGCTGGGGTTGTAGGATGTGCTATTTATAGACACAGCATAGCAGACTTGCTCACCAAGCCCCTGGTGAGAGAACTCTACATGATACCATGGTGAATAACCGGCTTATACCAAGAGACAAAGAGTCAAACATGGGATGAAAAGTGGACAGCAAAGAATATAGGAATAATCACAATGAAATACTGACATGTGATCGACTGACAGAGAGATGCAAATGGCATTAGAGGAAGCAGGGAGCAAGGGGAGGTAGTAGGGCAATGACCGAGAAAAGCGAGCATAGGGTATATTCATGAATCTTGCATAGGCATATTGCCCATAGGGTCAGGGGGGGCTGCAGCCCCCCTTGGCATCAGGGCAAATGGGATATCAGGGCAAATCCTGACCAATATCAGGGCAGACCCATTGCCCTGGTCACATCCGTACAATGTTAAAATTTCAGGGCAAAATAGCAACGGCCCCCCCAAGAAACGGCTGTCCCGTACGCCTATGGAATCTTGTGTCCTTTCTTGATTTCAACAAGTCTGCAGATAAGAATCATCCAAATTCCTCAGTTAATCCACACAATGTCAATGTTCCACATTCTTTTTAAAAAGCTTACGCTACGACATAACTTCGACTGGATTTTTCAACTCTTCTTTTTCAGTTGAAAGATATCCTTATGACGTACAACAAAATTACCGAAGCCTGCTTTGTCAGATGTGCTGCCAATTTCAATTCAAGAGACTTGACCAGTGATGAGGTAAATATTAAATTAACAAACCAAACGGTTACATCTTGTAAATTCATGAGACATTTAAGATTCTGTGCTGGGAAATATCCATTAATATAGATCTACAACAAAATATTCTGATAAATATGAAAATTGTAAGTGACATCTTTGGACTAAGTTAAATATGCAGACATCAAACGTGAAAATTACAAGCTTATGTTATGCCTGCAAACATTTCGATCTGTTCTTCAACTTGGCACAGCAAATAATTTGACATCTTTTTGTGCTACGTTTCAGGAAACATGCATCAGTCGTTGTTCTAGCAAATTGATTAACAGCAACCAGAGGTTGATGGGAGGATTTATGGAGACACAGACCAAACGCCAAGAAGCCATGGTGGAAGAAATGGAAGCTAAAGCAAAGGAAGAACAACTTGCCACAAATAATCCTGTAGATGGCACCACAAGTACTGAATCAGCTGAGGGACAATCAGATGCTAAAGACACTCTGTTGAAAGGAATGGATATGTTATTATCAGCCGGGAAACAACAGCAAGAAACAAACTCTGACCATACTACGACCAACAATAATCCACCATCTGTAGACCAGAGTGAAACTGTACAGCAAATAATTCAGTCCGATCAACCAGAACAATCAAAAGCAGGATCGTAACCAACTGACATTTGATCAAATTAATCATGAACTTTTAGATTTGACATTTGAATTGATTTTTTCACCATACTGTGACAAAATCAAGTTATAGAACATGGATATTATATAACTTGCCTTTGTCATATGCCGTATATATGTACATTTAGTTGTAAATAATAAATACACATATTAAAAGTCAAATCTTAATGACATTTGTGATAATATTTATTATCAATTCCCCAAACCCCTTCACAAATTGACACGGTTATATAATATCAGTGCTTTCATGCATCAAACATTGAGTGAGCCTTGAATTTTACAAGACATAGTATTTATATGACCTTATCTCTTTGGTATTGCTTTGTTTTCAAAATGACAAATGAAAAAAAAACGTTTTTCCCATCGCGCTACAACACGGCACAACAAGTAACCGAAGTTACGTGATGCAAATGGATTCAAATAGGCAGGCTTATTACTGTCAGTCAGTATGTCAATCAAATGCAACTTCATTAGCATTAATTACTCCATAACTCAGGCTCTGTTAATATCTGGGAGCCTCACACAATTTATGAGTGAATTTAAATTTGAGCCCAGAATAGGAGCAAATGTTTTACTTCTGTATTATAAAACCATCATATTTCTTCATTGCATGTAAAATCACAACAATTAGGTGCTGACAGAGCATAAAACAGCAGAAAAAAACTCAGATGGGTTATTGCTCAGTCTGTTACAATACACAAGAATTTAAAATTTTCCAGGAGAAACAAGAATTATTTAGAAGTTGCTATGGACAAACAACTATTATTTAGAAGTTAGAATCTAGGGAAATGTTTTGACAATTTAACAAAGAAACCACATCTCTCAATGACATCTAGCGTGGATATTGAAATACACCAATTTACAGCAGTTCATTTCAACTTTAGGCCTATTTATAACAGAATAACAGATCAATACCCTTAATGGAAGGGGGAAAACTTTAGATTTATCACATTCATCCACTTATTCATCATCAAGTATTAAAGCAGAGGAGCTTAATGATTCCCTGTACATTTTGTAACAATCTCTAATAACCTCCAAGAACCCCACGTCTTCTAAACCACATTACTTATTCCCAAAAAAAAAGAGGTATCTCTCAGAGAATCAATTGAAACAAGCACATTTTCAGAAAAATATTCTTTCGTCTATTGTTGTTTTAAAATAATCCCATATAGCCAGACTGGCTCCATCCCCATCCCCCCCCAAAAAAAATTCAATTGATATACCAATGAGATCCAAAGTAGAATAGAATTCATAGCAAAATGTATATATATAATACCATTTATCGTTAATTGCAGTTTAATAAGCCCTACGAAAGTTCACTAGTATAAGTTGCATTACATCAATTGTAAATTTGGCTTTTATTAGTCAGGGCTATTCCATTTAAAAACCTGGGGGTGGGGTGGTCAGGTTACATTTTTGACCCCCTCCATGCATCTAAAGTGAATTATTTTTGACCCCCCCATGCATTAAATGCAAATTTTTTACCAGCCCCACATGCATCAAATAAAAATGTTATTATTACAATGCGTAAGCCTTCATGGAGCGATAATGCCCCCCCCCGTACATCTAAAGCGATTTCTTTTGCATCCCACCATACATCTGAAGCGAATTTCCTCCAATCCCTACATCCATCTTACGAAAAATAAATCAACCTGACCACCCCCCCCCCCCAGATTTTTAAATGGAATAGCCCTTATATTTTTAAAGCCAACTGAGATAGTTCTAGCTCACACACGGTCTTAAAGTAAACACAGAAAAATGTCCGTGTTGAAAATTTGTACAAAATAATTCAAACGAATAAAGCTAGTAAATATTGAGCTGGAATGTGACCTATAATACCCTTATCAAAAATGATAAATTACTTCGTTATTTGTGCCCTTAAATTCCAAATATAACATTCTACAATACTACAAAACTAAAATTAAAGTAGAAATACTTCAACATATTTAATATGAGCCTTTGATTACATGAATGTGAATATTATTGTTAAATGACTTGGTTATATTCAAGATGGCTGAACCACAAAATAGTATAGATACCAAATTACCAATGCTAAATCTAATGACAGCATCAATTTCACATTCACTTTTAAACTTAGCTCAAAAATTGAAACAACTACATAACATTTGAAGGCTGAATTGTTCACCACCTTCCACTGAGGTTGGCCTCAAATCTATTCTTTATCACAAACATGCCACCAGAACTCTAGATAATAACATCATGTAGAACAGAATCTTAGTGGGATACAAATTTGCATAGAATCACCACAATGAACAGAATAATATATATATATATTATCCATCCATGTATATATTTTATAACTTAATATGTATACAATAACTTGTTTTCAATAGGATATACTTAAACACATACATTTGAGGTACATTTTTATAACACCGACATGTGCAAATTATTACCTCAAGAAATCCTAACACCTACCAGCATCTCCAAGTAACAATTTGTACCATCTTCAACAGTTTTTCATTAAATTGGCATTGATCAATGTTTTTAAATAGTTAACATTACTATAATATCTGTATGTATTTAATTATTTTATGACAAACAAATCAAAGTATTTGTTACTCTCATGATAACTCATGACCATAATGTTGCCTTCAATAAATTCCCTCCTGGGGATCATAGAGTGTAGGGCTATAAAGTATGTCAAGGAAGTTAGATGGCTCATCCAAATATTGTTGGCAAAGCCAATTTTATGAATTACTTCACTAGCTCAGTTCCTATATAAACAGTGCACTTAATTTATATGCCACTATACCTTGACATTTTCGTAGCACAACCATATTTAACCATCAAGTCACTCAATAAAATAGGCATATAATTCAAGAGAATCAAGTTCTCACATGAGATTAACATTATATCAACCACTCAAGCCGACTTTCTACAATCGATGACAATTGTACAACACGTATCAAATCACATTAAAATGTTAAGTGAAAACATCTGTGTATTTTTTCAATGTGGAAGAACTCCACAGTCATTGGAATGAACAATAGTAACAATAAAATATACAATGGACCTTGGTTAATACATTGAATAAATACTTGACCACAACTGTGTGAAATGTGAGATGAAAATGAGCATTCACTGTGAAACGTTTGAAGGCTGTTTCAGAAATACGATGTTACCCCTTCTGCGATTTACATTTGTTATAGTCTCCGACACTGTAAGGTGGTGTACATGTACAGTGCTATATATAGCATATACTACTATCATGTACTATCCATTGTACCTTACCTAACAGCACTTTAAACAGAGCAAAGTAACAATTATTTTACCTCCCTTCTTTAAAATATTCCATGAAGCAGGATCAAGACCCCATTCTTTGTCACAAGGAGTGCCATGAAGTGGACCTTATTACTCCTCATTATGTCCGGCTCTAACACCTCGTTATAATACGTATAAACTTACAGTTTCCATTCAACAGAATAAAATCTCGACTTAAAGGAAACCACCATTATTTACATGGAACAGCCTCAAATAAACTTTCACTAGATAAGGCACGCATTCGGAAAAGTCGTGAGACACACAGTGAAGAGCTGTACGTAGTTGACAACATTTTGAACATGCAATTATATCAGTGATCACTGAATGACATGACAATGGTGACATGTGATAGCATATGAATAAGTTATGATACAAATCAATTTAAAGTTATCAATTGTTTGTGCTATACACCTGGGGCCCACATGAAACTGTAGACAAAGGATGCACAGATTTAAGTGACTCCATGTTCATTCATGACACCAGGTCAGAACTCACTGGACTACAAAGTATACAGAGAACTTGGTAATGTACATATCACTGTAAGCACAGGGGCTTGAATGTGTTCCCAAAAACCTACATCATACTTATTTTAGAGCACATAGTACTTTTCTTATACACGTACCAGTCTCTACAAGACCTGCGTCAGGCAGAAATGGGCAGCATTGCACACTATCGCCTAACTCCAGAGGACTCGTGGAGTCAGTGTACATGTACAACTTGCACATGCCATAGCTACGTATAACAGTACAGAATTCAAGCTCCTGTGGCAAACAGTGATCACACACAAATAAGGGACTTTCAAAATGCCAGGTTTTAACAAGTTTTCATTAAAATGCCATTTATAAGTAGTTTTCACAATTAAAGGGGCAGTGTCTACAGGTTTGAATTAATTTGACTTCAGTGCCTTTCCTATCCAGAAGTAATATTTAGAAGCTGGATTATAGTTTTGTCCAAAACAACAAGACAAATCCTTCCTGAAAAGTGCAAACAATCTGCAAACATTGCCCCTTTAATTACAATTAACAAGATAAAAAGATATAACAAACACAGCTGTTTTACAAAGCCTATATGATGAAAATTATAATACAATTCCAGACTTTACAGCCTTACCATCCTGGACGATTTATACAATGAGAAATGAACCTTTCACAAATGAATAGATGAATTGATGGACAGATATCTAGATATGGAGTGATATTGCAACACACACATTTTGGAAAATAACCTAATTCATAATATCATATAAAATAGATCATCGAGTTTCTAACCAAGCCTTGCGGACTTCTGTTGTGTTGACTCGCTCAAATGTCCATTGTTGAGAGGCTTTGTTAGCATCACAAGGGTTCATAAATAATTCACGGGACTCCAAGTCGGAGTCTAAGCACTGTCCTGATATCGGGTGGAACAGCTGACTTGTGTCCTGCAAATGAAACATGTAATCCTGATTTAAAAGCATACAAAAACCAATTTTAAATTATAGTGTAATTTTTAGGCATTGATGTAACACAAGCAGACTTTTTGGGACATTTGTCAAAATTTAATGATACGGAGGTAATACCATTTCAAATGACATATCGAGATCATTGATTTTCGATTGCATTTTGATTACCAGCCAACATTTTTAGCCTCCTTGGATAAAATATTTCAAAGTAAGTCTTGTAATCTGTCTGACTTTAAGGCGCCATACACTGTATGGCATACAACTGGGTCAGTTATGTGGCATAAAATTTTTTATGAAGACCGAAAGGTGGCCTCTATACCATATGCAGAATACAACTAACTTACCAAGTTAAATTTAAAATGCTGGTTGCCCTTCATACCATGGCACCCAAAGAGAATGACTGGTGCTTTTGGAATGGACTGAGATGCATCAAAGCAGACAGTTCTCTTGTGGGGACGGAGGTCATGGTGCCAGCTGAGGTCAAAGTTCTGAAAAAGGAAATAAAGAGTTGGCATTATGACATTTCAGCTTCGAAGTTTTCTATGTTGTAAAAGAACAAAACCAACTTATACACCAGAGACATGGCAGCGCTCACGCCAAAATTATATTTTGCTGTTTTTGGTGGAATTTTTGACAGAAACCTGAATTTTACCTTATTTTCTTATTTTTCATAGTTAATTTATTCAACTTTGTAAGCCTCTGGTCTATCCTTACCTGCTCCCCGCCAACTCCAGGATTTCCTTTGATGCATGTTTCTAAACCAAATTTCTCTCCCTGACCCTTGAATCGGGTGTCTATACACAGGTTGCCAGTCTTTGATCTCAGCTGAAATCAAAATTAATCACATTGTAACTTCTCAACACATTAGCCCTACAAAATAAAAGTCATGTTGACAGAGTCACAAAGGAACTTTTTGATACACGTCTTTCAAAAATCGGAAGTTCAGAACACTAAATGATCAAATTTTAATCATTAGCATGTCCACAGTTCTGAGGAAACATTGGAAATTCCTTGTCAAGAACGAGAACTTCCACGTAAAGTCAAGGAATCATCATGAACTTATGTCAACCTGGAGTCAGGGTTTATAACCCTCCAACTAGTGTCTGCCAATATATCTAAAGACATCCACTCTTATATCATCAACTCACCTCTCCTTCAGCAAAATTAGGTGGCTCCACAGCAGGATAGTACTTGTCAATATCAAAGAGGACCTCCTTCATGAACCACTTGAATGGTTTGCAGTTGAGTTTCTTTCTGATGGCTAACTGCTCCGAGATATCTCCTGGATCGATGTTGCGATAGTGAGGTCTCCTCTTGTAAAGGTGTTCCGCATACTCGTCCATCCACACCACTGCCACACGGCGGTAATTCTGGAAATCAAATCAAACATTTACAAATCTCCAACAGAGTTTTAGTATGTAAAGATTCTTTTTTTCAAAGTGCAAAACAGATAGTGGCAAATATGAGGGCATAGGGGATAACGTTATTCTCTCTCTTAAGAGTTGTAGTTCGCCCAAGCTTTATAGCTTCCAGAATTAAGAGCTCCGCCGAAGCTTTATAGCTTCCAGAATTTAGAGCTCAACTTAAACACAGAGCTCACCTTAAACAAATAGGACCTGAGTGAAGTATAAATTTCATCTCCTATAAAACATACTAAGTGGTTGAACGATGGTCCATTTTGGCACCAGTTGAAACCATTTTTTATGCAGACTCATTTAACTCGCCAAAATCATATAGACATTGTGAGATCACCAGGCATTTCCAATGGAGTAAAGCTGATGCAAATATGATCTTTCTGAATGATTGCCATACAATTTTCCATAAAACAAAGCCATAGATTTAGCCTGAATAAAGGTCATTCAAAGTACGACAACAGTTCTCACAGTCACAGTGGCCTCTTTTTAATAAGTTCTCAAGTTCACAACTCTGCAAAACAATTTTGTGAGTACTTACTCTTCCAATAAAGTCACCGACTCCAGGATTGGGGAAAGGAGCAAATTTTCTGTAAATATGACCAACACGGGAACAGGGGGCATCTACCATGATACCTCCGCATTGCCAAAGCTGGAAAGGAGAACATTAACAATCAGATGATTATTCAGATCAATATTCTTAACAAAAGCATGAATGTCACTATTGATGCATTATTTACAAATCATGTTATTTTCCATTACATTGTACTTCGTGAACTAGACAGTTTTTTTCCACAAATGCATGAGCCAGACATAGAACGATTCAGCTGACATGCAATGACTAGTTCAGTTAATAGTTCTTTCTCATTGTGGGGACAACAATGCTGACAACTGGTTGGTGGCAGAATTTTACTAGACTAGTCTTATTTGGTCTCAAGGGATGGATAGATGAGGTGGATGGATGATGGGGGCTTTATGTCCTGTATTTATGCACTGGTAGGCTTATTGGGACAGGAGGAGGACACACCTTCAAAGGATGACTGAAACAGCTGTCCAACAAAGGCCCAGCTGACCCAGAATGAGCTGGATTTGAACCCTGCCCCCAGAAAATAAATCTGGCTCTTACACTGACAGCAATCACAATGCAAAGTGACTGACAACAACATCAAGCTTAAAATGCCAGTTGAGGGGATTCCTTCATACTATCACGTGTGAAACTGTGCCACCAGTACACAACTTTGGAAGTGAAAATGGAGAAAGACATGTTGGGGCTCACTGTTACTTGTCAATTCCAACTGAGTTTTCCAGTCAAAATATAGGTCGAGGTGACTGACATACATAGGGGCCAATAATTCCGATATTATCCTAAATCAAATTTTTTAAACCTCCAGATCAAGTGGGACGATTGAGAGGTTAGTAACTAACTCGGTTGCATCACAAAGACAAAGAAGCACACTTCGGTATTAGATTATGCTTACCTTAAAAGATAACTCGTACTGCTCTCCTCCCCAAATGTCAAGTCCCGGGTCGTAACCTCCCAATTCCCAGAACCATTTCGTGCTGATGGCAAAAAGACCACCAGCCATAACTGGACTCCTGCAAGTACACAGCAAAATACTTACTAAAATATACCAATAATTATAGTTGTTGAATTTTATTAGAATCTAGTCATGCATGAATTAGCATACTTTTTGCTTGTGATGGCAACTTATTTAGAATCTTAACCAGAAACAGCGGATTGCCGACCAGCGCCCCTTTCACAAACTTAGGAAAAACAGTCTTAGGGCTATTCCATTTAAAAACCTGGAGATGGGGTGGTCAGGTTACATTAGTGACCCCCCTCATGCATCTAAAGTGAATAATTTTCGACACCCCCCATGCATTAAATGCAAATTTTTTACCCACCGCACATGCATCAAATAAAAATTGTATTATTACAATGCGTAAGCCTTCATGGAGCGATAATGCACCCCCGTACATCTAAAGCGATTTCTTTTGCATCCCACCATACATCTGAAGCGAATTTCCGCCGATCCCTACATCCATCTTACGAAAAATAAATCAACCTGACCACCCCCCTCCCAGGTTTTTAAATGGAATAGCCCTTAGTAAATCAGAAACCACTAACTAATGACTGCCAAGTGATGATACATATAGGTTGCAATATATTAATGCAATAATTCTTACGAATTCCATGTGTTACAAAATAAATCTTGCACACTGCATAGTGAATATCAACCCAACACTTACTTAAAAGGTTCGGCAGGATGTTTCAAGTCTTCAGGCAACAGTGGTAATCTCTTGTAAAAGAACTCCCAATCAAACGCTCCTCTGGCTCCCTCATCCTGAGCTCGGTAAGCAAAAGTCTCAAAGTCGATGACGTCAATAAAAGGACAAACAACTGTTTTGTAGTCATCTGAGATGGGTTCTGGAAGTAAATGAAATGTATAATATGAGTAATAGAGAAGAGGCATGTTGAGATACAGCATTATAGTAAATCTGGAATCAATATGATATATATCAATAAGCTGTTTTCTTCTTGTCCATTTTTTACGAAAACTTCTTTATCACAACTTGAAATCTTTTCAAATTTGCAAATAACTTGCTATCCATATAGCTTGTAAACTTGTTCAAATTTACAAAATGGCAAACACTCATAATTACGAAATCTTCACTTATGAGTAAATTCCTGCACATTTAAATTAAATCACTGCTACTCAATACTGATACATTGAAAACATGGCACGAAATTTCACATCAACGTAACATTAGGACATCATAGTGTCAATGGCCAACAAGTCAATCATACAATATGTAACTTTTTATACATTCTAACCATTCAAAACCTTCATTATAGGCCTATAT
The DNA here is from genome assembly GCA_026936325.1 of Platynereis dumerilii. Lineage (NCBI taxonomy): Eukaryota > Metazoa > Annelida > Polychaeta > Phyllodocida > Nereididae > Platynereis > Platynereis dumerilii. Next base: position 27,179,678 of record JAPTHN010000001.1, on the reverse strand, counting down.
ACTTCATAAGCAAGTCATACTCACCTAACAAAGGAGGTAGCCAGTTGACATTTGCCTCCACATGAGAATCAAGAAAGATCAGAACTTGGCCAGTTGCATGTTTGGCACCGAGCAGCCTTGTTCGAATCAAACCTTCCCTCTTGGCTGCATGGAGGACCTTTACTTTGCCCCCGTAATTATTTGCTACATGGTCGTCTAGTTGTTTCTTTGTGTGAGCTGAAAGATAATAACACTTCATTGACAGATTTGAAACTCCATCAGACCAATATATTGAATATAATGCTAGGATTTTTCTGTGACATATTTAGAATTTTGCAGGACCTGGTTGGCAAAATTTCACTTTTACTAATTTTTGCCCAAAATATTTTTCACTGTAAGTGTTCACTATACTCCATCGCTAAATTGTATCGTTGCCAGAAGAAAAATGATAGCTCAGATAGTACCTTCAGAAAATCACTTACGCTTGCTGCTGAAGTCATCAACAAGAATGATCTCATGAAGTAATTGTTTTGGCGACCGATTAAGGACACTGTGAGCAGTTCGCAGTAAAGTTGACCAGTGCTCATTGTGAAAGGGAACGATGACACTGGCATTTGGCAGATGGTTCCAATACTTCTTGGATCGACAACTGAAAGAGATGGTATAAAAAGTTAAGTTTTTGATTAACTGTCAACTTCCAATTTGTGAAGTAAATGGTTTGGTGGGGTGGGTAGGTAAGATGGATGACTGGGGCTTAATGCCCCGTGCATTTTCATTAGGATAGGCTAATTGGGACAGGAAGAACATTCAGCAATGGTGCAACGGATGATAGAAACTAGTGTCTGACATCATTTCAGGTGACCCAGAACAAACTTTTTATCAGTGTCAAATGGGAAACAAACTTTTTTTTTTTTCACCAAAAATCCATAAAGATCATCTGGTCGGCCCCTTAAGGTCATTGATGGAATTGGGAGTCAAACTGTACTGGTATAAGCATGAGATAAGTAGTTGTAAATTCATTAATTTTAAAACACTTCAGCTCTTCGGCTCTTTGGATTATCATGAGTTCAAGACGCTTAAGTTATACATTTAACATTGATCAGCTGACCAGTGCAATTTGCCATTTACGTGATTTGTGCATCATTAATTTGACACAAGAAATTAAATACTTTTTCCTTTGAAATTGAAATTGACATAAAATAGACATACTAATTAAGCACATGAAAAACACTAATGAGACCTGCCAAGCAACACTATAGATAACTTAAGCTGTTGCAATTTTGAACAACTTTCCTTGCATTAATGGCAATTTGATATAAATCAAACACCAAGAAAAAAGCCTATTAAAATGCAGCTGCTGGACTTTTTGATTCAAATATTTGTTTAACTAGCCTAGTCGTATCAGCTGATCAGTGTCAGAAATACTCCAAACTTTTACTTCTATTAATTTTTAATTTTTGGCATGCACCTGGCATTTTCATGTCTAACTCGGACAGGAAGGTGCTCAATAGGACCAACATTCACAAAATTATCCATCACTCAATCTTTTCAAAGTCACTTCATACATCAATCTCATTCAGACCCTGAGGTTGATAATTAATGCGTGAAATTCTAAAATCAATACTGAACATATGGCATGTCATTTCCACAGCATTTACACAGCGTTCGCACAGCATTGGTTGAAGTTGAATGATTATAAATGACACTATTTAAAAGCAATGTCAGATATGTGACAGAACATTTTATAAAATGATGGACTAGAGGATGTACTCTCAATGTATTTTTTTAATAGTCTACTTTTTTTTAAACATAAATTTGCCCCACAAATATCCAAGGAAATATAAACTTTAAACTCTTGATTAGTTCTCACAAAGGCCAAGAAGTCAATATTAAATTTATACCACGGGTCCACTGGTCTCCCAGTCTCCTTCGTTCATGAGTATTAAAACTAAGTGTGGAATTTATTGTATAAATTCAGGGCTTGTCAAATGCAAATTGTCAAGGTTCTAAGAAGTTAGTTACAAGAAGTGGGGAGAGATTTTTTATTGAAAAGGGCAATGGACAGCCTGTCACAAGTCTAAATGACCACTCATCATTCATGGATGACATTTATATGATCTAAAATATCAAAATACGTCATCAGATCATTGGTCATTGTAATAATGATGACACTTTCATTCATTTCACAGCTGTCATCTATCACAACATGTCCATAACATCATAATAATATCAGGTTCATTAGGTATTGAACATGTTGAATAGCAAATGAATACCAGCTTTGTTCAAATAAGAGCTAATCCAATCAATACTCTACTGCTCTATATTTCTAATCATTTCATATTTGTCTGAAAGCCAAATGATAGGTGATAATCATCTTCATTTCAACTATGCGTTCACCAAAAAATGTTCACAAACAAGTAATTTTCATGCATCGTCACATTCTACAATATAGAACACACTGTTGAATGGCAATCTCCATATCATACAACTCCCATTCATGAACATGCTTCACAATATAGTAATAATTCAAATCTATGCAGCTTGCGAAGAGTTGCCACTTGCAAGTGATCTGGTCTAACTTGTTTTAAGCCTCCTCTTCAGGGGATCTTTTGACATCTAGAATTCATACAATTTTAAAATGTCTAATTTTAAAAGCTGCACAAACTTTCTCTAAGAAAACAACTCTTTTTCTCTGACTTATTTATTATCTAAATAAGACGTGACACATCTTACATGTAGCCCTACACTGCAGGTTAACAAGTAGACATATTAATCAATTCTAAATCAAACCAAATCCCAATCATAAAATATTAATTCCAGAGATTTTTATCTGAACTCTTGCATATCAAACACTGCCTAACGAAAGGAGTATGGCAAATGCACACAAACAAAATATGAACTGTATATATATATATACACCCATTTTGCATAGACCAACAATTTCTAAAGCATTTGTTAGGGAGCATATCTAAAGAGATATATGAACTACTTATGAGCAGATGGTACATTTGTATACCTTCCAAAAAAAGGGGGAGAAAAAGAAAATTTTATGCAAAATGGTAGTTGAAGCATAATTTACACCCTGAAAACATCAACTATCTAAGTTTTATTATGCTGTCAAACAGATATAAGCAGTAAATATACTACAAAAATATCTAATTTACTAAATATAATATGGTGTATGGTATACACATATATATTTAGATCCTCACAATACAGACACAACATATGTCAGTTTTTCCCACACTAAACACTTGCTAAAGAGCACACCCAGATGGCTTAACAATGCAGGCCTGAATTTAAAGGTTTTACAAAACAGCTCAAATTGAACAAGAGTTAAATGTTTACATTGACAATGACTTTTGAAGACTTAATAATATGATCTACCTTGACTTTAACACCAGTGACATAATATATATCATGTTAAATTGACATAAGGTTCTAAAGGGTTTTCACTTCTTTGATTTTTAACCTGGCTAGTAGCCAGTGGCTATCCATCAAATCTAAAGCTTGTTATCTTGGTAAAGTGCAGCACTAAGAAGCAAGTTCTGATCAGTCCAAGTTCTTATCAGTTGAAGATTTGAAGTTGGAAGTTGACAAGATAATAGAGAGAGCAGTCCACAACAATGTGACAGCATGTTACACATTTACCATGTGCGGGACCTTGTAATTTCTCAGTAATATACGCACGATTCAAGGGACTGAGTCACCAACTGACTACCAATGCACTTATTCCTTTAGCAGGTGTTAGCTGGCTAATTACAATGGATGAATGGATGGATGATAGGGGCTTTACGTCCTGCATTATTCACTTGGTAGGCAATTTAAGACAGACGGAGGACATTGCAATGAGGCGAAGGATGATTGAAACTGCCATCCAACACAGACCCAGGTGACCCAGGAAGAGCTGAATTCGAACCCTGGACAGGTGGACCCAGCAGCAGGTAGCTCAGCATGCTACCATGGAACTAACCCTCACCCCCTAATCACAATGGTGACTGGTGAGTCATCACAAAAATGATGTTACGCACTATGGCATGTGCACTAAAATGTTTCATAGTTATACTGCCTGCACAATACACATCATGTTCACTCGAAAGTTTTAACCACGAGATCTTGAATCTATTAGCAGATCATGACATTATAAATATTTAAACATAATCATAACGTCATGATCTGATAATAGATCCAAGTTATCGTGGTTTTAACGCAAGACCCAAGCCAAGTGTGCATGCAATACTCACTCAGGGTGCCTGATGTCTTTGATAGCTCTGTCCAGGGAGATCTTGTCACTGCCCCACCCATTAAATCCATTGACCTTGTACAGTTGATCTTTCATTGTTTTCTCATCAGGAGGAATCGTAATGGCCGCTCCTTGTTCCCCTGGACCTTGGTAGAAAAAGAGTGAAAAGCAAATATTATATAACCTATCGAAGTATCAATATGAAAAATATTTGATACACCAAAAAAAAAATTGTATAAAGAGACATTGACATTCATTAAACAGTTGATGTCACATAATGTAATAACATGGACATTTCTTGATCTTAGATTTAGATACTTCAATAACTCCCGTTTCTACAAATTACCTAGGCAACAGCTCATTCACGGGAGAATTTATTCAGCTTCAAGACTTGTCCAACTTTTAATGTTCTTAGTTATCTTGGATTCTTGGTTACTGAATATCTATAATATATTATCTCAGGGCTATTCCATTTAAAAACCTGGGAGGGGGGTGGTCAGGTTGATTTATTTTTCGTAAGATGGATGTAGGGATCGGCGGAAATTCGCTTCAGATGTATGGTGGGATGCAAAAGAACTCGCTTTAGATGTACGGGGTGCGTTATCGCTCCATGAAGGCTTACGCATTGTAATAATAAAATTTTTATTTGATGCGTGTGGGGTGGGTAAAAAATTTGCATTTAATGCATGGGGGGGGGTCAAAAATAAGTCACTTTAGATGTATGAGGGGAGTCAAAAATGTAACCTGACCACCCCACTCCCAGGTTTTTAAATGGAATAGCCCTCAGTATATGATATGATACTGTCTGCGATTGGAATAGTGGTGTTTTAGCATTTTAAAAACATACATACCTTTTCTTTGTTTCTCTTTAAATATGAGATCATAATCATGCCAATCTATTTTCTCCCTGCCCCCGATATTTTTAAAATCGAAGGGTTCTTGAATGCCAATTTTAGCCATTTGAACGGGTTTGACCTAGAAAGAAACGAGGAAATTAAACAAACTGACAAGGACAACTCCAACATGAGAAAGAAGAGTAAATATTTACAGGAAAAAAATAAGGAAGTGGTGGGCTATCTCTTTCAAATATAAACAAAAATTTACAATGCACAATTATCAATATTAAAGAGTTCTTAAATTTGTAGTTTCTGCGGCCTTGATTTTGAATCCACTGGCCTGCTGAGAGGACCTGGGTTTCGATACCAGTACTGGAACTTCAATGGCGTTAATTGGAAGTAGTTGTGGAAGGGGAGGGTGGCCACTGTGTAGGCTTTGGTCCACCCTCCTGTCCAGTGTGAGCAATGGTGCCCCAGTCAAACTCGACTTGGATGCCTTGGCAGTGGATGACTGGGCAGTGGATGACTGGGCAGTGGATGACTGAGCAGTGGATGACTGAGCAGTGGATGACTGAGCAGTGGATGACTGGGCAGTGGATGACTGAGCAGTGGATGACTGAGCAGTGGATGACTGGGCAGTGGATGACTGAGCAGTGGATGACTGGGGAGTGGTTCGACTGAATGAAAGTGACCAAGATCGCCAAGGAGATGAAGAAATCTAGGACAGAAGAAGTGATAGTCTGATCAATTGTATGAATTTCCATCACCAATTGTATAGACCACTATTCCATAGCCACAAATAGTAAAGCGACCCAACCACCTGAACAACTGCTTGTAGACGAATAAGTAGCCAGAAAGCAGCTGGAAAGAGCCCTTGCTCTGACGGTACGATACGGTGATAGAAGCACGACATAAATAAACTAATGTAATAATGATAACATTTCAACTTACTTCAACATTGACATGTCGGTTTATAGTTTCAACGGCAACATCGTTGACTAGGATAGGAGTAGTTCTTCGACGAGTTTCTGGATCATGGGGTAAACCTCTTCCGATGTTGGCTGACTGCAGTTCATCGCTGGTGTCTCGCATAAAGTACTTCAAGGACATGGGTCCCAGAATGATGAAGCCAAGCACAATGATGGCATATTTTAGGAGTGTAACTGTATTTCGCCTCATGATGTTTCTTGCCCACTACTCACTGGCACTGACTGTGTGGGTGTGTAGCACAAACTGTGGGTTATCAGTTTATCTGATAACTCTGCAGTTGACACCTATATGTACATGTATTGCATCTTTTCGTACTAAGTTGATTATTTATCCACTGTCATTGTCAATCAACACCACCCAACACTCGCTTAATTTGCCACGCTGGATGTGATCAACCAACCGTATCACAGCCAGGCCAAACCAGCAAACCGGCTGCTCTCCCAAGTTTGTTTAGCAAATAAGCAGCCGTCGATTTTCGACCTGCTCCAACAGTTCACAATTTAACTTCAACTTAAAGTAACAAAGATACTTCTTCTGCAGCCCAGTTATGGTCACACCCACATTCAAAGCAAGTAAATGGCAACAGAAAGAAAAAAACACCTAAATTGTTTATGATCACCACGTCCGAAAAAAAATAGGTCAAGCTATCCACGCGATCGGCACCAAACTCCTGGAAATTCGTCCATCGCAGAAGAAAACATAGGGTGCGCAGCAGCAAACCTTCAGCGAAGAACTATCCAACAACTTGTCGTATCTCCATTGGGGGGCAGCGAAGGTGATAGAAAGACAAGACTGCGGAACAGTTTTGGCAGAAAAAAAATTGGGGAAAACTTATGAGATTTTTTTTTTAAATTGGAAAAAAAAAGAAGCCCTGTAGCCAAAGTATGAAAATGTAAGTTCACTGTGAATTCGGTGGTCGTGGGGAAAAAAAGTTGGAAATTGGAAAAGAAAGTAGCCCTGTACCCTATGTAGCCAAAACACAATTTAAGTTCACTGTGCGAATTTCGTGGTCGTGCCTGTCGTGGGTAAAAAGAATTGTGAAAAAAAACTTGATGGAAATTAAAAGTTGAAAAAAAATTTTGAATGAAAAAATTTGGGGGAAAAAATTGCGAAAAAATTCTTGGAAATGCCTTTTATATATATATATAGTAAGATCTTATAGTAAGATATGTGTACTAAATTGCATCAATGTACATGCAAAAGTGGCTGAGTCTTGGCCCGGAAATGAAAATAATAATTTTTTATATTTTTTCTCAATATTTCAAAAAGTTTATAATATGTTCAATCAGGCCATCCAAAGGCACAACTACACCATATAGGCTTTTCAATGCATATTACATGGGGGGGGGGGTATCGGGGGGACATATATAGTAAAGTACCTCAATAACTTAAATGTTGGGATCATTTTAGGGCTCCGGGAAAGAAGCATCTGCTTCGATGCTAGCAGACAGCACTGAGCCTATGTGTTCTTAAGTTCAGACGTAACCAGGGCTTTGGAGTCGGAGTCGTGGAGTCGGAGGTTTTTGGGTGGAGTCGGAGTCGGACTTTGATTTTCAGGTGGAGTCGGGAGTCGAAAATTAAAGTGGTGACTCCTGACTCCTAAAAATAATTAATATAATTTACAAAAACACAGTTTCAAAAATGTGAAGTGAACCCCAAAATTTACATAAAACTTCCTAAGCAAGTATTCATGTACAAAATCCTATGAAAACTTTGTAGAATGCCTTTTTCTTCTTTGTTAATCATGCAATATCAATGTGCAAAAATACCGATAAGCGAGTCGGTTCAATTATCATCCGACTCCAAAGCCCTGGAGGTAACTCCTCCCATGGGAATAATATGATATCTCAAAATCAACAATAACCTCAGCTGCATGAATTTGGTCTCTTTAATTACAGTCACAGATATCATAGTGATGTTTCTTAACTTTTAACGAGACCTTTAAATATTGTGATTGTTTCATAGCACAAAGGTCTTTGTTTTAACTCACCAGAGCATTCACCCATCTCTCATGGGCTTCCTCAGCTGTCAGGATTAAGTCTTCATAGTTATAGTGAGATCTTTAAAGTTTGAAATATATTCTCAAAACCATAAATTGGAGGAAAAACAAGGACTTTTCAAGCTTGTCACAACAGTGCTTCATAATTACAAACAAGTTGAAAAACTAACATTTTAAACTAACGTGGTCCAAGTGGTCTTGGGCCTTGGTAACATATTCTACTGGCATTTTGTTACTTATTAAAATGTCCCCAGAAACCTTAAGTATTCATTTCCAAATTGGCTATGAACTTTTTTTACACGAAGGAATAATACGTTTGGGCACATTTTCAATTCACTTTTCAAATCCAGACTTAATACAAAAACAGCCCCAGCATTAATTAACTAAAATGGAAGAATTGTGGCATTGAATATGTCCTTTATTCCAATTTTCGGCCATTTCATGTTCAGTTCAATGTAGTCACTATTATCAAATATAAACTACTGACACTTATAATTTTATTAACGGACACTTTTTGAAAGTTACAGAACTTGTAAACTAGTCCAGAGAACTCGTTGTCATTTTCCAAGCTTGCTTATTAATTGCTTGGCTAAAGATTTTGAAAGTCTGATGAAAATCGTTTGGGTTTTCAAAGAGCCACACACAATTTGAAAAATTATTTAAAATTTGGGATTTGCAAAGTTGGATGAGGCTGTGACGAGCAGCTGCATGATGAGAAGAATAGGCACGGCAACAACTTGTTAATGATTTTTTTGTCAACAAAGATAGCTAAAGACAATGATTGCATTCCAAGAAATTGTCACATTGAAGTACCTAATTGTCCAAGCTCATGACACATTTTTATTGAAAAGAAGATGCGACAAGCAAAATGTGAAAAACACCAACATGGCCAAAAATTCCACACAAAATCACAAAATAAAGGAAATATGGGGGGGGGGGCACTTTCATTATTTGTAAAATCCAGACATTGGACTTTTGGTAAATTTAATTATGGCTCACTTTGCATTGGTTGTGACTTCGGTTTTTGAAGTGGCCTTACTTAAACTGGCATGAATGCCCGCATGATCAATTATGCTGACCCAACGACTGGATATTCAGTTACATCAGTGCATATTTCAATGGTTATACCTGCACTAGGGACCGTTCAGAATTTATGACTGGGGGGGGGGGTTGGGAGTTTTGCCCGAGGGGGTACTAACTTTTCACATGTGTACGGTGTTCCAAGGGGGGGTATTACTTTTTGAAAACATGTTCAAGAGGGGGGTGTAAGAAATTTAATAAAACAAAAGTGTTATACAATGCGCATGTACTCAGTTTGACCGCACATTTTTATGCAAATCTGTACGCGCGACTGTGCGATGTGCGCATGTATAACAATATATGAATGTATTGCTTTGTATGTCGAGGGGGGGTTGCTAAAAATATGCATGAAACCTGAGGGTGGGGTACTAAAATTCTGCATGGAACTCAGGGGGGGGGGATATGGGGTATCAATTTTTGACGGGAAGTTCTGGCAAAACTCCCAACCCCCAGTCATAAATTCTGAGTGGTCCCTTAGTAGTATTTTTTTTTAAGCTGCATGAATAGGTGGCAGTTTATGAGAACTGTAAAAGCATGGATCTATAACTCGCCCCTTATAGCTCCTTGGTAAAAGTAGATGAATAGATTTCTATTTTGTTTTAATAAATTTACTCAACCAAAAACATGTGTTGAACATTATTTCTTTCGGAATTTGCCCATAATAATAATCTATCTATCATAAAAATTATTGTTATGAATCAATAACACATTAATTTTGCATTGTATATATATATATGCGATAAGTGAAGCTAACAGAAGTACAGCTGGTCACTGATAAGATATATTGCATTAGGCCTAAATTTCATTTAGGGCCAATTTGAAAGAGGGAGGAATGAGCACTGCAAATAGGGGTAGGCCTGCTATCCTGGACGGGTCATTTGTCAAGTTTTAATCAGTTTAATGAGTTGATTATGAATTCAGATGCCTAATTGGTCCAGATCCTGGGGGTCCAGATATCACAAGCGCGGGAAGCATCCCTGGAAATCTATTTATAGACGTGAAAACCCCGACTCATTAAGTGACGTAGTTCGTGTTTCCATGGTAACGGAGGGGGCCCCGGGGGGTCGGAGGGGGTAGAGCAGGTGCGCGCGCTCAGAGAACAAAGAAGCGCGACGCTTGAGACGCCAAAGTCGTACGTCAGACGCTCCGTCACAAACGTTGTTGCTGCACGTTGCGTAGAAAATACGGAAAAACAAACAATTATGACGGACATCAAGAAAGAGAAAGATGCTGAGGAGGAGAAGTTAACTCAGGCAGAAGAAGTGCCAGAGACAGAAGATGGGGAGCAAGAAGCAGCAGTTGATGTAGCCCCAGAAAAAGAAGGAGAAGAGGAGAAGAAGGATGGAGAGGAGGGAGCTGAGGGGGAGGCAGACGAACCCAAGGACAAAGAAAAGAAGCGATTCCAGGCTCCTGCCTTCTTTAGCAGGTTCAAGAAACCAACTTTCACCGTGAACAGAAGGCCAACAATGGACAGTTTCTACTGCCCAGAGGACAGGACTCAGTTCAGGTTAGTTGCTCTTCCTCAGCATCAAATTTGGCGCCCTGTGGATTGACACAGTTTCAATGGCTGACATGCGTGGTTTGGTTTTATGACTGTGACCCAGTTTCACTTTCACATTGCAGCGTGCTTTTGTTTTGAAATTAAGTGAAAATGTGCAATACACTAAATACAGCATAAAAAGTTGATAAACCACTCAGTTTCATATTTCTTGTAGAAATTAATGTTTCTAACATCCAATTTCTTTTTACAAGGTCCACAATGGGAGCTACATTTGGAGGCATCTATGCCATTGCTCTGGTTGTCCTGGGAATTGCCCTTCCAGCTGGATTTTTCTTGTCCACCAATGTTATCGATGAAGGAATTGTTCTTGCTGTAAGTCTATCATTTATCTCATATTTTTGTTATGGTAGGCCTCATTTTCGAAATTTTGATTTAGCCTGGTTTGTCCATTGGACATGAAAGCCACACAGGCCAGCTAAATGCAGCACTAGCAATCACTGAATCAGGTAATAGGGGGTAAAACGTTGAAATTCTAAATACATCAGCTTTGTCAATGAAGCTAATATATCTTTATTTATATATCTTTATGATTTTTTAAGAAAGTGCAAATAACTTGAAATAAGGAAGTATTAGATGAGAAATTCAGTTAGTGATATCCGTGTGTGTGCTATTTTGTAAAAAATCCTCATGAATTCCTTTTGAACCTTGCAGGTGTACCACATGTACCTGTACGTGCTGGCCATCATCTTCCTCCTCTACGTCCAAATCACCATGATGGTGAAGAAGAGGCGCTGGGAGAAAGCTAGCTGGCCAGAACTGGAGATGAAATCAAGTCCAACAATGTTGACAAACGCTGAACACGAAACCCAGGAGGAGGAGGAGAACCCAACAACTTCCAAAGCTGCTGATGACGAAGCCCATGCTCTGACGGCAATCGAGCATATCGAAGTCAAAAGAGAAGAGCCAGAACCACTCATGTTCTCTCACTCCTCTGAAGGAGTGAACTTCTATCTCAGACTTGGAGCAATCGGTAAATATGATATGATTCGGAAGCAGGTCTATTGTCTAGATTATATCATACTACATGTATTATTCTTGAGTTGAATCAGCTATTCATAGGCCTATATATAATAGGTGAAAGGCCTATATAAATAGGTGAAGATTGTGTATGGTTTTATGCTATCCCACATGCTACATACATGCTTCTATTCATGCGGATTTATCTCTAAATTTTAGTCTATAAGTGATAATAGCTAACAATAAGTTGCTGGTTCAGACAACCTGTAAACAAGTAAAGACAATTCAACAAATCTTATAACTTTTCAGGACTTTCAAATCCGCATGAAGTATTCAAAAAGGTTAAGCATAGTCCTATGTGATATCAAATGTCTTGAAAAGTGTCTAGTTTCTAACAAACTCTTCAAATTTCCGTTGTGTCTAATCTCACACATAGCATGTACAGAGACTCATAATTTGGTATTTCTTCACAGGATTTGCCCTTGGCATGATGATCCAAGACTGCCTGTTCATCCTCCAATTCCTTGTTGGACCCAACTCTCTCTGGATGTGCTATGGAGTCCCCCTCATCCTTGTCATGATCTTCCGTTTGGTGTTCACCATCATCCAGACGTACTTCATCTTCAAGAACCACCAGGTAAATTGAAATACTGCCATGCAGATAAATTTAATTCAAAGGATATCCGAATTCCCTATAATTGAAATCTGCTGCTATTTCTGGTGCAGCCCAAAAGAGATATGGTTCAGTGCGTTTCGCTGTGTAATTTCTGAGGTTTCTTACTTTGGGAAGTATCAACTTGCTAAATTTCTGCACATTCCCAAAATTTTAAGGACATGTACTGGGCCAAATATTAAAGTGAGACCAGTCCCCAAGTCAGAACATTTTTCATAGAGGTTCAAAGGAGTTGTATTTGATACCTAAGGTAAAAAAATGTTTAATCTCTGAGCAAATCTTATCTTATGAAATTACAGTTTTTTATTAAAAAATCTTTGTTTTTTCAGTTGGTGCTGGGATTCCAGAAGTGCTACATGAAACTTGGTCTGCTCCATGTCATTGCAACCAACCTGTGCATCTGGGCCATCACTGTCATCTTGGAGGCCACTGAATCCGTTATCACTGCTAACCAGGACGGCCAGGACAATTACACCATGCCTCGTTTCAACAGGGAACGCCGTCAAGGTAAATATTTTAAAATCGGAAGTCAGGAACTGATTTGCAATGTTCACAGACTTCATTAGCTAATTTAGCTTTAAATTTTGTCAAAAAAGATTGAAGTCTTGATATATGGTATGTTTGTTAGTGTTCGCAAAAAGGCTATCACCACAAAAACTTATTTTGCTAATTCCAAAATCAGTATAGAAAACATGAAGGCTGAATATGAATTTCTGGATAGGCTATATAACAGTGATTGTATTAAGTTGCTTTTAAAAATGTTCATAGCATAGCATCATTAAAAGTATAATAGAAGTCCTACCTGTGTTCTATGCACACCTCTCATCCAATTTATTCTTCCTTCACAGCTCTTGATGGAAATTTCACAACCCCTGCTTCTGTCGGCAATGTCACTGATGGAGTAGTGGTGACTGAAACACCAATCATCAGGAACCCTTGGACCTCCCCAATGTGCATGAAGGAGCAAACTATCGGCAACCAGACCGCCCCCTACTTGTTCCCATTCACCATTGAGTACTCCTTGATCTGCGCAGCCATTCTGTACAAGATCTACATCAACGTCGGAGCTGAAGTGAGCAACAAAGTTGTCGAGAGTCCCCAGCTCTTCGACGAGGAATCTGACGGAGGTGAATGCCACAAGTCAAACACCGGTCTCTTCATTGGTATCGTGGTGTTCATGCTGACCCTTGTGTCGACCTGCATGTTCCTCATCTATGCTGACGACATGGAACACAAGACTGCGATCATCTATCTCAGCTCGGACATCATCCTCAACTTCTTGGCTCTCATCATTGTCATCTTCGCTCAGTGCAGAACCCGTCGACTCCGGCTTCAAGAACCCAAGACCAAGTTTGACCAGAACCTCCTCCTCATTGCCTTGGCTGGCTACTACTTCCTCGTCGTCTTTGTGCTGTTGCCGTCTTTTGCCAATGTCACAGCCGAATACCCAACTGGTCTGTTTGCTCAACTCCAGATCGCAGGCAAACTCCTCACCTTCTTCCAGATCACGATCCAGGTCCTGTTCATCATCGACGGCCTCCGCAGACGAGCAACGACCAGAAGCCAGCTGATCCAGAAGCCCGGCCGATCCCTTGTGACCTTGCTGCTCATCATCAACCTGGCTATGTGGGTCATCAACACCTTCCAAATGAAGCACATGTCCTCTGCTCCGAGCATGCAGGAGTTCTACGGCACCGAGGCCTGGATCCTGATGGTCTACCTGTCCCTGCCTCTTGCCATCTTCTTCCGATTCCACTCAAGCATCTGCTTATCCGACGTCTGGATCATCACATACCGACCCGACTCCCGCCCCGTGCAACAACTCTGCATCCAGCAGACTGACCACAACATCATCTAATCTATGAAAGGACACTTGTTAATCACTTAACTTCAAAGGCAGCATTTTGAAGGCAGCATTACTAACTTCTCATTGTATAAATACCTCATTGAGCATAATACTTTGTCCCATTATATTACAATCCCCTTATATATCACTGTTTAACAAATATGTATGTTCTTATACATAAACGTCTTATTTAATACACATTTATATTATTTTATATCCATCATTGATCTCTGGGTGCTATTGATCAAGACTTTTATTTTAATATTCTGTGTCTATGTATAGTATACACTTCATAATAGGACATCTCAGGGTTTCTCCTATATACGATTACTTGTACATAAGTTTTCTTTATATTTTTGTTAAGTACTAAAGATTTTAGGTAGTGCAATGTGGAGTGATGGTGTCTATAGATATTGTGCAATGCCCCTCATACATATTACGAATCTCTCACGTATTTTAATTGGTGGATCACTGTATAAAGTGTACATTATTGCGTTTAGCCCTATATATAAATGTGTAATGTATTTACTATTTAGAGAACTTTATCATTTTAAGTATTTAGAAAATTATCTTGCCAATTTAAGATATCAATAAATTTAGCCATATAAATTACACAAGTATGGCTCTAATTCAAGAGAACTAAAGTAAATTTGTAGTTACATTAGTTATATATGGTGTAAGTATATCATGTAGAAACATTAGTATTAAATACTATAACTTAAATACAAAATTATGGGTAAAATTTTACTTAGATTCAACGATAATTTTTAGAGTAACAGTGTAATTGTTATACAGTTTCATTGTAAATAGCCTTTGTGATTATGAGACTAATAAATTTGTTTCTAAAATCAGTTCTGATCTCTGTCATATATTTTTTGAAAAGGTGCCAAAAATTTAATTAAACTAGAAGACAAAATGTGATGTACACTATACAGTAATGACAAGAATCATGATTAACCACTGGAGTTGTTCAATGGATAACTCACGAAAAGACAAGACTACTGTCCAGTGAACCAGCAGGGATAGGGCCAGCATTTTTTAGAACAGTGCAAGTTCCTAACATTTAGCAACAAGCCAATGAAACCACATCACTTTTGAGGTCACTCGGCAGGATTGTTGAATATTTCCGTGTCAAATAATTCTCACCTGGTCCAGTTGAACTGAGAACAGTCCGGCGAGTGTGCCACAGTACTTTGCAATTTAACAAACATTCAACCAGATAGAAAATTCTATCATATTTCAGTTGGCGTTGCTGTTGATCAGGTTTTGTCTGACAAGTAAATGGTCAAGTCCATCCTGGTCTGATGACCATATTCAAAACTTGGAGCATCACAGTTAGATATAATTCAATGAAGCAAACTTGCAAGGTGTTGATCAATTTAGTGCGGAATCAAGGAGGCGACGCCATAACAGTACCAAGCAATTAGAGAGCAAGCCAGGTCAATATTGTCCTAAGGACTTCAATGAATCAGTGCTCCAGCCAGGCTACAGCAGCCTGCTTCAGTTGCGAGCGTTAGCGAGCAGGCTACATTTCACTGTAGGTGCTGCCAATCACATGAACTTCTCAAGCAGCCCAACACATTTCTGCGGTCACATGCAGTATTCTGCTGAGTGCGGACCTGAACGGCAGCTGTTCTAGTGCCCCAGATTTCAATTCGACACCCAATTCGATGTGAATTTAGTCAGACTGCAGCCACCCGCGCTCACCTGCTTGTACAGCAGACTGTTGTCAGTCAGTGTTCCCGCTACGATTTGATTTGGGCAATACATTTTTTTAAAGATATGAGGACATTATAATGAGGGCACTTTTCGAAAAACTATTTTTTTTAGCATGGTGGACGAGAGTCAGACATAGATATGCGCCATGCTCAAATGGCCTAGCTGGTCCACTGAATGTCACAGAGAGTCATTAGAGACGATTGCTCTGAAGAAAATTGCAGTGCAGTCCAGACAACTGACCTGACCCGAGTCCCTGGTCCCATATATTAAAACGAGGGCTTCATAAATTTAAGAATTGAACATGGAAACCCTGCATTAAGTATTACCAAACCAAGCGCTTCGAGCACAATTTTGTGTAATACAAAAATGGGAAAATTTAAGGAATTTAGTGACTTTGCGCTGTATCTTTGATGATTGGCATTACTTATGAGGGAAAATTTCAACCAAATACGAACAAAGTAACTCATGTTAATAATTTATTAAAACAAATGTATGTATGTACCACAGTCACAGTATTGTCCATTCATAAAATTCATTTTCGGAGTCTCCGCACTGAACCAGCTGTCATTCTTTTCTATAACGAAATCTGAAAAGGGAAAAGAGAAGAAGAAAGTCAATAAATAATTTGATTTTTAGTTTACCACAAACATGTGAAAGAGTCAATGACTATACAATTCTTGTAAAAGCCTTGTCGAGGAACCACACAAAACAGCTATCCCACCAGGTGGCAGCACTATCAATTTTACCAGCTGTGTAGTCCAGAAAAGCATGCAGCTGCATGATTTTCATGACAAAAATGGACCTGTAGACTCTAATATTCATCCCAATTGCAAAATTTAAAAAGCAACATTGAGGAAATAATATTACCCAACCACTAGACTAATCAAACTTGTTGTTTCTATAAATTTTTCCGTGCATTCAGCGAGTGAACTTGATTTAGCTTCTTTTTTTTACTTTTGGGAAAAAGCACTGCTCTCGAATGGTTAGAGTTAGAAAGATGGTTTTGATGTCAAAAGATACCTATATTACAGGACAATTTTAAAGGAACATTTCATGCTCCTAACTCAATAAGTTTTTTTTAGATTAAGCATTAAGTCCCCCGAAAATACGATTTTTGGGGGTTTTTTGCTACATTCTTGTTTGCAGGGGTTAAAAGTCTGCTATGAAGTTTGCAAATAAAATATAAAACCAAACCTATCATCAAGCACTATACTTGCAGATTCAAAGTAGGTAAAAATTATTTTTGAGAGTCCAATGGTTGCCAATATGTGACGAGATACATTTCAACATGCACAAACTAAATTGTGACGCAAAAAGGCCAATTTTCTACTTTTTTGAGACGTTCTTGTATTCAGAGCTTTTAAAATCTGCTGTAAAGTTTGATAAAACAATTTCAAACCAAATCTTTCATTAAATTAAGGAATATTCTTGTTTATTGTAAAAATGTAAAAATTATTTATGAGTGTCTAGTAGTTGGTGATTTATGATGAGACACGTTACACCATTCACAAACTGAGCTATGACGTCAGAATCCCTATTTTTTTTAGGTATTCTTTTGTTCAGAGATTAGAGTTGATAAATTCAACCAAATCTACCATCAATGACAATAAAGAAGCAAAAATTGTTATTGACATGCTCAAACTGAGTTACTAACTTAAAAGGCCGATTTTGACATATTTTTAGGATCGAAGGTTTAAAGCCTACTCTAAAGTTTGAGGAAAAAAATTTCAACCAAATCTGTCATCAAGGGCTAACACTTGCAGATTCTAAAAAAATATATAATTATTAATGAGCGTCCAATAGTTGCAGATTAAAGACGAGATACGTTACACTATGCACAAACTGAGTTATGACGTCAGAATGCCTACTTTCTTTAGATATTTTTGTGTTCTGAGATTAAAGTTGGGTAAAATAAATTCAAACCAGATCTACCGTCAATGACAATATTTCTAAAAAAGCAACGGCAATTCTGAAAACCGGAACCATTCCGGAAACCAACACCAAAACCACAAACCATTCTAATCCTACAGTAAAAATTTTGGTGACCAATTTAACCTTTAGCTTTGAAAACCATTTTAATCCTCTTTTCAAGCCGATTCTAATGATACCAAACATGTTGGAGTTACAAAAACCAAAACCAAATTAATCGGAATTGTCAATCAACCATTACCATTTTAATCCAAAAAGGCAAAAAAAACCAATAGGGGAGACCAGGGAACGTTGGTCCGCTTTTTTATTTTCCGACTCTCAATCAGAAAGTTCTCTAAGGGACCGTTCAGAATTTATGACTGGGGGGGGTGGGAGTTTTGCTGGAACTTCCCGTCAAAAATTGATACCCCCCCCTTGAGTTTCATGCGGATTTTTAGTACCCCACCCTTAGGTTTCACGCATATTTTTAGTACCCCCCCCTCGACATACAAAGCAATACACACATATATACTGTTATACACGATCGCGCATACAGATTCGCGTCATTTTCGCGGACTTTCGTGCGTGTTTTTTAACATTTTTTCTCTGTTAAAATTTCTTACCCCCCCCTTGGAAGTGTTCTCAAAAATTAATACCCCCCCTTGAAACATGTGTGAAAAGTTAGTACCCCCTCGGCCAAAACTCCCACCCCCCCCCAGTCATAAATTCTGAACGGTCCCTAAATATTTGAAAAATCTCTTTACTCACTGATTTCTGAACATCTACACTGTCTACCCTTATGCCAAATCAAGTCGATATACCATCCATAGTTATGGAGAAAAATAAGTTTGAAAAAAAATGTTTTTGCCGTCCAACGTGCCCTGGACCTAGCCCTGGGAACCGGGGCAGGTTGGACCGCCATGTGGAGCAGGTTGGACCACGGAATGAAAGTCCAGGAAAGTAGAAGAAAGTGAGCAAACACCACATTTTATTCTCACACATCACAACACACACGTGTGTCATTGCAGAATGATTGCATCGGAAGATATACCCAGATAATTTCAATAAATCTTGTTTAGAAAGGTTGGCATATTAGCCAACTGAATTGATTTTACCCTCATATTGTACAGGAATGACTTAGGTGCTCAATTCATGTTAAAAGTTACACAGCCGGCATTTTGCAGATTATTTTTTGTCAGTCAATCAATTTTATAATGGTCCAACGTGACCTGGCCTTGCTGGTCCAACCTGCCCCATCCCAACCTCTTATGAAAATGTCCATGCCTCGCCAACAAGGTTGAATTTGAACTCAGGAAACTTACATCAAACTTTACTTAAGTGGAGATAGTTTCAATTTATGAGGCTTGTCTGACTGGATGATCCCCCATATTTTAAATAGGGTTACCGGCCATCGAGACTTGGGAAAAAGTCACTTTTTATGCAGGAAATCAGACAACCTGAAATAGAACTCACACTTTTCCTTCAATGCTCATGAAATATTTTGGTCAAAAGGCATACCACTAAAGGTTTCTTCATCGGGGATTTGTATTTATAACTGCGCATGTTTTATAAAAAAGATATTGGCGATGGTCCAACGTGCCCTGAAGTCCAACGTCCCCTTGACTCCTGGAGACTCTCCCCTACCATCCAGCGGCGCCTCTATATACACCCTTTCAGAGTGTCGTTTGATAAATCTAGAAAAATATTAAAAGACGTAACACGCCCCACGAAAATCGAATTATTGTCACCTGACAAAATGGTTGTCAAATAAATAATTCCAGGTGTGCCAGCACTGGTTGTTTACCTCCCAGTGCTTTAAATGCTGTGTATTTATAAATGTCAATTGTTTGATACTAATAGATTTTTCTTATTTTGTATATTTTTTTTGTTACGCCACATATAATTGATCTTTAGCTTCTCGGGTCCTCTCAAGGCATTTTCTCTAGGTCGTTCGGTGGAAAAAAAAAAAGGTGAAAAACAAAATTTTAATGTCAAAAAATTTTTTTTTTTCTATCGGCAGGAAATCTATTGTGTCGGCGGGTCCGCAGAGCTAAGAATCACTTATGTGTGGCGTTACTTTTTGTATTACGGTATTAGCAGTTGTTTTTGTACTCCATATTGCCGTTGTGATCTGAGTCAATAAAAAACTTGAAACTTGAAATTTGAATCATTGCAACATGAAATCTATACACACTTGTACCGGTGGCGCAGGCATTATCAAAATTGCCATTATACATGTAAGAGGCCGACCAGATGACCTTGATCTTTTTGATGACAAAAAAACAATTCCGCACTTGACACAGAAAAAAAAGGTTTGTTCAGCGCATAAAGAAAAGTTTGTTTCCACCTGTAGTTAGGGTACTGTGCAGTTAAAATTGCGATAAATTTTTAGAAGTTTGTCGCTCGTCCGCATGCGAAAAAAATTGTTTGTCCACGCTTCGCACACAAAAAAAAAAAATGTTCTGGACTGGGGGTAAATTCCATAGCCCCCTCAACTATCATCTGGTCGGCCCTTAAATTCTTAGCCCACTGGAATAACAATTAATGCCCCCTCTCCCAAAACAGTTAATTGTTGAACCCTGGCCCCAACTCAACACACGCCACTCATCTATTTTCAAAAGGGGGCGGTAACGACAGCACTGTAAATCCAAGTTTGTCAACTTTTTAAATGCTTTTTATAGTTAAATAAAATTTCCTTGATCAGAAAAAAAATCTGAAATCTGAATCACTACTGCCAGTACTGGTTGAGTGTGCATGGCCCAATACTAGCAGTGAGCCTGCCCAGACCTCTGCTGAGTCTCCCTGGACTAGCCCAATACCCCCCCCCCCCCCGTAACCTCCCCCCTTACATGTATTGAAGTGTAGTCTGGTAAATAATAGGTAATCTGGTAAATAATAGGTCTAACAAACCAGTGCCCATTACATAAATGCACATGCACACACACATCAATGTCATCATGACCTGATGACAGGTCACAAGAATAAGTATGCCTATCTTTCAACAAGCTCCTTCTTCCAGAGACCCTTCCTTTTCTTCTCCTGAGCTCTTCTTTGAGCTCTGGGAGGGTCCATGTTTCATAATGAACCATGCTTCAAGTTTCTTTTACATATAATCATACAATTCTGTCACAATCTGACATGCAAGCCACACTGACAAGCTGCTGACTGCATGTAAACATGTGTCAACAAAGTCGACGTCATGGTAAAATCGATAGTGCTGCCACCTTGTGGATATTCATTTAAGGCTCCCCATTTTAAGCCTGATTGCTGCACACATGCAATATCATAATATTTACTCCTCCATCAAGATGAACTCAGTGAAAATCTTGTTATATCAGTTTGAACCTCACTAAACACTAAAAGTTTAGTGGACATTTATACTCAGACATGATAAGTTGGCAAAGGAGACATTTTTAAAGTCAATAATGTATTGCTACCATTGCCTACCAACCTTATGAATGTATGATGTTCCGACTTTTGATGCTTGTTACTTTGGTGGCTCAATCTCATATCTCTTCCCGTACCAGGGTAACCTGGCCATGATCACTTTCCAGTCAGCCATCCATGATCCGCCAAGAGCAGCCATGGCGCCAAACACTCCTGCTGTGGCAAGCCTGAAGTGAAAAACAAATTTTATGTCAAATATTTTGTAGCATTCTACGACTTATTTACATCTTGAGCAAAAAAACTTAACAAAGTGGGCATAATATTTATGAAAAGACCGATCTATACTCCAATAACAAAATCCTCTTGCACTCTAATTATCGCACAACAACGTCATGGTCTTTTATAAAATTAATAATGCTAGCTGCTACTAGTATACCAAGTCATATGTGTACTGGAGGGGCAGTCAATCTCACCCCCCCCTCCCCAAAAGTTTGAGAAACCCTAGGATTCTGGCAAAAACAATTATTCCATTTCATGCGTTGCAACGGGTATTGAGGTTTTCTTGAGAGTAAAATAGCTCAAATCATGCTCTCTGATTGGTCCATAGACAGGAAGTGTGTCTTTTCTCTATGTTTGTGGGAAAGGTCATAATTTTGCTTGGTATCAGAATTTTTCATATTTTTGTAAGTGAAAATCATGACTACCCTATAGTTTGCATTAAACGCCCGGTGGGCAGATGCAATGATGAGAAGGGCAATTGATAATTTTTTTAATTAAAAACTATAGAAAAGTCATATTTTGATGGGATTTTTAATTAAAATCGGTTCTTTATGGAGGGGCTGGGCTTTTATTAAGGGGTGTGCTTTGAATACAGAAAATACGGTATTCAAGCGATCCAGTATTGCCCGTTATTTTGATTGCTAGTCAAAACGGCGATAAACCAAAACGGCTATTGCTGAAACGGCGAGGATTTTTCTTAGCTTGACCAAAACGGCTATTGCAAATATTCAAATTGATTTCCATTGTCAGAATGGCTATTTGACTTCACCAGAACGGCTATTATGCTTTACCAAAATGGCGATTATCAATGATTGCAATACTGCAGCTTCAAAGGCTGTCAGAAATTTTGTAATCCTACTCTTAATTGTCATCAATACATTGAGCCTCAGGGGATGGACATGCCTAACACTCCTCTTTTTTAATACATTTTGAGCCAAATAAGTCCGAAAATTCATAATGCATTCTCAAAGAGAAATATTTTATTTCATCCATTGATTTTACTTCTAAGCTGCTGAGATGGATCACATTACATAGGCCTAGGCTGCTAGGCACATCAATGGTTAGTATCTGGGAGACATGGGAATGGGGTGCTTTGCTAAGTGCAATCAGCTTTGACACCTCCCATTAACACATCACCCCTTATAGGGCCAGGGCTCTGATGTTCTTCAATGCCAATTAAGGGAATTAAGGGTGAAACTAGGGTTGAGCCGTTCTGGACTTCTGATATAGTGATATAGCAGTTTTGGTATAGACCTATAGCCATTTTGGATATCTAATCATCGCCGTTTTAACATTGTCAAAACAACAATAGCCGTTCTGGCTTATCGCCATTTTGACTGCACAAAGTTATTTTCTATGTGATCCTAGTAATCTTTGCAGGAGTGATTGCTTGATTACGCCTTCAGGTTAAAATTGTAGAAGTTTAATCTCAAACAGTAATAAATGCCGAACTCTTCAAAATTAGCATTTAGACTGAAAATGAAATGATTTAGTCATCTTTATAGAACAAAATTGAGCAGAGACTGAGAGAGTAGGCCTATGACTATGTTTAAACTTTTCTTTCCCAAATTCATATACCGTATGTCTCAAGCCCACCACCTCAATAACTGGCATAAGTCATTAAGTGCTTCACTACAGTCAACACTGCAGAAGTTGCCAGTGTTCTCACTTCTGAACACACTACACAGTCACTGGACACTGCTCGAGGACAAATCAGGCGCCGAGCGATAATACAACACAGCCCCCTTATGAGAGCTGTTGCCGTCTTAAATAACCAAATTTACTCAATTACAATACTCCAACATTTAGTCTTACCAATTGTTGGCTAATTGGGCGTATCTAGGTCCCCACTTGATCATGATTGAGGTCGAAATGTGGAGAAATTTCCTTGCCCTTGAAACCGGACGACCCAAGTGACTCGACGGAATTGTGGGTAAGGTGCGCGTCAGTGAACCCGTCAAAAGCAAAGAAGCGTCGCTAGTTACCAATCTCTTGGACCCGATTTAGGTAAATATTTCTACTGAGTTGAAGAATCAGTAGGAGTGATACATTATCCAACTTTTCTACAACATTTGAGCTTTGTTTCTAGCGGTGTAAAGACGTGTCAAAGTCTCCCTGAAGCTTTTGTAGGTGAAACAAACTCAATTCAAAATTTGGACGGGTTTCAATTTTGTTTGACGAAAGCCCGCGAAAGTTATCAATGCAAAAGAATATCCTTTGCCAATGGGGGGGGGGGGCGGCTGTGCTTTCTGGAAGACCAGCACTACCTGCAGAATAACCATATGGTTCAGGTGCATATTATTTGTCAATGGGAAGTACAATTTTGCTGCTTAATGCATGTGCCCTGTAATTGGCTGCAAATCCCTGATTTTCTCTTCGAGAAGAAAATCTTTTTCTCTTTTTTGAAATTTGAATAAATAATAAAAAAATAATAAGTCTGCACAATAATTGTTATGAAAATTTTCTCTTCATTATGTGAGCGAGCTTGAGCCATAGGCCTACGTGGATGAGAATGTTCATATCAAAACTATTGCTGATCAAACAAATATATTTAAGAGTATACTTATATTCGATTAATAATATAGATATACACCTTGTAAGTTTCTTTATACTTTCAGCCTTACGTAAATTTTTAATGGCCTTCCTGCAGCGTCTTTTTTTGTATCTGGTACTTTTCACAATACTTCTGTCTGATCGGTCAGTTTAATAAAAAAAATCACACTTTTTCTCTTCCATTAACATGCAGGGTCTGAGAGGAAATGGATTACTTGGTGATTGAGGAAAAAATTCAAGAAGCAATGAAGCAAAAACAGGCCTCTCTGAATATCAGTCACCGAAACCTGGCTATTCTGCCTCCCAGCATTCAACAACTGAAACACTTGACATGTCTGTGTCTCAACAACAATAACATGATGATGCCGCCCTCTGAGATACAGGAACTGACAAATCTCAAAGAACTCATGCTTGATCACAACAACTTGACCATGCTGCCCTCTGGTATTGGCGAACTAAATCGATTGACTTATCTGAACCTCAGCTGCAACCCAATCAGCATTCTTCCGTCGGAAATAGGGAATTTAGTGAACTTGCAGGAACTGTGGATATGTGAAATGCAACTGACTAATTTACCCCCAGAAATATGCAGATTGAAATGCTTGGAAAAGCTGGGAGTTAGAAACAATTTGATTTCCAAGTTACCCCCTGAGATGTCCTCTATGACAAATCTGCAATGGCTACACCTAGCTGAAAACTGTCTTTCAGATCTTTTACCCTCACTTGAAAATTTAACTAATCTAGTATACTTGAATCTGGACTCCAATGAATTTACCACCCTCCCCCCTTCTCTCTTGGACTTGCCAAACTTGAGCACTTTAAGCTTACGCCACAACAGAATCAAAAGTGTGCCAGATGATTTTATTCTGGGTTTATCAAGACTTTCAAAGTTGGATCTCAGGGATACAGATATCAAAGAAAAACCAAGTCACTGGAAGGTATGTAAAATTTATATAAAACTATGTAATGTAATGTGATGATCCGGTTCATCAAAGTACCAAAGTTTAGAAAAAATATATTTTTAACATAATTGAACATTCATTCTGAATATAAAATGAAATAATTATATCAACTTCAAGTCATCCCCAATTATACTGTAATTCATCTAATTTCTTTACCCTATTTAACACCAGATCATTAGATGCTGGCCAGTGACCCCTCATGGCTCATGAGCATTAATATTGCTCCATGTTGCTCGGTAGTCCTCTCCTCTCATATTTAAGTGCATTTATTATGAGTAAATTCCTGCAAAAATTAGACTAATCTTATTACTCATTTTATTTTGCTTTATTCTTATATTTTTTGTGGTGTGTACATTGATTGTGCAAACCGAAAATATCTAGCTGCATTTTTGCTTTATTATCTTTTTTTTTCAGGGTTTATATCATGTTATCATTGGTTCCACGAGTTCAACAGAACTTACAGAGGAAATTACATAGTATCATTGCGAAGTATATTTTTATTATGAACATTGTTCCGAGGACTTTCAAGTTAAAACTGTGGATTATTCCGTGAGTACACATCTTCAGTATTATCATCCTGAACAATTCCTAGTTCAGGATTGCATTGTCTTTGGATTATCGACTTTCGCCTTCGTTCTTTACTTTATCCCAACATGAGTTGTTGGTTTATTTCCATGGATATTTTTTGGCAGTCGAACCTGAGACGTTGGACTTCAAAGGAAAGAGCCTCTAACCACTAGACCACTGGCGCGGTTTATTATGTACCACATGTATGTGGGCCTCTGTAACGGTCAGTTATCATGAAATGAACCAGGACAATAAGCAATTATTATATATACAGACTTATTTTGGTAAACCCCTGTGCAAATTACTAAATTAAAAATAATGCATTTCCAAAAACATAATTTATGGATCTAAATTTCAGTACATGAACTGTTTTACTTAATATTATATAATTATATTGTTTACTTTATTTATGAGAGATTCATAATGAGTAATAAAAGATTAAAAAACAACAATTAATTTTAGTTTGAATAAATTTTATTTCAACAAACACAACAAACGTCAAATGCAACATTTTTCTGGCATGCATTTTGCACATATTTCAGTATCAACATACACTCTGATAATTCACTGTGCTTCCAAGTACATGGATCCAACAATTCACATTTTATGTGGCATATAACATATATATAATTTTATTATTATTATACATATATAAAGGAATTACAGTTATCAAATTTCTGATATACAGGACTTTTACATCTCCCCTCAATAATTCATTTAGATTGACATCAATAAACAATACAGTAGTAATTGTAAGTGATATGGCTTGTGAAAAAAATTGTGATCAATCTCTTTGGATAACTTTTAATTACAGTGATATCACACAATAGTGTCAAAGAGTGGTTACAGCAGCTACACATTTCATAAATACTGAAGGCATGTGATATACGGTACATATCAAGAGATAACAATTTTCTAAATTATGTGCAAACAATGTAATATAGAACTTTGTAATAACAGAACTACAAGTTTTCCAGTTGAAAAAGGTTGATTTTGTGCTGATACAAGTAATATTGCTTAATAACGTCTTTGTCTAAGATGTTGAATTATATAAAAGTGCTGTTTTGTGTTGCTAAAATGTATTGCATTTATTAGACTGCATAAATTGCTTAACCTCAGAAGATCTCCCATGCTTTTTTGTACTAATGAATCTGACTAATTGTGTTGTTAAACTTTACAATATATCAAAATATATACATTTGAAATTGGCCTATATTTGAATTTTTTTATTTAAATTTAATACCAGTCATCATGGCTCATATAGTCATTGTGCATGTATCGCAATTTATGAACATCAGGCACTGCTAGTGGTTTGAAAGGAGTGTCCATGGCATTAATCAAGGTGCTTCTGTAAGTGTAAGGATTATTTCTGTTTGGAGGATCTCTGTCCCTTGGCTCGTATAACGTCGCCGTTGTAGCCCTCATAGGATCGGACCAGCGAGGGTCTTTCCATTCTGGAGCTATCCGGTGTGTTCCACGGTCCTCTCCGCTGTACACCGTCGCGACGTAGTTTTCATCGTAAACAGGAAGTCGTCCGCCAACGTAAGCTAGAGCCATTATACGATATTATTGTAAAAGGTGAATATCTTTTAAATTAGTGTTACTTAATTAATAAATATCAGCTGCCGGTCCCAAGCACCAAATGGAAGTTAATGCTATAATATATGGTCAATTAATTTGAGTATGCATTCTCAATTAAAAATCTACACTACACAAAATATTAATTGCTACTCCACACTCATTGCACAATTTAATGTGTGACAAACATTTTATATTAGTGTCACAAGAAGCACTCCAATCAAACGTAATATGTGTAAAATTTGTTGTCTTTTAAATAACTTGCATGGTATCATATTTACTTGTAATCTTGTAATGAAACTGACAATTTATGGCACATTTTATAAATTTTCGCTTTCCTGCACTGGAGAGTGAAATTTCTAACAAATAAACCATTTAACCAATTACTTAAGGTTTAATACAAATCAATTCAATTTAATGGAAGCTGGCTCTGCTACCGGATTTGCTTCTTGTGGAAGGCATCTGTCCGCCCATGACTCTGGTTTTCATCTGTTCCTTGAATTTCGCTTGCACCCTTCCACCGACTGGTTGCTGGTCGTACGATGCTCGGCATTCCGGAAAGATGGTAGGACCTCCATTGCCAGATCCTCCGCCAGATCCCCCAGATTTCATCCCGCAGTATTCCTCTTGGTATTCCGTTCTGGTTGACATTTTGATTCTGCAATGAGAATTATTAATAGTGTTTTGAAAATACATTTGGCAATTTAATTGGCATTCAAGTATAGATAGATACTAGATAGATATGGTAAGTGCAGCCCTCTAAGCCCAGTTCATGAAGGCATGCATGAGGGTTGATTGATGTGATGGGAGAGAGAGTGGGAGTCCTCAACATGTTACACATTTAGCCTGTGTGAGGGATCTTTTACTCGCCCAGTGCAGACACTGATACAAGGTGCTGCCAATTATATGTCTCATCCGAAAGACATCCAGCTGGGATTTTGCTCATGAAGGTCCACTGAAAATTTTGGGTTTCCTACCCGAGGTTCGAACCCATGCTGATTAAGACCTTCAATGGAGCAGGTGGGCACTTGGCACCTCAACCACTCTGCCACCAAGCTGACAGGAGACTCCTGAGGAGACAGACATTAAGATGATATTTGAAAACTTTAATAGAGACTACACTGCAAGAAGGTAATTTCTTAACTGGTTAACTGGACAGAACCTTCAAGAGATCTTAGGCCTACAACCAAAAGCGGTAAGAGTTGGGAATAGTGCTCAACAATTATTTTCCAGTAACTGTTGATGAAGTTGCAATGTTTGTTTTTCCACTATAAATAAAATATGTATTGGATCTCATTCAACACTAGCCTTAGTTTGAAACACCCTTGTCCTTTCATTCAAGATTTTACAAGTATGCGTTTGAAGCGTTTCTTCTGAATCATGCGCGAACATCAGAATGCCATGATATGTACGAAGCTCAAATAAAAGCACAACATTTTGCCAAGAACGTTTTCAAGGAAGAAAATGGAGGTACATGTAGGTCTACTTGGTTTTAAAATTCCTCATTAATGGCAGTTTTGTACCAGTTTGTGGATTTATTTCAAGAAAAAAAAAGAAAACAACACAGAAGAGGAAAATCTCAACCATCTCTAGATATATCAGTATGCCAGGAATTTTGTTGCCTAAAAGTTAGAATCAAAAACGTTCCATAAAATTTATCCTGATGAGACTTACCTGGTGATGTCTATATCACAAAAGCACTTTATGCAAGCCTTATCCTCCTTAAAATGGACCACAAAAGAACAGGAGTCTTATCACTCTTGTGTATGTGTATGTAACCAGGTGGATGGCCAGTTGAGTTCTGTGTGTCTATAGATAGCGTCCTGGTTGCTAAGCAGATCCAATATGGCTGTCAGTTGTTATTATTGATTCAACTCAAATAGTCAAATGGAATCAATCAAACAGCTTAGAACTATCAATTCAGAGTTTCCAATAAATCTATTGTAGCACAATTTGTTCTGTTAAAGTTACAATAACTTTTTTATTTTTTTTATTATTTTTTATTACGACAACGAAAATGTCACATCTGACACATTTGTCAAAACAGAAAATAACAAAATAGTAATACAAACATACAATAAATGGTTCAAGTTTAAAAAGACATAATCAATTTCAATCTTACAAAATATCTATACAATTCAAGGTTCCAGCCAATTAAATAAATGTTAATTCTAAGACATGACAAATCAGTAAATTAAATCACAATGGGCTATATATATATATATATATATACATTTAAAATGAAATTCAAAACGACAGACTATATCATTAAACATCAATACTAACAAGAAATTTACCTATAGCTTTTAATAATTGAGGTTCTCGTGATGTCATAATGGCTAAAAAATTTTCAAAATTATCGAGTTGATCAAAGTTGCATATTATATTAGATGATATAGTAATAAGATTTTCCCTGTCTAATCCATGACTAGGACATAACAATAAACAATGTATTTCATTTTCAACTTCATTTAAATCGCATTTATTACAAATTCTGTTTTCTACAGGCAACTTTGGGCTTTCATGTCTTCCAATTTCAATTCGAAGGTTGTGAGAGCTAGTGCGAAATCTCGCAATTTTAGTGTATAATTTCCTGTTAATATTTTGTAGTAAATAAGGTTCTATTCTGAAATCAGTCTTCATTAATTTATAAGTTCTAAGTTTTGGTTGTTTAGTCGAGTCATTCATTTCTTGGAAAAAATCATTTTGATACTTTTGGTATAGTTTCTCTTTAAACATCTTAGAGAACGTTTCATTTATTAGGTCTGTCTCATTAATTTCTCCAAACTGTATATTGTTGTTCTCTAGTACCTGTTTTATTTTGCTGAACCAGCATGTTCGTGAAGGTATATTTTTCTGAAAATTCAAACATTTTTTAAGAACATAATCATCTGGTCTTTTCTCAAGTTTAAGCCAATAATTGATCATTCTCATTTGTTGTCTAAGATGCAAAGGAAACTTCCCTGTCTCGCCATAAACTGCAAGTGTGGAAGTTTGCTTTCTTACACCTAACATATGTTTTAGGTAACCGAGTTGTACTTTCTCTATTTCATTTATAGGTTTTGATTTTGTCCATAATTCACAATTGTATTCCAGTATTGGCAAAATATAAGTATCGAACATTTTCATAGACAATTGCGGAGTAATGTAACCAAGAGATTGTTTAGTGTCACCTTGCAGTGCAAAAATAGCTTTGTGAGCCTGTGTCACAAGATAGTCTGTCATTTCATTGTGAATATTGTAATTATTTGTAAGCACATGACCAAGATATTTAAAATTTACAACCTCTTCAATAACTTGCATAGAATTGTTTTGAGAGGTATAGAGTGGGTCGGGGCAAGAAGCCCGGGTTAGGTGAGAAGCCCCCCCAGGGTTATATCTAAACTTACATTTTTGGTGCTTTTTCTTATTGATAGGATTGAAGCTAGAGGCTTTTAAGGTGACGTCACAGATTTTCAAGGCATTCAGCACCAAACCATAGTCGTAATTAAAGAAGAAAAAAAAGGTGCATGGTTTTTGTAACTTTGATTAATTCTTTGAAAGTGGTTGTAAGAAATAACTTTGGAAATTATTAAAATATAATGGATATCTGCATTGCTTCACTTTATGACCATCACATATATATATATGATTTGGATCATGCTTTTTGCATTTTAGCTCAAAATATAGAGGTCAAATTAAAATATGTGGGTTTGGGGCGAGAGGCCCACATGGTATGGGGCATGGGGACCCCCTTCACTGAGGCCTCGAAGCTGCTTCCGGAACAATTTAATAATGTTTACTTTACCTTAAATCTTGATAGAATAGCTAATTGAAATAGAAAAAATTTTGGCCGAAATTGAAAAAGGGCAAAAAATATTAAAAAATAAATGCATGAACAGAAAAATTCTAAAATTCAGAAAAAGTTAATAGAATGCCTTAAAAATGATATAAGAACCCCAAGAAATAACTTTCAAGATGAATGTGCTCGCAAAAAAAATTGCCATAGGATTATAATAGGGGGGCTTCTTGCCCGATGGGTGGGGCAAGAAGGCCTTTTTAATTTTTTTACTAAAAGGGCCATAACTCCTTTATTAAAATTGGTAGACATTCGTTTCACTAGCTATAAGTAGTGTCAAGTGATCCCTTCCTGACAGCATAAGCATTCAAATAATCGAAAACAAAAAGTAGGTCAAATCCCATCTCGAAGTTAAGGGGGGCTGCATGCCCCGGGCTACTCTACAGTTTAGATGATATTAAATAACTCTCCCTAAAAGTAACTGGAAAAGGAGTAGCAGTGGGCATGAGTCTCCCTGGCCTATAGCAAATGAGAATATTTAAAAGACTAGTATAAATTGGAAGAAAACCTTTTGGGAGAAAAAAAATTGGAATTGGACCTGAGGACAACGACAAAATATTTATTTGAAAAAAAAAAGAAGCTTTTTTAGGCCTAATTGTTTTTAAACTATGGCTGTACAGCCCTAGTTTCTTGCAATCCAAAATGAATTTCCCTAATCCTATCGCTCGACGTATCTCTTTTAATCTGCCAAACATACCTTCAAAATTTGACCTACCCTTTTATTTTTACCCGACAAATATGCCCGGTTATATATCGTCCATCGTAGATGCCTCTTTGTCCTAATTCAAGAAACTGTCGGCCGCCGTCATGTTTCCAGAAACAAAAACCGATACGACATGTACGAGCGTCCTCAAGCTCAGAATCACAACCGTGACGTCACAGAAAAGTTGATCACGTGACCGCGCCAACTTTCGGGCGAGCAGCACTTCACAATTTTCTACGGACATTTTGGTGATTTTAGAGCATTCTGGACTTTAAATTGACATGTCATTACGGTGAGCGGATATTTCAGTATTTATTGACATTGAAAGTTGGTCACAGTGACTGAAATAGTTCGCCACTGATGTTGTTTTTCTCCGGGAATCGATGTGCTGTCGAACTTTGTTGAAAAGTTGTTGAAAAGTTGCCAAATCGCGATTTTTTTTTTTCGTGCACAAAATGGCTTTTTTCGGACTGTTTTTGGTGGTTTTACTGTCTGTTACCTATTTAATCGTCTTGCAAATAATTTCAGAAGACTTTTGCACTAATTAGAAGGTTTCTAACTGCTCTGTAGGCTGTTTAATCGTCCGAAATGTGTCGGAATTTATATGCGGAAATTAACTTCCTGTTGTCATTTTTTTGACAGAGGCTGGGGAAAATCATTGCATGTTAGCTGTGTTGTGGCTTACCGAAAATGGTTGTCTCGATCACAGAAGCGGTTGTTTCCATCTGGCAATGTTATTGATTGAATAGAGGGATTCTTGAGGATCATTTTGGTATAAATTGGACTCTTCCACGTGCGTTTAAAGCGATCCCTGAGCGATTTGAAGTTGCAAAGTTGAAATGATGTTTTGACACTGGATTATCGCCCAATTTACGTCGTGGAAAAATCGCTCGCCGTGAATATACGGTCGCTCTATGACATTGTGAGTATGTTAATAGAAAAACAGGCATTTTTCTGAACATTTTGATGTCAGTTTTGTTGTTCTACGTTGAGTTTTCATATTATTTTGGTCACATCAAAGTTGAGAAATGAAATTTTGGCATAACTTGAAGTTGAACTGTCAATTTGTCAAAATTAATAAAAGTCTGTGTCTACGAATTGGTAATTGTTCATATTACCTGTTAATGGATTAAATTCACCTAATCATTAGAAAATGAATAAAGGCATCATCTCTACTTCTGTGTGTCCCAGAAACATGCGGTTTTTTGCTGATTAGATAAATCTAAAAATTGCACGCAACTAGAGATGAAGGGCTATTATTGCAGCCTACTTGTATTGACCTAAAATAATTCTAAGTAGTCTGTTAATAATTCTAAGTAGTCTGTTAATGAGTTGGTAGTTTGGAGTTTTTTTTTGTGTTACAGTCCACATTTTGAAAATGATGTGTATTGTGTTTTCTGCATGCAAATGAGCTGTCCACCAGTTTGAAAATTATGTGGATTGTTTTTTGTGTTTGCAAATGAGCTGAGCTGGAACTATGTCATCACTACAGGTTGGCATCTGTCCAACCGGATTTTAAAGCATTCTTGACTTTATAGGCCTATTAACTCAAACCTGGTTGAATTAGTTCGCCCTGGATGTCGTGCATATCCTGGAATTGTCCTGCAGGCACTGTCGAAGTTTCAATGGCCTAAAATGGTTGTCTCGACCACAGAAGTTATTGGTTGAATAGAGGGAATCTTAAGGATCATTTTGGTATAAATTGGACTTTTCTACCTTCCTTGAAGCGATTCTGGAGCGATTTGAAGTTGCAAAATTGAAATGATGTTATGTTGCTGGATTATCGCCCAATTTACATCGTCGAAATTCGCTCGTCGTGAGGAAATTGTGAGTCAGATCACATATTCAGTATGAAAATAGTTAAATTGGTGTTTTGCTGGTAATTTTGATGTAAAATTCATTTTTCTAAGTCCATATTTCATTTTTTTCCGGAGCTTTGAAGTTGAAGAAGGACTTGCAGTGTTTGCTTTTCTTGGAACTGTCAAAAATTAAAATTAGTCGAAATGTGTCATTTACGTCATCAAAATTCGCTCGTCGTGAAGTTTTGGCTTGTTAAATCACACTTTGAGTTGAAAATTAGATAAATTGATGTTCTGCTGATCATTTTTTAAATGTAAAATTTATTGTTCTACATCAATATTTGATATATTTTCGGAGCTTTGAAGTTGAGAAATAACTTTTCAGTTTTGGCTTCTCTTCAACTGTCAAATTGCCATTAGTGAGGTGCAAATAGACTGGTCCAATCAATTTGCCCCTCCTGCCCACTGTAAATATCTGTGGTTTTCGTTGCAACATTTTCAAGCAGTTCGATGTGTCAAAAATACGGTTCTCTGATTGGTCAGATCACTGGAAGTTAGCTGTTTCAGTGTGTTGGCGACGACTGTTACAATTTTCAGTTATACTAAAACTTGGCGCTTAAGAATTTACAAATGTATGTACCAGTCATAATTGTGACATTTGTTGCGGCCCTATTATCGTCCTTTATTCATAGTGCTGCCAGCTGTGTGAATAGACTCAGTCGCCTATTCCCACCTCCGGGAGGTGCGAATATCCTCGGTCAAAATTTAAATTTGTTAAAATGTGTTGTTTTGGAGGCTGGGCACATTTTACAACTAAAGTTTATACTGTGATTGATTTAAGAAACAACTCGGTTAGAACTGTCACACTTACTATTTGTTATCCTTTAGGCCTGTGGACTACTCGCCAGGGGACTGCTCGCCAGTGGACTACTAACCAGTGGACTACTCAACAGTGGACTTGACCCATTTCCCGCCAATCCCCCAACTCGCCAGGTTACCTGGAGCTGAGACGAAATGTAGGTAATTTTCGCTAAATAAAGCTGTTGACAAATCGGGTAAAATTTCGTATAGTGCAGCCTTTAAACTCACTCTGACCTTTTACTAGGCATGCGGGCTGGTAAAAACCTGAGACCATATCATTTTCTGATAAAATATATACTGTGACAGCCAGACAAAATGTTTAAATGATGCTATCAACAGATGACGGCAATGTTATTTTGCTTTTTTTCTCAAGGATGGTAATTTTTTTCATGATCTTAATCAAATCTCTTTAAATCAAATAAATCTCTCTAAATCAAATGCATCATGATTTCAGTGCCTTGAAATCAGGGTCCTGGATTCCTGGTCGTCCTATCGCCTGAGACACCCAGATAAAATGACAAGCTGGGCACCCTGGCATGTGGTGAAGGACACCCAAAATCTGGCAACGAATGTGGGACCCTGCTTAAAGACATCCCCTTTGACCGGCCCGCATGGTCGACCGTTGATGGAGGTTCGCTAAAACGAAAGGAGAAACTGTTGGATGGACTTGGGTAAGTGTTAAGAATGAAAATGAAATTTTTTTTTCAAGTTAATAAGTAATTCTATTTTTAATGAACTTATTTTTTCATTGCCCATATAATGAAATGTTTATGATATATGGTAACATAATTTATCATTGTTTAATATAATTTCAATGAAGTTGGTTGGGTTAACATTTGCTTTATTGTATTTTTTTTTCCAGCTTCAGCTATGTATTTTCTCGGAAAAATACAAGCGGAGACACCACGTACTGGCGATGCAGTGTTAGAAATAAGAACCGGGTTTGTCCTCCAACTGCCATTCAGAGAAAAGACATCTTTACCAGCGGGCGGAATGATCACAATCATGAAAAACTTGATGGGCTGGATGTAAAAGTGAAAGTGACTGCAAAGCAAAGAAAGTTGCCAGAGAGAATGTAAGTGAATGATTAGAGAATAACTGAGAGATTGTGAATTTATTAATTAAAAGACAAAGTCAAGACTGATTGAATATCATTTTCATTTATCAAAATTGCATTAAATATTACACAGCAACTTATTATGTCAGTAAACAAAAGATTTTCAGAATCAAACTATGTTGTAGTGACAGTTTGCTTATTAATGACGATTAATTAAATATCACACTGTAAATTAAAATGACACAAAACTTATTCAATGATACTGGTTGAAGCTAATCAAAAAATTATTATTTCAGATTCACAGGTCAGTAGGGCTGTGCAATCGAAACATTTTCTGAAATCGATTAATCGACTTGTATTTCGCTTCGATTATCGATTTTAAATCGATTTTTACTTAGAATGTCAAGATCATCATAATTATACGAAACATTAATTATCAATGAATTAATTGAATGGCGACAAATATCCATGGTGTTAAAATTATAATGAGCAGGACCAACAGACTATGTGCAGGAAGGAAAAAGAAAAAAAGTACATGAATTAATTTGATTGACTGTATTATTCATAATTGTAATGTATTGATTCAATGTAACTGCTGATAAACCTTACTTCTTTAAAACCAGGCATCCCCTGCATGCAGAGCAATACAGTTGTAAATAAATAACAAATGTGTATTAGATAAAGTTCTGTCTCTGAAGTATATAAATTCAACATGGATGAAGACTTGTAGCAGCAAAACTTAATTTCTAATTTGTGAAATATCTTTCATGGCGTGCACTGTGGCCTATGCAAAGATACGAACACCACAGACAGGACGGTGGTGATCAGCTCCTCAAGAGCTTCAAAACGATACCAAATACAGCTATCTATCATGAATTCTTCATTCAGCTGAAAATCGATTTTTTCTTATTTTGTGGAGATGATCGAAATCAAAACTTTTGGCGACGATTGTCGGCAATAATCGTCGCATCGGCACAGCCCTACAGGTCAGCTGGGACCATTGTCAAGGAGCTGATTGATGACAGCAACGCCAAATCCAATCTTCCTCCGTTGAATTGTACAACCAGGGCTGCAAACAAAGCAAAAGAGGACCTGAGACCCAAACACCCAAAAGATCTCGACTTTGTGGTAAATATGAATGATTTTAGAATAAAACGTTTGGTGAAGATAGAAAAAACACTACACTGGTACATATTGATAATGTTACATAATGATATCGGCTATTCATTAAAATAATGACATCAGTGGCGTAGCTAGGGTTTTTCTCTGGTGGGGCAAATAATCCTGAATTTCCCCAAAAAGTGATCGGCAACACGGGATTGTCAAGCCATTAAGGCCATCCACGGGTCGAAAATTTTTCAAAAAATCATCACAACATCGATGTTTTGACAGTGCCACTTCTGAATTCTATAAGACATAAGACATCGTAACCGATGGTTTTTTTGGCCATAATCGATGGCTACATACCCTAAATCGCCTGTCAAACTCTCCCATGCATCTTTATTTCGTCAAATAACCGTCAAAATGGCGGAATCCAGGCATTTAAACGCCGTATTTTAGCTGCATTTGCACTGCGTTGTCGGGCGCTCAGACCTCGTGTCTCCGCCATCTTGTCGTCTTGTTCGATGAATAGGCCCTCCCCCTCGCTTCCCAGCTAATTTCTGATTGGCTGAGCGAAATACTATCATATTTTTATCAATGGAAAGACCAGGTGTTTGTAAAACCGAGCCAGCCCGAAGCCAGCCGATTGGGTGACGTCATTCATTAATGTACGTCGTAGTTCTTCGGCGGCCAATGAGAGCGCTCGGTTTTGCTCGGTTGACTTCGGCAGGCTTCCCGCCACGCATATCATTAAAAATCGACCAATCAGAATGCCGGAAACACGACGATGAGCAGCCACGTGGTTGTATGTTGCCAGAAGAGGAGGGAGACGGTTTTGCAGTATTTCAAGGCTAATTTAGTTACTTTGTGACATATTTCGGGCAAGATATCTTTGATTTATGTATCAAAGAGTGCATAATGACAGATAAAGCAGTTGCTGTATGCTTTTTTGCTTGCGACACTGCTCTGATCTTTCAAACAGCATGACAGTCAAAATTCTTACTAAATTAGCTTACAGCTGCAGGCTTTTTATCCCATTAAATTTTTTTTTCAAGTTAGTCAGAATCAGATCATTCTTTTTTGTCCTGCCCATGCATCTTGTGATTCTAGGGGCTCAATACATTTATGGAATTCAACCCCTGAGATATAGTTGAATATTTAGCTCATTGACTATTTTCTATGGGTGTAAGAGCAAGCAAGACCATTGCCGTGGGAGAGATTAAATAAATACCCACAAGCAAATGATAAATTTCATGGAAATGTGAGCTATGGCAGCCTCATTCTTGTACTTAAGACGCAGATTCTGGTCAAATCTTGGTGGTTGCTATGGTTACGGTTACCATAGCAACGAGAAATTTGGAAGTTTTTTTCTCCTTACCTATAAACATATCCATGTTAAATATCAAGTGTGTAGGTTCAACGGTTTCCAAAATATAATCCGTCAAAATATACCTTTGATTTCTTGTAATTTTCGCCATAATGGCCGTATTCCGACCAGTTTCACGCACGCCAAAAAATCCTGTGTAAAGACCGCTTGAGATTTCATTATGCAATTTTCAGGAGATGATATTGAAGTATTACTTTGCGCCGTAGTACTATTTTGGTCTGTTAAATGCATTTATTTTTCACACTGGGCCACTTTGAAAGGTCAGAGGTTGAGATTTTTTTCTGGTCACCAAAGTTCAACGACCCCTGGATACGGTAGCGGCTGAGCACCAATGCCGAAAATATCACTACGGCGCAACTTCATGTCTGTATATTACAAAATCATGGGAAAATTTAATATCTATACTTTTTCCTCTGTGTGGGATTTTTTCCCGGTGAAAAAGAGCCAAAAAATATCAAAATTGCCAGTTGCCGTGGAAACGGTTGCCATGGCAACAAAAAAATTGGTGATTATTTTTCTTTTCAATGTCTGAGCCACTGTACCAAATTTGATGTAAATTGCTTTATCATGTGCTGAGA
This sequence comes from Platynereis dumerilii, assembly GCA_026936325.1. Classification (NCBI taxonomy): domain Eukaryota; kingdom Metazoa; phylum Annelida; class Polychaeta; order Phyllodocida; family Nereididae; genus Platynereis; species Platynereis dumerilii. Next base: position 27,141,237 of record JAPTHN010000001.1, on the reverse strand, counting down.
TACAGCAACAGATCATTTTTCGACCAGTGGATGGCCTTAATTAGAGGCTGTCGAAGCATTTGACATTTATGATGTAATCTATCATTTGCGCAACTGAAAAATTTTTCGATTTCCAAGTACTTTCTCTGAAATGAATATTTTTTGTGTTCTCTTTGGTATATTATGATAAACTTTGCATAGACAAGTAATTCCTGAGGGTTATTTTTAGATTGATTATTCTTACCCCGAGAAATATGCCCTGATTTTAAGATTAAAATGCTTGAAAATGCAATCTCACATTAAACTTCAATGACTTTGTGCAACCTCTAAATATTAATTTATTTCGCTGACATTTTAACAACACCTTCTATTTTTTTTGAGATCAGAATGTATGTTTCAAATAAGTAAATATTTAGAAGAAAATTGTTTGGACCATCCTATAGTACTAGCTAAGCAAGGTGTTGTGGACATAAGAAATGAGCTCAGAGCGGTTTCAAAAGTGCAATTAATCAAGAGCCATTAAGATCAGAAAATTCCTTTTTGATTCCATCATGCAACTGCTGAATCAATTTTGCTTTTGAATTCTAATTCAATATTTGACATGTTCTGGTTCATCACCAGCATTTTTATGTCTCTCTGTTTTTCTAATTAATCTGTCTTCCCGTCTCTTGACTTCAAAAGTTCTATACTGAAACCGTCATTCTCTGAAGTTTGTGTGCCGTTGGCCAAAATATTACAAACATGAGGTCATTCAGTACAAAGTCTGAAATATTGTCCTTTGTCCACACGAATGACGCATTTCAACCTGTGTTTCTCCCTGTATTTCCCTTTTGCTTCCCCATTTTCCCATCTTTTTCCCCCTAATCGACTGTTTTTCCTCTTTCCCCCATTCCCCCATTTTTTCTCCATTTCCCCATTTTTCCTCCATTTCCCCATTTTTCCCCAAAAAGTTGTCTGGGGGGGCAACTTGCCCCCTCCTGCCCCCCCACTAGCTACGCCACTGAATGACATGTTTATTTTCTTCCAGCTGAATGAATCACACCTACCTGACAACTTCCTGGTTTCGGATCTGAGAGTCGACCGCAATCGACACGTCATCCTTGCTACAGAAGAACAGCTCCGGTGTTTGGCTCAGGCCAAGACCTGGTAAGCAAATGAAAAGATTTTCATATTATATTATATATTTTCATCGTTGCTCGGGGTAAAATGTATTTAATTAAAACCATTTAACAGATAAAAACAGAAGTAAAAAGTTTAGAGCTCATACCCTACTGCAATTTAACAAAAGTGGTTAAGAAATTATTGTTTCATAATATTATTTAGAGTTTCATAATATTCTTTTTATTCACAGGTATCTGGATGGAACATTCAAGGCCGCCAAAGCTCCGTTCACACAGCTGTATTCAATACGCAAATTCCTAACCTGCGATGGGAAGAAGAAACAAGTTCCCTGTGTTTTCATCTTGATGTCTGGGAAACGTGCAAGGGATTACAAGTAAGTTTATCATGTTTATCATTTAAGATATATATATACATGTTTTTATATATTATGTTATAGGCCTAAATTGATGATCTTACCTTTTCAAAAATTGAAATAATCAAACAAATCCTGAACCTCTTAGCAAAAACCTTGAAAAGAATGAACCACCCCCTTAAAGATACAAACTTGCTGTGAAATTGACAATCACAAGATACTTACTTGCTGTGAAATTAACAATACTAGACAATGTCAACACACAATAACAAAATTCATTCTATTTTCAGAGAAGTATTCCGGACCGTTCGTGACGCCCTCCTTCAAAGAAAGCTGCAGATACGCTTACAGACGGCAGTGATGGACTTTGAGTCCGTCGTATGGAAAGCCATCCGTAGTGTCTTTGCTCACGCTAAGACATGCGGATGTGCTTTCCATTGGGGACAGGCCGTAGAGAAACACGTAAGTATTTTGAATTTAATCTAAAAGACAAAAATGATTACCAGTATGCTTAATAATAAATCACTACTAAAGATTCCATAAATAGATAAAGAAAATATTACAAGGAATCTGTTGAAAATGTAATTTTAAACCTTAAATTGTGATCACTTGTGTTGTAATTTTTTATAATTTGGTTTTTGCTATTTTGCAGGTGGGCGCTCTCGGCCTTAAGAAAAAACGCAAGGAAGACCCAGGCACGAAGGATGTAATTCGAAGATTGTTGGCCCTACAGTACCTGCCTTCGGAGCACTTCGAGCTTGTATTCCGAAGAATCAAAGAGCAAACCAAGGTCACCCAGGCTTTCGCCCAGCTTTTCGATTACATCGAGGACACCTGGGTGACCAGTCGGACCTTCCCACCCCGCGACTGGTCCTGCTTCGGCAGGACCATTAGGACCAACAATGACGTCGAGGGGTGGCACACGTTGCTCAATAAACGATGCCGAGGTAATTATAATAATTAATATTTTTATCAGGGCTTTGGAGTCTGAGTCGGGAGTCGGAGTCGTGGAGTCGGATGTTTTTGGGTGGAGTCGGAGTCGAACTTTGATTTTCAGGTGGAGTCGGAGTCGGAGTCGAAAATTAAAGTGGTGACTCCTGACTCCTAAAAATAATTAATATAATTAACAAAAACACAGTTTCAAAAATGTGAAATGAAACCAAAAGTTTACATAAAACTTCCTACGCAAGTATTCATGTATAAAATCCTATGAAAACTTCGTAGAATGACTTTTTGTTCTCTGTTAATCATGTAATATTAATGTACAAAAATGTGAGTTCCTCCGCCAGCCAGACCACTCATGGGTTTCAGTGGACTGATCCACCACCCTGAGTGGGTTTTATTATAATACTCAGGTTGTGCTGCATGATAAGTGATTCAAAGCAGCACTAGCAGCGTGATATGCAGCATGAGGAATGGCTTTCAGAACGCCCTTGTCCGAACTTGAATGGCACACAAATAAACATGTTGATTATTAATTTTCAAATGTGACAGCCTGGTATACTGAACCGTATATATGGTGAGCAATAAACAAATTGAATTGAATTGAATTGAATTGCATGACCATATCATTTTGTGATAAAATATCACTGTGACAGCCAAAATGTTTAAATGATGCTATCAACAGATGACGTCGTCCTATCGCCTGAGACACCCAGATTTTGAGAAGGACGACCAAGATTTGCCAGGATTTTACAATAAAATGACAAGCTGGGCTCCCTGCATGTGGTGAAGTACGCCCAAAATCTGGCAACAAATCTGGGACCCTGCTTAAAATCATCATTTAAACCGTGATTTAAATTGCCTATCGTTTTTACTTTCTTTTCAGCAAGACAGCAGCAGAACTCAATGGTAAAGCCGGATGACATGCATGCGTATGTGCAAGCAGGTTTAAAACCGATGTATAACGCTAACTACAAGATATTGCACTTGACATTTTCATGGTATGTCAAAACAAAATTACATGAAGGCTTTAATCTTTTAAGTAAATGAAATAAATTATTTTTAAAGTACTGTACTGATCAGTTAGAGACAAATGAAAATTACTTGTGTGTTATACTGAGGTTGTGCTGCATGATAAGTGATTTAAAGCAGCACTAGCAGCGTTATATGCAGCATGAGGAATGGCTTTCAGAACGCCCTTGTCCGAACTTGGATGGCACACTAATTAACATGTTGATTATTCATTTTTCAGTAGAATTTCACTGGTCCAAAGCTTTTTTCAGGTGGTCAGGATGACCGAACTGTTTGTCAAAACTAGTGAAAATTATCTAAAAATAATTAATTGCACTTTCTGTGATAATTTTATTGCATTACTTGATATCTTGATAAACAATACATTTTCTATCAATTGCAATTGTGCTGCCTTATAGTATAGTTCATAAAATTAGTTGAAGGCAAGTTCATACATTTAATTAACAATCATGCATCTTTCACTGTTTCAGGTGGAGAGTAAAAATAACATTAATGAATATGCTGCCTTCAAGCATCGATTCCCCCTTTGCATCTTGAAGACCAGTACAAGGTAAATCTTGCAAAAATTGATAACAGTAAATTCGGCAAAAAAATGTGGAAAAATTTTATTTTTTTAATGCTCCATGATTCCGTCAATTTTGGAGTTACACTGTGGAATTTTGCATTTAGGTGTCTAAGTTATACCTTTTTAAATGACTAAACTCATTTGGAGGGCCTATCTTGTGACATTTTCATAAAAACCAAAAAACTGGGAAAAATGAGGATTTATGATGTATTTCTCAAATTTTGGTTTCTCAAAAATGAATGGTAAACAATAAACAATAAATTGGTAAACTTCAACAAATATTTACACTAAATTGGTAAACTTCAACAAATATATACTTAATCATTTTGGGAAGTTACTTATAGGCCTCTGTCTCTGTTCGAGACTGACAAGTGGCAGCAGAATGCTGAAAGTCCCCGGAAAATCGAATTGGGTCAACATCAATTCGATCTGTGTTGGACAGATCACAAGATCAGGTCGCACAACAGCTGTCCATATTACTACGCCAAACTACTTTCACAAAGCATGGTTGCTGGCAAAGATCCAGTACACTGCTTTACATGAAAATGTTTGGAAATCATCAGACAAAAGAAAGTTTTGAAACTTTTGCCTGTGAAAGGGATGATTTTACTCATCAGAAGATTGATGGTAACCCTATTCAATCTACTTATGCCATTTAGCGCAAGGTAAATTGCAGTCAGAAAAGGGTCCAAAAAGAATGCTCTCTCACTTATTCGCATGTCCATACAAAAGCCAATGTTTTTGCTTTGTGATATCAAAAATACTCATTTGTATTGATTCTGTTACTTTATGGAGATTTATTAAGTAGGACAACCATATAATTTACAATTTTACAGAAGCTGTGTTACACTCAACGAAATTTCTTGTCTGGTTTTATTTCAATATATTTGAAACAATCACTGAATCAGGTTCTTGATGTTTCTTGACTCTGTCAGACTTTTCAGAATTTGATGTTTTTGTGGCATTTACTCTGGCAATATATGCATGTCAAGTAGCATTGTCATTTCCTTGATTACAAAAGCACAGGCAGTCGCCTGGACTGACTTTAAGTCTGTTTAAAATTATCGCAGTGGCTATACGCACCGCCGGGCGGTGCGTATAGATGCGTCACGCTATTCGCCCCTCCCAGCCATAGGCATTTACACCTAGATCTGTGCTCCCAGCTGTGTGTTTAGCATCCAGGCTATACGCACCGCCGGCCGCTAGGTGGCGCCGCTATATGGTTGATAACAGAGCCCTTGTCATGCTTGTGGAGTCAATCTGTCATTGCCTATTCAAGTCTATTGTCCAGGCAAATTAGACTATCAAGTGATTGTGAATTGCACTTAGGCCTAATCATGCAAATTGGGAACTTCCATGCACTTCTCTACTTTGTAGTTAAAGTTTGAATGTTCAGGCTACTCACATCATCAACTGAATATTTAATTTTGCTAAAATAAATTGAAAACAGAATTTTAATCAAATGTTTATGAATTTTCTTGTTTGTGATTGCATGGTTTCACCATTTTCAAATGTTTGTCCAATTAGCTTTGATCTTTGTCACTTCAAAGTTAAAAATATAGGCCTAAAAGAAAGAAAAACCTTTCTGATGATTGGTTTGATGCGAAACGTCAAGAGATTTATAGTGAATAAAATGTATTCTGGTTGATGTTTTTTCTGTGAAATACCAGTTACAGATAAAGTTTTTGAGATCACATTTTCAGAAATATTTTAGTTCAGACATTGTCCACCAGGTGCGCTGTCGCATATATGCAGGAATGTAGCTTGGGTTGCTGACTCCTTCAGTGCCTTGAATGCAATCAGCTCGGCTGTGCAGTGTGCTTGGCTGTGCGTACAGCCCTGTCAGTCTATGCACAGCTCCCGGCTGTGCGAATAGACAGCTCCTATACACACCTCCCAGCTGTGCAGACAGCATGGAGGTGCGAATAGACTCTTCCAGTCTATTTGCCCCTCCGGCCGGCTGTGCGCATAGACTGGAAGAGTCTATTCGCACAGCCGGGAGGTGCAAATAGCCTCGGTCTAAAATTATACTGAATATCCTTTGACTAATACAGGGGTTGGCCTGTGACAAAAGGCATTACCTACATGTTGCATTATCTTTTTCAAAAACATTTTTTGTGAATTTCTTGTATTTTTCCTACTATCCAAAATTATGCTTAACATGAATCCAGTAAGTACTAAGTATTGATGACTATTATACATGGATACAGAGTCCGCGAAAAGTGCCGGTTTGCCGGTCAAAACCGGCAAAATTAGCCTCTGACCGGCAGAAATAAAGTGATTACCTGCCCAAATGTCCGACAGGACTGTTGCAGAGTCAATGAGCTAATACAGCAATCAATGCAATTAGTGTAGGCCTTCTGAATCTCCAGTCCAATTGACAACACCAATGACACACATTGCTGACAAGAAGTGTCAAACGGATTGCAATTAAACATTGTAAGAAGTGTCAATACTTCAGCATTGCAATTAGCATTGTTCATGTCTAAGAGTTCAATACTAGATTTGAGGCCCTGAAAGCTGCAATGGTTAGCCATGTTAGCAGGGGTCCAGATGGATTTTTAGCCTGGCTCACCAGGCTAATCCAGGTGTAATCGTCTAAAAATATTGTCTGTCAACTCTACTGTTCAATAACTACAGGTTCAATATATCTGTTTTTGTGTTTTATTGGTTTGTTAGGGTAGCTAGATGTATGGAAATTACTTTTATTTTTCAATTTCAAAAATTTTTTTTTTCCAAGAATTTTTTTTCCCAAGATTAAAAAAAAAAAAAAAAAAAATTTCAACTTTTTTTCAATTAGCTACACTAATTTTTTAAGAGGAAATCGGGCAACTTCTGTTTTTCAAAATTTAAACATTTTTTGCTCGCAAGATTTAAAATTTTTTTCCTAAAATAAAAAAAATTTCGCCGATTTTTTCAAAGGAGGAAATTGGGCGACTTCAAGATTTAAAAAAATCATACACATTCTTTTCGTGGTTTTTTGGATATTATTTTCTTCTTGGAACAACCGCAATAACAGCACTTCACTTGCCGCAATTCAGAACCACCTTTCTCTGCCATTTACAAAAAAGTAGACTTAACTATTCAGGGCGTCCAGCGGTCAGGGAAAAGTCAGGTAAAAGTGAAATTTCTTCCAGGTCAGGGAAATGTCAGGGAATTTTGATTTTGGTCAGGGAAAAATGAAAAAATGCTAAAAGTCAGGGAATTTTGAAATTATGATATACGCGATATAAAGAAGTGAGGAAAGCAATCCCAGATAAAAACAGGTCATCTTGATCAATGAAATTGCTCCATATAATAATGGGACACTGAATAAATTTGGCACTTTCAGTAAAATGGTATCCGATGGTCCCAGACAAGGATGTAAATAGTTTGATTATGCAGAACCCCTTGAATTGTCGCGGAAATATGGTCGGGGAATTTCACATTTTAGTCAGGGAAAAGTCAGGGAAAAGTCAGGGAATTTCGTTCCACGGAACTGCTGGACACCCTGCTATTTCACCAGCATTGCTACATATTTTGCCGTCATCACTGCCACATATTTTGCCGTCATCACTGCCACTTGAGCCAGGCTTTGAATCCGCGGATTCTTGTCTGTATTTCATTGCAGTGAACTACACCAAAAATACAGCTCGGGATCAATTCTATTCATGTCAAATATAAGCATTATGAAATTAACCTTTTCTGGTTAAACCAGGGAGATGTTAGGAAGGAGGAATAACTGTAATTTGAGAAGGCCAATAAGTCGTAATATACATTAATTGAATGAAAGAATTCCAGGCAAACTTGACACAAATCCTTAATTACCCCCCTCAGATTATTGTACCTTTGATGTACAATGTGTGTAGCGCTGTAGCCCCAAAAACCCCTATATCTCTTTAAAATCTTTCAGGTGAATTTAAAGTTTAAATCATAATATTGCTCCAGTGTGCTGTTTCAAAATAATCATATTTCAACTGAGAGTTTGATATTATACTCCAAATGTAATGCAATGCTTTCCAATGCTTTCTGACTCCTGATTTATGAGTTATTGCCCTTTTTAACCGGCCTAACAGCGGAGGCCGGTTTATACAGGAGCTGTAAATGGATCAGGTGAAACCATAAACAGTAGGCATAAACTGCAACCAAAAGCTTGCAACCACAAACCAGATGTAAACCAAGGTTTTTCCCCATTGTTACCTTAATATTTCACTTACAGTTATGAAATTTGGTACAGGTATGGGACTCTGGGTATGGATTGGGAACATGTCGAGAAATCCAAGATGGCTGCCATTTTGTGGTGGCCATTTTGGCAGCCATCTTTCTTCAATCTTGAACTGCCCATTGTGACCATAATATTTCACTTACAGTTATGAAATTTGGTACAGGTATGGGACTCTGGGTATGGATTGGGAACATGTCGATAAATCCAAGATGGCTGCCATTTTGTGGTGGCCATTTTGGTAGCCATCTTTCTTCATTCTTGAACTGCCCATTGTGACCTTAATATTTCACTTACAGTTATGAAATTTGGTACAGGTATGGGACTCTGGGTATGGATTGGGAACATGTCGAGAAATCCAAGATGGTGGCCATTTTGTGGTGGCCATTTTGGCAGCCATCTTTCTTCATTCTTGAACTGCCCATTGTGACCTTAATATTTCACTTACAGTTATGAAATTTGGTACAGGTATGGGACTCTGGGTTTGGATTGGGAACATGTCAAGAAATCCAAGATGGCTGCCATTTTGTGGTGGCCATTTTGGCAGCCATCTTTCTTTATTCTTGAACTGCCCATTGTGACCTTAATATTTCACTTGCAGTTATGAAATTTGGTACATGTATAGTACTCTGGGTATGGATCTGGAACATGTCGATAAATCCAAGATGGCTGCCATTTTGTGGTGGCCATTTTGGCAGCCATCTTTCCTCATTCTTGAACTGCGCATTGTGATCTCAATATTTCACTTAGAGTTATGAAATTTGGAATAGGTATTGGCCTGTGGTTATGGATGAGTAACATGTTGAGAAATCCAAGATGGCTTCCATTTTGACAGCCATCTTTCCCTTTTTTTAGAAATCTGTTCAAACTGCATTGATTCTTTACTAATAGTCTAGCATCTTCCAATCAACTATTTCTCCTATCTTCCAATATCAGTTGCTCAGTGGTTTAAGCAATGGCACTTTCAATTTTATTGCGCTAGGTCGGTTTTGAATCCGCGGATTCTTGTTTCTTTTATCTTTAATTCAATGTACAGCAAAAACCTTTTGTTTCCTAAAAATGGCAAAATAACCATCTTAAAGCCCTGAATTTTATCTTTCAAATGATATCAAACTCATTTGCGGCCAGGAGCGGCCACTATGGTTATTCACATTTTAAAATATTTTACTTTTTCACAAATAAGCCATACAGAATGGAATATTTGATATCTGCTAAGTGCTCTTCAGTTGTATATCTTGATAAACGACAAAACTAACCTGTATTGAGCCATGCAATAGTTTCAACATGTCAAATGCAAAGAAATTATCACAAATTTTTAAGAAAAGTTCAAGAATGGGGCAATAAAGATTAAGAAATTTCGGGGTAATTAGGGTACCAGAGCTACGCACATTGTACCTTTGAAGTACCAAAGCGATCTCTCCTTCCTAACATCTCCCTGGTTAAACAATAGCGACTGAATTATGTTCAGGACCAGGATTTCTTGAAATCTTATATAATGACAGGTTTATTACCCAAACAGATTTTATTGACTGATTTATTGATTAGAATATATGTAATTTACAATATATGCAATACGAGCTAATACGGTACATTTAAGGGTCAATAGGTTCTGTTGACATTGGGAGGGATTTGGAGTAACTCCATATTTTTGAAGGTAGACCAACTACAGGAATCAGGTTGAAAGTGAAATTTCGGGCAGATAAGATTGCATTCGGGCAGGTAGAATTCAGAATCTACCTGCCCGAATGTCCTGTGTGTCAAAAGTACTTTTCGCGGACTCTGCATGGATATCACTATCACCCACTCCATATAATACCATAACGGCAGGCTTTGAATCTCCGGATTTTTTGTTTTTATTCAGATAATTTGATTTAATTAACATTTCTTTTTCTTGCAGTGAGCAGACTTTTGTTTGGAGTTAAAGGACTAAAACACAGATATATGCCATTCACAGAAACATGTACAGCTGTAGCAATTGCTTCAAGATGGAATGTATTTGACCTTTAGGATTCTTCTTTGGGTGCTCCCAGACGGAAAGAATTAAAAGAACTCTCTGGGTGAGTTAAGAGGTTTGCGTTGAGAACTTAATTCATTAGATTTTCAGATATTCTTGGTATATATCATGTATTTCCCATAGCTAATTGTAGTGCTAATAATAAGGTATATATACTCCTGTGAGGCCTGATTTTTAGCTTCTTGGATCTTCTGAAAGCCTTTCAAGGTCAGTGGAAGGCGGTAAAAATCTCTCAAAAATAAACTGATTGTTCAGCACCTTTTTTTTCCTGAGTAGAAAGTCTTTTCGGTCTGTTGATCTGAGAAGCTGAAAATTAAGTACGTTTGGCCTTACTAATTTTCACAGACTCAAATCACAGATAAGAATTTAGAACTGAATCATGAATTGGATACTAATGGATAGATTGAAGATAGTTAAAACTTTATGGTCCCAGATGGGAAATTCTTTGGCATACATGTACATTGTACAGGTTTAATAAATCAGTACATGCATATATATTTAATTAATATAAAAAAGAGTCAGTATGTTATCATCTGGTATCATTTAATTTAAGAGTCATATACTTGGGACCAGAAAGGATTTCATGGTTCTTCTCTGGGATTTTAGAAAATTGTTTGTACCAAATAAAATTTATTTGATTGAAAAAAGAACCAGTATGATGTCAAATGATATACGTGTAGAGTGCAGACAAACCAGAGCTTGTACTGACATCGAAAACTACAATTTTTTTTAACTGAGCACTACAAATAATGTTTAAAAAAAATCCTGAATGAGGATTACTTTTGCCACTGTGATCATGGTTATAATTTATTTATTACTTTTGTCTTACAGTGGATATAGGAGCTACGTTGAACTGGAATTGTACAGCTTGAAGTTGAACGTTCATGCTCGTCAGAGGTCATTGAAACTCTTATGAATCTTCATCACACTTAATGACATTCAATGGATCAATCAGTGAGTATATACAGAACTTATGCCGCTGATTGATATTTTGAAGCTACTGAATTCAGGAATGATTCCTATTTCTGTTGAGGCCTTGGGTTTGACATCTTTCAGCTTGTTCATTCTGATTTCTGAAGAACGTTTTTCTCAAACACAGAACAACAGTACCAAGTTATCAAATGTAAAATCGACACTAAGTTTTTGACAACTTTCTTTAGCTGTTTGGTATGTTGTGGGAGTCGATAATATAAAATATAGGCTTAACAGTTTTTTCCTTGATTTCAGACCAGGAGAATTATTTTCATTAAGTGAACTCCTGCAGTCATTCATTCAGATTTATTTCAATCAACAGTTGTGCATGAATAACACTTGTACATACAGATGATGTAAGAGTTCTTGATGCAGTAATTAAGCTAATTTCTAATGCTCAAAATTGCTTGTGGGTCATTCCTTTATTATAACATTCAGTAAGGTATCTCTATTTTGTTTCATCCCCATGGACCACTTCGATTCAGTACTAGATGCTCCCATGTTGCATGTAATTGAGGGCTGGCAAATTACACTAATATTAGATAAATGAAATGCAATGAAAAGATAAGTAAATAAAAGGAGCCCCCTTTATTTCTCCAAAATAAACATTTCATTCAATTTTATGTCCCATCATGAATTTAGGTTTCTTCATTAATCTTGCATCCTTGACCTTGTGTTAGATTTTTCTGCATGGCCTGAGAACCTAATCACCTTTTATAGGCCTGTTGTGAATTCTGTGTTTTCTTGGGTTAGCAGACAGGTTTTGTCCAATTTCAAATTTACAATGTTTTCTTGATACATCACTGCTGTAATTAAACTAAATGTTCTTATTATAATTTCAGACAGAAGAAAACAGATCTGAATGAAATTTAAAATGAGGCACAACTTTGAGGTAAAATAGCAGTTTAAAGGCTTACTACTATTTTGATGTCATGGTCTTAGGCCACACATAATTGATTCTTAGCTTCGCGGACCCGCCGACACAATAGCTTTTCCACCGATGGAAAAAAAAAGTTTTGAATAACTTTGTAAAAAATGTTTTTCTTACCTTTTTTTTTGGTCCTACCGACCGGCCCTAGAAAAAGTGCCTTGAGAAGATCCGAGAAGCTAAAGATCAATTATGTGTGGCCTTATGGATGATGAAAATGGCCATTCTTAACATTTTCTAAGAAATTATCTAAATGTGTATTGTCGTATTGTGTTTATAACTTTTAATAAAGGCAACCATCACATTGCAGCCTTGGCTCTGCGGCTTGTAATATATTCATAATTTTAATACTGAAAAATAATGAATATAATATTTATAACTCCCTAAATTTTCTCTCAGTGATATACTTAAAATTCTTCATTGAAGGTTTGTAGAATATGAAAGACTTGGAGCTGTCTGTAATTCTTAACTCAATAGTTTAATTTGTTTTCACCAAATAATCAGATAGTCATGCAATATACCTAAAACTTTTAAAAACTTTAATGAGATAATAAAATTTATAATGACTTGGGTAAACGGATTGTGACTTGAAAAATTATAAACTATTTCAATGTATTTCTTTCAATTTTCAGGACAGGAGCCAAGGGTTAATCAGTCTCATCCTCAAATGTATGGTTCTAGGATGTGGTTTCAACAACCATAATGGGACATCTCCCAGTTCATTGTGAATTATGGTAAGGAAATAAGTGCAATGTATATTGTTCACATGATATTGTATTTTCCGAGGGGAAACTGAATTTAATGATTGCCCAAAATTTCCTACAGGGAGTTACAACAGATTCGCCATGTTTTTTTGTCATAAGAGTCAAGGATGGTAATTCCGTCCACTTTTGGCTAAAACTGTATTTCTAGGACAATGGGAATATATTCAGAAATTGAATTTAGTCCATTGGAAGGAACACATTCCGAACTATCATTAACAGCCAAGAAAGTGAAATATTCAAATAATTCTTTCCAAAACCATGGCAACACATATTGAAGGTTAGGTCATCTAAATCCGTCCAGTGTGCTGCTAAATCCGTCCAGCAAGGATGCTAAATCCGTCCACAGGGCATAATTCAGCCCGTACCTATCATATTTTGTTATTTCTTTCAGTTTTGCAATTTATTAACTTAAACAAACTTTTGTGTTGATTTTAGAGTAATGGGACAATGACAGAACGAGAAATACAATAATGAAAAAGTATAGATCAATTTGAGTGCAAGAATTTCAATTGACAGCCTCAATTACATTTAAAGTACCCTTTTAACCCAAACAAAGTGGCATAGTTGCTTCAATCAACTTTCTGTAATCTTTTGTATGCCGTTTATGAATATTAAAAGTCATAAAAGCACTCTAAAATATATTTGATGTAGGTGGACAGATTTGCAAACCCTCAATCAGGCCAGTTCTGAAATAATGATGGTAATTCCGTCCACCTTTGTTTCCATTGTATTTCCTTTAAAAATTTCACAATGGGGAAATTTAACAAATCCTACAAAAAATAATTAAATTTTACATCATGTTCAATAATTTTTTACTTTAAAATCAATACTTGTTGACAGGAATAGGCCTTCAAGGTTATGGCCACCAAGTCTTAAAATGTCTGTGATGATGTCAAAGGATTTGATTGTTTTTATTCCACCTTGTTAAAATAGGCTGGAAGTATTGTTTAAATACCTGTGAAAACAATAAAAACGACAAAACTGGTTTACAAACGACTCTCTCTTAATTTTAAAACCCAAACAACTATAATATGTATATATATACACACAAAGAAGGGGGTGGACGGATTTACCCTCCTGGACGGATTTACCAGCATTGACTCTAGTGAGTCACAATAGCTCATACTGGCAGTGCATTTTTTAACATAGGAACTGGGAGACCAAATGGTCTCCCAGTGGACAGAATTGGTATCCCAGTAATTGCTGAATTGATGTCACTGGGAGACCAACTTTTTTTCCAGGGACTTTATTAAGGAGGCAGTTTTTATAAGATTCAGGCACTTCACCAATGGGGGTGATACTCACCCGACTCGGATATTGTTGTTAACATTTTTTCCCTTCTGATTACTAAAAAGTGGGAAAAATGCATTTTTAGACCTCCATGCCTTTTAGGTAATTTTTGAGGGCCCTTTGAAATATCAGGCCAAAATTTGAATTGTGTCAAAGTCCAGATTTCAAATTCCATTATCTCAGTATCTGCTTGATGTACCTCAGTTATATTTTAACAGCAAAATATATTGACCCAACAGTATCATTTGGTATCGCATTTAGGATGATTGAATGTGGGCACAAGCACTCATGAGGGTTGACTGATGAGATGGGATAGAGAGTGGGAGTACTCAACATGCTACACATTTACCCCATTTAAGGTTTGCCTCTAAATAGCCCACACTGGTGCTGATGGGGCGTAAAACACAAACTCACTCACACCCCATTTAAGGAATCCTTTACTTGCCCAGCACAGACACTGAAACACCGGGGCCACCAATTAACATTTTTCTGGTGAAGGTGGATTGAATTTTTCGGGTTCCCCATGCCATCCTCCATGCTGTCAGTGGTGGTAAGACCCAGTAGCTCTGAAGACTGATGGGTTCGAACCTGGGTCAGTCAATTTGGGATATTGTCAGTTTACTCTCAAGTCTCAATATTGTTATGTCTCGCAGAATTGTTCAATGTCAATTGGTTGACTATAAGCCTATATTATCAGACTTTCCCAAAGTCAGTCAGATATCTCAGGACATTCGGTCCTGCTAGCCACACATTTCAGCAGGACCGAAAGACTTTCTCCAGGACCGAAAAATGCTGTTGCGCAAAAGACAAAATTTTACACTTTTATTTGTAAAATGTGAAATACTACATAAAACCTTTTTTAAGCCCTGTTTTAAAGTAACGCAAAATCTCATAATGACAAGGCCTGTAGCCTGTGGATGTGACCTATTATTAGCCATGCACAGTGGGTTTATCCCTGGACACCAACTCATAGGCCCAGGCCATACAAAGTCAAATGGCAAATTATTAAAGACTTAACATATAAAGTAAAAGTCTTACAGTATTTTTTTATTTATCAATTGATTACAAGCCAGACAGAATTAAGATTTCAATGACAAGTGTAGGCCTATAATCAAAGTGACATAGCAAAGTGCAATCAGCTTTGACACCTGTGACCTGTCAGCTTCACCCCATTCTCAATGGCAATTAGCTAAGTGAGGGAGAGGCAGAGCCTCAGAACCCTCCAGAAGTGCAATTAGCACAATTAAATGCTTCTGTCCTTGGCTAATCTGCATAATTAAATTGCAAACTGTCAATTTGACACGCAATTGATGCTCGTTCATATGGGCGATAATGGGGTTGTTCAATGCTATGTTTACTGTATTAACAAGGCAGTCGGTCAGACGGTCCGGCAAGGTGGTAATGCAGTCGGACCGATCGTAAATACATCGGCAATGACCGTCGGTCCGACGGATTTGGGAAAGTCTGTATTATATAGTATATAAATGGTAAATGTTAAATATTAAGATCAAAATCCAAGGTGGGTGTCATTCATAGGAGATGTTAAATCATTGTCTCTTTCGATCATTTTCAAAAAGGGTAAGAAGACTCCTGCTGTATCTACCATCTCATCGATCAACCTGTGATCACCTGCTCCTCTTAAATTGCTGCACTGGTAAATACCATATCTATCTAGATCTATCTATCTATCTGTTGATAAATCTATCTATCTGTTGATAAATCTGAAAATACCTGTCTGAATAGTTAGGGCAGTGCAGGACAAATGATCTGTTGGATTCAGGGGATGTGAACTTACAGACACCACACCACCTCCATTTTGAACCCCTGGGTTCTTGTATGCATAAAAATCATGATTTGAATATCTCCTTGATTTTACTGTGTCCAGTGAATTCGATAGGCCTTAGGTTGCTCATTCTATGGATGTTGTGTCATAAAATTTTATTTTTCTAATAGGACTATTTCAAAAATCTTTTTCAGATATGCCATTGGGGTGACATGGAGACGTCTGTACACAACTCAGAAGGGCTGATGAGGCACATGTTACTGTCACACACCAATCCTGTTTACACTTAAATTACACATCAATTTACATGGCTCAATGGTAAATTATTGTAATTAATGTGATGCGTAATATAATTAATCAATAAATTTTGTATAACACTTTTGAAAAATTTTAATGTAAATAATGTAAATATATGTAGAAGTTGTTCTTTTATATGCCACTCTGAGTATGTGAAGCTTTTGAGAAAAAAAAATTAGTGGTTAATGTCTGTGACTTCATTAAAATGCTTAACCTGAACTTCAGGCTGAAGCATGTGAAATTCATCAAATGTTGGTCTGAGGAAGGTTGCTTTTTTAAATTTTTGTGAGGATATGAAAATGTTCAGCAACAAGAGCATGTGAATTTCATCCAATTGTGTGTATCAAAATAGAAGAGGCTTATATAAGTCAATTATATAAATTGGAAAAGGTCTGAAATATGTCCTCTGAATTTCATTCAGCGATTTTGATTCAGTGTTTGATTTGGCCATTCTGTGGAGCCCTATCTCTTGCATCTTTGCTCTGGTTCTGAGTCCCCATCTTTTGACAAACTGTTTATAATTGTGCATAACCTAATTAAACAAAAATGTCAACCTCTAACATTTGGCATGTGAATTTCATTGAAGTGGGGCAGAATAGCATAACGTCTAAATATCTTGACTGAAGTTTTAATTACCTAAGCCAAAGATTTCACCGGCCAAGATCCTGGTGTGAAAAAGCATGGAAGTTCTATAATATATTTTCTCGTGGCTTGCAGTTGTGTCTGGGTGTAGGCACTCCTGAGAGATGATTCAGTTTCAAATTTGGTTTCTTTTCATAGTCTTGTTATTGGTTTTATTATTGTCAAAACCAAAATGCCAACCTCAGATAGCTTTGGATTTTCGAAAATTTTGGTTTGAATATTGAAGTTGTCAAGGTTTTGTCAAGGTTGCTGGGCAATGATGGATCCATAATTTAACCGTTTTTCCATGCAACATATTGAAGAAACAAGTTTGGCCACAATTGACCTGGTGTCTGCCACTCTCTTTCTCGGGTATACATGGGATTATGTGCAAGGCTGGGTTTGTTTAAGAAAATGTCCGAGCTGGCATGTGACTCTCATCAAAGCTGAAGTGGTAGATTTGAGGTTATCTTTTGCAAGTTGACATGACACTTCCACAATTTTCAATGAATTTTGAATTGTTCGAATTTCTTGATTCACGTTTTAAATGTTGTATAGCTGTATTACTTCTGGATGGTAATGGCACTTTATGTGAAGGCCTATGGTTGAAAGCTATAATGGATAGCAACTTGCCTCTATATGGTTGAGTGGAACTAGTATGATCAACCAGGGGCGATTTCTATGCCTGGGAATTCTTTATTGAAATAGCCCCACTACTGTGTTGTGGCATTATCATATTATTTAACTGTAAAGAAAAGTATGTTAATGAGATTTAGTACAAGTTCATCTGCAAATTACAATGATTATATATTTCAAGCTACAATGTATATATTCTTATATTGGAGTTGATTTAAGAATTGGCACTCAAATTCAAGAGCTTGTGTTGTTGAGGGTTTCATTTGATCCCTGGTTGTCAGATTAAAAGGATATGTTATCACTCAATTTATTACTTAGAATTTCTGTTCACCTCACTCTGCATGTAAATTAGATATTGTTGAAGTTTATAAGGTTTAAAGTGAAATGATACAATTGCTTTTTCCTTTTATTCATGATCAAGTTGGTTGGAATGTGGGCGTGTCATAAGGACTATACTCTAGGCCTATATCATGCTATATGCAAAATAGTACACAGTTAAGGGGAGTTGTAGGGAGAGAAGGGCACTTTTCTGTAATTTTTGGAATATTGGCCCTTGTTTGGTATCAAAAGATAGGTTTTGGCCCAATTGGATAATTTCAGACTATTTTGCATTTTTGCCATAATGATTGCCATAGCAACAATTTTATACGCCGGAAAAGTACCGATTTTCACTGTTGAAAGAATGTGAAATTTCTGAAATTACATTTGTGAATTAATAAAAGATTGGAAGTGTATTATTGCCAATGTTGACGTTTTCTTTTTGAAGTTGCCTTGTCGAATATTTTGTGGGTACACATAAGATATATTTTTGGAGGGACATTCAAAACACTTACATTTTTCGAACACAGAATGTTCATTATTTAGAATTTCGTACAAAATCATCAGCCAGAATCTAAAACTGAAGATGGCGAATTGTTGACACAATAAAGCTGTTTTATTTCAAAATTCAAATACAATTACTGCACCTTTTCTTATCAACAAGGTTCTGAAAAAACAGACTTGGGCGCCAGAACCACAAAATTGATCCCTGCCCTCGTGTTCCATCCTCAGTGTACCAAGCACCTTTCTGTGTGTATGTGTGCATCTTTGGTTTTAATTATAGACTGATATTATTTTAAAACATTAAATTAATGTCTTTTGAGGTCTGTTAATTCCCCAGCCATAGTTTTACATGCTTTGCATGGTATTTTTAAAAATGTTATGGAAAAAAATTTCATGGAAAAAAAAGTAATGGAAAAAGATGCAATCAATATATTATATGACTAAAATTTTTTTTTGTCTATTTAGCTTACCTTGTAAACTTTCTTTTAGGCATTTTGCTCAGAAAACTTTAATATTTCAACAAGTTGACCTTCATCAGCAAAATCTAGAAGGATGTCATTCAGATGAGACATGCATGCTGGCTGTTCAAGATGCTGCAGAACACTTGACAAGTGACTTGTGTGTAAAACAAGTGAACAACTTGTTGGATATCGGTAATCTGGTATTTTATTGTGTCTCAATTTGGAAGAGCTCCCATGGTAATGTCACATGACGTAACCATGGGTTACAAAGATGGAGCACCATCTTAACTTTTAGATGGTGCTCCATCTTTGAAACCCATGGTTACGTCATGTGACATTACCATGGGAGCTCTTCCAAATTGAGACACAATAAAATACCACGTGATGTCAATCCTAGACACACTCTCCACCTTGGAGTACCAGCTCCCACATCTTTACGGAAGTGAGTGTATGAAATTACCAAATATCTAACGAATTAATTCACTGCTGCCGCCCCCCAAGTCCAAACCCCTCTGAGTTGAAACAAACTGTAATCTAAAACTGACGTTTTTTGTCTATAATGTCACTTTTTGCACCATCAAACTAAATGCGTCGTCATCTTTTTGCAAACTCTTGTTCCTAATATGGGCATATTCACAGCCCGCTATACTGAATTATACCCCCAAGGCCCCAATATAAGCATAGATCTACAATTTTACGTGTGACCTCCCATGCCAAATCATCGTCCCTGTTAATTGAAGCCTTCGTTTCTTGGAATATATCCGTATCCACATTCCACAGCCTGTATCTGTGCTTATTCTCATACAGAATTTTCACATGGACGTGAATATAATTCCCTTTCTCTGTTCTTCATAAGGTCCACCTCCCTGGTGTCCATTTCAGATGATGCAGATGGACTGACATTGAGGAGATTCATGCCCAGCACATTTCTTTATAATAAATCAACAGCCTGAGTTGGCGTAGGGATCTGCAGCCCCCTTAAAATTTTGGAAAAGGAATTTTTTGGGGATTTTCGGGTAGAAAAATTGGCTATCCCTGCCGGGTATATTATACAAAAATCATGGGTGACATGCTCACACCTGCCTCAGCTAAAAACTCCTTCCCCAGCCATCCCACTCACCTGAACTATCAACCTAACCTTCTTTTCCTGTTCTATGCTTCTCATCCATACACATTAGCATGTCATTACAGTTTAATTTAGCTCTGCACTTTCGGCCGTCAGGATTCCCAGCGTCGTATGGTATCAGCATTCCTCTCAATCAAACATAGAGTGCGCTGCCTACCTGTCAACCAAAGATCCAGGTTTTTCGCGCCATGGCATGTCATTCACGGCAACCTACCTCCAACAGGCTATTGTGATTGCATGTGTTCACTTCACTACATTGAAACAGTCCAATTAAGCTGTGTAATTAACCTACATGGATTGCATGCCTTCAACTCCTTTATTTGCCATCAAAGGCTGCCCTTCACAAGTGCAATTTACATTCACACCAATCAATACTCAACCTAACAGCTCATTCTGTCAATTAATAGTTACAGCCATTCCCTTCACTCCCATACAGATAATTGCCCTTTATAAAGCAATTCATACACTTATCAAAAAAGAACATGTCCGCTTATTTTACTATCTATATTTTCCTCAATAATTAGTAACACTTCAGTAACATCATTGCCACTGTGAGGATTCGGCCAAATTGTCATCAAATGCCTCAAGACATGTGCAAATTCAATCCACCACAAATAGGTCTATTGAATTGAATTGCTTTATTACATTGTGCAACAAACGTTGCAATAAGCAACAATTTCAGAATACACATATAAATCTTTAACACTTTAAAAGAGTAAATCATAAAATAAACAAATTATAACATTGAAATACAAATCTCAGCAGTGCATAGAAACACTAATGTACTAACTTTGTCTACAATAGGGAATAAAATATGCATACATTCATAGAAACTGATATAATATTATTATATCTGACGACATACCGAGATATATTTATCAAATTACACAGACACACACACAGCCAACTACACACATAGATAGACACATACATAATCAGATAGATAATTACAGATATATATAGAAAAATAGATAGATATATAGTCACACACATACATAGACAGATAGATACATGGGTTCAAACATAAACCACCCACTTTTGCCCATTCTGTCTCAGTACATTTTCCACAATGCCCAATTGTAGTATCTATCTATTTATATAAAAGTGTAACCCCAGTCGAACGCCAGTGGCACATCCATTGTAAGGGGTCCCATCTCCGACACAATCTAAATCCACCCATTTTCACCTCCTTACTATTCATACAGCCCAACATGGCCCATATGCTTAAAAAAATGACTTCTTACCATATCCAGGTCATCAAATCACCCACACCACCCTAATTTGTCCTTTCAAACAATACTCTTTTCATGCAGCTCCCTCTCCCCCGACACATATCCGCCCCTGGGCCTGGCCAGCCTGACTATCCACTTTTGTCCAAGGTCTTTCCCAACCCTGTCAATCTCCAGTCCCTATGATAGGTAAATTCTAGTTATCCTATATTCGGATAGATCCAGTGAGACCCTTTACTCTTTCAAATAATTGAGTCACAACCGTTGTTATGGCATCACATGGGGGCTATCGCCCCCTCAACCCTGCTTATTGGCTGAAATGTTTGTTATGATGACGTCGCCAACTTATAGCACACATATTGTTACGCCCTGGAACTATTTGGTCCGGATACTGGACTTGAACAGAAAAAATTGTGAATTAAGTTTGTTAGAAACGAGTGAACAACTTTCTGGATATAAGTTATCTGGTATTTTATTGTGTGTCATTTTGGAAGAGCTCCTATGGTTACTTCACATGATGTAATCATGTGTGACAAAGAAGAGCGAGCACCACATAGAAGGTGATGTCACACCTTAAAACACTCTCAGACAGTGACCTCTTGTATCAGTGTCTGTACTGAGCATTAAAAGATCTCTCACATGGGGTGAATGTGTAACATGTTGAGGACTCCAGCTCTCTCTCCGATCTCATCAATCAACCCTCATGAGTTGAACTGTGTTCCCAGAACTGGTAAGAGGGCAACTACTTCTAAAGGTCTTCCATATCTATCTTAAAAGATATATCGACAGTTGTAGATGCATAGATGCATAAACATATAATATAAATGCCAAAACATGAAGACAGGACCGTCTGAACGCAAAAAATAAAATTTTTAATGTTTTTTTTCAAAAAAAAAATTTTTTCTAACATTTTTAGAAGTTAGTCTTTTTTTTTTTTTTGGAATTTATTTTTCTAACATTTTTGGTTTTAAAAAAAATTTCTGTTTTTATTTTTAGTAATTTATTTTTATTTTGAACATTTTACAGTATTTTTTTTTTTTTTTGACATTTTTAGTCATTTTTCTAATTTTTGAACATTTTTTGTAATTAATTTTTTTCGAACATTTTTGGTAATTTCTTTTTTTTTTGTAAACTTTTTTCCAACATTTCTGGTAATTTTTTTTTTTCAAACATTTTTGGTAGTCACGCGTGATGAGAAGAAAGTGCCAGGATCATATTATGGGATGTCTGAATCACTCTTTTTTTATTGAACCATTTTGTTCACTCCTCACATGTTTGCCATAAGGGACGAGACGCCTTGCTCCGCTCGTTGAGCCGTGTGCTCTGTTTAGTTTAGTTTAGTTTATTACTGGATGCAGGAAGATCCTATATATCCAGCTCCTGGGCTGTGTGTATAATGGCCCGGCGAGTGCAGCAAAATACAAAATAAATGTATAAATATATAAATATGTAAAATATATGTACAGTGTCTATATATACAGTCTATCTCTATATATACAAAGAAATTAATTTAAATATCACAGTTGGAGAAAGTTGAGTTTTCAGGCCGCCAGTGCTGCCAGGGTAAAGAGTCAAGTTATAGCCAGTGTGCTGCCGAAGTGGAAAAGTCGAGTTTATAGGCCGCAAGTGCTGCCGAGGTAATGCGAAGTTGAAACTGGGGACGGGGCTTATTTTTAGTAAGGGAAAATGTATTTTGTTGGATGGTCGACCCAGAATTTGTCCAGTTTGTTCTTGAAGGAATTTGTAGATGGTGCATTGACTACGTCGTTTGGTAGGCTGTTCCAGTCTTTCGTTACTCGATGTCTGAAGGAGTTTTTTCTGATATTTGCTCTGTCCCGTCTATTAAGGAATAATCAGAATCATGACAGAATGACACCCAGTAATCGAACGCATTGTCTATAGCACTCAGTCACGCATCTGATACATTATGTCAACTCAACCTACTGTAATAGAAGTTCAATTAACAAAATTCATTTAGGGAAACAACAGAGTCCATAAAAAGTTGAAAGTAGATGGACATGTGGAGTCAGTTTCATACATGTATAAATTGCACACTCATGTGAAACCCTTGGGGAAGATCAATCAAGTATAATGAGCACATTCTGCTATGGTAACATTTTCTGTATCCCTTCAGTCCCCAGAGGGCTTCCCTTCAAATGTGCATCACCAAGGTGATAGGCTGGTGATTTTACTAACTTGCACGTCCCAGAATTGTTCCCTTGGCAATTGTCTCACTTCAGACACCACATTATAACTACAGGTCTGGGACCTTACTTACAGCAACATAAATTAATATGTAAATTCCAAAGCATGAAGACTGGACTGTCAGAATGCAAAAAAATAAATTTTTAAGACTCTAAATTGGGCAATCACTTACATTTTTAGCTTGTCTGTTTTCTTTGAAAACGAAAAGCTATTGTCATCACTTGATCGTCGGCGTTGTCATTGTTGTTGCTGTCCCAGTTAAGGTTTGTGTAAGATCTGTCTGATGGACGCTTACACAAACGACTGTGACCTTTAGTATTTCACTTAAGAGTTATGAAATTTGGTACAGGTATTGGCCTGTGGGTATGGATCAGGAACATGTTGAGAAATCCAAGATAGCCACCATTTTGTGGCAGCCATTTTGGCAGCCATCTTTCTTCATTCTTGAACTGCCCGCTGTGCCCTTAATATTTTGCTTAGAGTGATGAAATTTGGTACAGATGTTGGCATGTGGGTAGGGCCGTATTAGCGCATTTCTGGGCCTGGGGCAAACCGTTTCTAATGGGCCCCCCTAGCGCCCCAAAAACGCTCTAAATTCTGAAAAGTACATTCTCACGCCAGTTACCCGACGCACTTTCTTTACTGTCGCAACTCTATTCAGCTTCATCATGGGCCCCCCTGAGGTCATGGGCCCGGGGCAAGTGCCCCGTTTGCCCATAGGTTAATACGGCCCTGCATGTGGGTATAGATTGGGATGATGTCAAGAAATCCAAGGTAGTGACCATTTTGTGGCAGCCATTTTGGCAGCCATCTTTCTGTGCCCTTAATATTTTGCTTAGAGTTTTAAAAAAATTTTCTTCATTCTTGAACTGCCCACTGTGCCCTTAATATTTTGCTTAGGGTGTTTTTTTTTATTTTGTACCGGTATTGGCCTGTGGGTATGGATTGGGAACATGTTGAGAAGTCCAAGATGATGGCCATTCTGTGGCAGCCATTTTGGCAGCCATCTTTTTTCATTCTTGAACTGCTTACTGTGCCCTTAATATTTTGCTTTGAGTTATGAAATTTGGTACAGGTAATTGGCCTGTGGGTATGGATTGGAATCGTGTCAAGAAATTCAAGATGTTGGCCATTTTCTGGCGGCCATTTTTGCATCTATCTTTCTGCATTCTTGAACTGCCCAATCATGTGACCTTTTTGCTTACAGTTATGAAATTTGGTATAGCTATTGAGCAGTGGGTAGGCCTATGATATGGGAACATGTTGAGAAATCCAAGATGGCTGCTAAATTGACATCTTCAAAATGGCCACCATTGTTGAATTGTCCATTTGGAGCTTAGTCTTTCACTTCAAGTTATAAAATTAGATCCAGTTATTGACCTGTGGGTGATAACCGGGCATGCATTGATAGATTTCACATTAATATTCGCGCAGCGAAACGGCCATAGGCCGTTTCGCGAAGCGAATTGAGCACAATAGTCTAGTCATTATGTGAAATGACCTAGAACAAATTGCAACACAAATGGTTCCAGTGGCATTTGGTTCCTAAGTATGTCAAGAAAGACATACTAAAAGTCCTGGAAAATCCACGTGGTGGAACACCCCAAAATAGCCATAAATCCAAGATGGCCGCCATAAAAATCATGTTTTTTGCAAATAACTCAGAAACTATTAGATATAGACCCCATGTGTGTATGAAACTTGAATATAAACTTGGGTATTACGGACATTTTGACACTATTCCCATGTCTCTATCTCTAATAGTTCTCAAGATATAGCATATTTGAATATCTCTGATTTTACAAAAAAAACTTTAAATCGCCAAAAATGTCATTTATGAGTCTTGATTCTGAATACTTGAAGTACGACTTTTACCTTACCTATTAAAGATACAAAAGGAATAACTTATGTTTAATTTAAGACCCCAATCATGTCTCTACCTCTCTTCAATCCCCTATTGTGCCATATTTTGCATTTGGAAGTGTTCCCTCGAAATTCCATTTATTTTGCTAAAATTGGCATTTTATGTGAAGGAAAGTGCTCATTTTGGGTCTGAAATGTATGAAATTGTACATGTGGGTATGGAATTAAGCCTATTCAGAGTTACTGCATGTGTAATGCTAGATATTATTGAACTAAAATCACTAAAGAATCACACAGAGAATCTGAAATAGACAAATTTTTCCAAACCATACATTATCATCGATTTACGTCACAAGCGTCAATCAGCGCCAAGGAACAAAAGTTTACCGGCAATTTATGAAGCAACTGTTTACTTCTCTGAGACGTATGGCATATCATTTTAAAGCTCTCAGAGAGATCTATCTATCCATGTGAGAATCACACCTGAACCAGTGATGTGATTGAGGCCGGACCATTAGAAACTGAGGCATCAGCCTCCAAGACGAAGACTGAGGCAAGCCAAGGATTTGACACTGAGACTGTGCCAAGGCTAATGCCCCAGTCTCACGGCGGCTCCCGGAGAACTATTTAGATCGGCGTCGAAGTATTTCCTGGTAATTTGGATGAATTTGGGTGATCCGCCGTCGACTTTTAACATCCCCCCAGGGGAAGTTTTTGTTCCCCTCAGCGGTTCCTAGAAATGGGAAAACTGCGCCGTGGATGTCAAAAAAGATTCAACAGGTACAAACTTTTTTTTCATGACAGCGGAGCAGAGCCCAAAATTTTCTTAATTTTTGGATGTCCGGCGTGGATTTTTTCAGTGAGAACGCCTCAAAAACATCTCCGCCGGGATATTAGGACATCCCCTGCCCCTGAGGGGACCTCTCCTGCCCCCGCGGGGACCTTTCCTGCCCCTGGGAGGACATTTGAAGCCTCGCCGGCAGTTTTTGACATCCCGCCGCGGTGAAATAGGTTCACTGAGGGGCAGTTATAGGTTCCCTGAGGGGTACTTTTTATATCTCGGGGCGATATAAAAGTATCCCTCAGGAGGAGGAAATTCCTTTCCCCCGGCGAACTTTTGGGGACGGCGTACAACTTTTCTTCCCCGCAGTGAACAAAAAGAACCCCGCCGTGATATGCTTTTAATTAATTATGTAATGGTTTTATAAACATTGTATGTAGCCGTGATGGTCATTTTTTTCCTAGAATTCAACTCAAGCTGCCCCTCAGTGGTAAAAAGTTCTCCGTAACGTGCCGTGAGACTGGGGCATAAGGCCATCAAAATATGGCCCCCAGACCGGCAGTGCTAGGGATGGGTACCTTTCCCTAAAATTCGGTCCGGTCCAATATCGATACTTTTGAAAACGGTACTGGTCCGGTTTCGATACCAAAATCGATACTGAACATAGCTCTCATGAGAAAAAATTAAAATTTGTTTGTTGTAGAAGTATCAATGGGGCAGAAAATGGCTATAACAGAACATCCCAGACACTTGACTAATTGTGCTACACAATATCTATCATTTTCAGAATTTAAAAATAAAAGTATTTATCATTGATGACAAGTGCTGCTTGTCATCAGACCCACTTTGAGGGTTAATCTGTCTTATATTAGTCATTTGCGACGTATGAAAAGTCACAAAAGTATCGTTTTGTGTACCTTTTAATTAAAAAATCGATACTTCGGTCCGGTACACATGTTGCAAATCGATACCTCCGGTTCGGTCCAGTTCGGTACCCAGCCCTACCAGCCACGCTGCCTTCAACTGAGCCTCTAACCCTAATGAAGTGTGTGAAATTGCAAAATTGGCTTAAGTTACATGGCATGAGTGAAGGCCTGTTCATGGGCAAGCTTTTGGAGTGTGTCTGGCTTAACACTCAATTCTGTGTAAATTAAGAATATACGTAAGTCGTAAGTCTATATAGGTGACAAAATTAGAAGTATAAAAATAATAATAAGTTTTGCATTGAGATGTCTAAATTACACCTTTATGATTTACTTAGCTCATTTGGAGAGGCAATGCTATGAAATTTCGATAAATATACAAAAACTGAACAAATGACAGATTATGGACATTTATTTGGAATTTTTGGTTCTCAAAAATGAATGGCAATGACTAAGTTTATAAATCTAAACAATTATTAAATATATATATGAGAATGTGTTATATGATTGCCTTACACACATTTGTCATATGACCATGTTCAAATTGAAGATACTTGGAGAAATAAAGGTAAAAATTCCAAAAAAGTAACACAAGTCTCCAATCAGGTTTCAGTCAATTTTTGACATTGTTTAATAAAATTTAGTGACATGTGGTGAGATATATTTACGCAAAAATATTTATAAATACAATGAATTAGGACATCATGGCAGAAAAGCTGCCGAAAGCCAAGGGTCTGCTGCTGTGCAGCTTATTTTTTTCTGATAACAAAAACCTTTTCATTTGCATTCTTGAGCTATATTCGGAAACATTTCAACCACGAGCGGAAGTATGTGTCATTGATAGACATGGTATATAGTGCTTGTTAATCTGTTTAATCCATCCATATACCAGCATATGACAATTCCCAAGAAATGTCCTGGACATGTGTGTTTTGATATATTTGTCACAGATTCTATCAAATTTTACAGTTGACTATGAAAAACATTTCATCAAAATTCACAGTTATTGTTGGGTATTGTTAGTTCTATAACTTGCAGATTCTTATATATTTTTATCTCAAGTCTAACTGCTAAAAGCACACATAGTAACAAACAATGTATAACAGTTTGTGATCACTGCTATGGTTGTTTTATAATTGGAATTTGTCATGTGACTTTGGAATAGGCTCCCACTAGTTTTGTATTTCTTCAAAATATGCAAATGCTATAAAAGAGAAAATACTTTGCATGCCAGAACATTATCAAAATAAGTGAGATGTACAAGGTCAACTATTGCATTTGCACCATATCTGTGTGTTATTTGCAAAACGGCTCTTCTTCTGCAATCTACAAATTTTAATTTCATACATTTGTATTGTCTATAGGGTATTATTGCTATTCATGCGCGTGATTTCAACACAGAAACTGGGGACGTGCCTCACTTTGTGCTTGAAACTGACAAATAAGGAGGAGACTAGGTGATCATTTCGCCCCAAAATTTCACTTTGTGAAGTGTGATTCTGTGTATGCCTTGATTTTTTTTGAAATATCAATTTGGAAAGCTGCATATATATATAAATATAAATATTACTTCTAACTTTGAAAGGTATATTAACTTACATATACTTAATTTACACAGAATTCAGTGAATACCCATATTTTGATGGCCTTAGCCTTGGCACAGTCTCAGTGTCAAATCCTTGGCTTGCCTAAGTCTTGGTCTTGGAGGCTGATGCCTCAGTTTCTAATGGTCGCATCACTGGTTCTGGTGTGATTCTCACATGGATAGATAGATCTCTCTGAGAGCTTTAAAATGATATGCCATACGTCTCAGAGAAGTAAACAGTTGCTTCATAAATTGCCGGTAAACTTTTGTTCCTTGGCGCTGATTGACGCTCGTGACGTAAATCGATGATAATGTACGGTTTGGAAAGAATTGTCTATTTCAGATTCTCTGTATGATTCTTTAGTGATTTTAGTTCAATAATATCTAGCATTACACATGCAGTAACTCTGAATAGGCTTAATTCCATACCCACAATTTCATACATTTCAGACCCAAAATGAGCACTTTCCTTCACATAAAATGCCAATTTTAACAAAATAAATGGAATTTCGAGGGAACACTTCCAAATGCAAAATATGGCACAATAGGGGATTGAAGAGAGGTAGAGACATGATTGGGGTCTTAAATTAAACATAAGTTATTCCTTTTGTATCTTTAATGGGTAAGGTAAAAGTCGTACTTCAAGTATTCAGAATCAAGACTCATAAATGACATTTTTGGCGATTTACAGCTTTTTTGCAAAATCAGAGATATTCAAATATGCTATATCTTGAGAACTATTAGAGATAGAGACATGGGAATAGTGTCAAAATGTCCGTAATACCCAAGTTTATATTCAAGTTTCATACACATATGGGGTCTATATCTAATGGTTTCTGAGTTATTTGCAAAAAACATGATTTTTATGGCGGCCATCTTGGATTTATGGCTAATTTGGGGTGTTCCACCACGTGGATTTTCCAGGACTTTTAGTATGTCTTTCTTGACATATTTAGGGACCAAATGCCACTGGAACCATTTGTGTTGCAATTTGTTCCGGGTTAGACCCAATATTTTCATATAATGACTAGACTACAAGAAAGGCTTCAATTATCTTTGCAGTGATGGTCTCAACGTCAATGGTCGACAGCAGGAAATTAGGTCAAGTGGGACCAGCTTCTTATCAATGATTTAGTTTCGAATTTAACAAAACATGACATATTCATATTCAAAACTTTCTTAAAAAATCAATTTTCTCTATTAACATTCCCTGTATCTGTTATTTTTATGGAATAGTTAATTATAAGCCTTGACAAGCTAAATTAAATTATTAAGGGGCCGACCAGATGATCTTTGGGGGGGGGCTATGGATATTTGGTGAAAAGAAAAGATTGTTTCCCACTTGACCGTGAAAAAAAAAAAGTTTGTTCAGCACATGGAAATAAAAAAAAAGTTTGTTTCCACCTGTAGCTAGGGTACCGTAATGTTAAAATTCCGATAAAAAAGTTTGTCGCGAGTGTGCATGCAAATATCTTGTTCGTCGACGTGCCGTGAGCAAAAAAAAGTTTAATCCATGTGCAGATCATGTTATTGTTTTTGTTATCACTATTACGTAATATCAACAATCTAGCGTAGACTAAAATTTGGCAGCTATCAGTGTTGTCTACCTTTTTACTATTTACATGATTTAGCTGATTATCTATCAGTTCTATTTATTCTTAATCCTATTTATTTGCTATCCTGTCTATCTATCTATCTATCTATCTATCTATCTATCTATCTATCTATCTATCTATCTATCTATTCTATTTTCATCTATTTTATCTTTCTAATAGTTTCTAGTCTAAATTTCTCTCTATTTTTCTATACATATCCGTCTTTCAATATCCTTGAAACAGTAACATAACTCCTTTCAAACATTGAATATGAAATAAATGTAATGAAAGTTATGGTAAAACCATAAGTCCTAAAAAAAACTTTTTTTAAGAGCTGCACGAATTTCATGGCTTTTCCATTTACATATTAGACGAGCGTTGATACTGCTTGCGGTACTGGTTTAAATCTTCTTTCAGTGAAATTCCTGAAGTCATATAGTCTGTATAGTTGACTTCGTTTCAGCTGGCGGATAATGGGCCATCAAGCTGTCTCTTTGACTGCAGCCTGTGTTGTGTAGGAGAATATGCAAAGCCCTTGGATACAGTTGAAATGAACCTTGCCCTGGTGACTTCACAGTTTCCCTCCAGGTGACACTTCAAGGATCAAGGGCTTACCTTCACTTGACAACCCTCTGTTGGCTACATTCAATAACCCATGCAGAGGAAGTAGCCATTTATTTATAATATTAAAATGACTAATATTCAAGTACCTTTACATGGATGTGTCATTACAAGAGGCTATAGATGCCTTGTTCTCACAGTATGCGCCATACGGACCTTTTCCTGCAGAGTTGTTACTATTTTGCCCTGAAATTTCAACATGGTAGGGAGGTGACCAAGGGCAGTGGATCTGCCCTGATATTGGTCAGGATTTACCCTGATATCCCATTTTTCCGGACCCCGCAAAAAACGCTTTGCTTATTGTCAAATTTAGAATAAATCTATTAGCATTTGAGGTTTTATTTGAAGTAGGTCCACATATAATATGATTGCAAGGAATAGTAAATTATTTAATCAATACTGTATGAGTATATATGGCAGTAATGCATGTATGATGTATGATAAGTCATTCAATGACCTTAATGTTGCATGGCGTAAGGCTATAAGAAGAGTTTGGTCATTGCCATACAGGACTCACAGCTTACTTTTGCCTCATATTAGTGACTGCATGCCATGTAATGTAGTTCTGTACAAAAGGTTCATCAAACACTTTTTAAATGGGTATAATCACTCAAATGAAGGAGTGAATGAGATTTTCAAATCCTGCTTATATGAAAATTCAAGACTTTATAAAAACCTCAAGAATGTCGCCGATTATTGCAATGTCAGTGTGTGGACTCTAATCAAAACTGGTGCTAATGATGCTTGTAGATTAATAGAAAGTGCTTGGAAGAAAGAGGTGTCTGACTGTGATATAAGAATAGGTAAACAGGTTCGGGAACTCTGTGATATGAGAGACAACTGTGATGAAGTGTTTTTAGAGAAACACGAAATTTTATCTATTTTAGAATTTTTATGTTTAGCCTAGTTTTCTTAATTTTATCTCTTTAATATTTTATCTTTTACATGTAACTTTTTAAAAAAATTATGTACTGTTATTCTGTTTCCATGTATGCTATTTGCATGAATAAAGAACTATATATATAGTGTGTTACATGCAAGCTGGTATATTCTGTCGTGGAAATGCTGCTCTAAAGATGTTACTTTTTGGCTGTAAAAAACATGTCCTATTTAGGTGACCAATATAGCAATAGACTAATAGTATAGGCATATTATCTGAATGTCAAATTCCAAAGCTGAAGCTCTTTCAGATTTACATTCAAACTACTTTTTTTATTCCAATCAAAATGACTTGTTTCTGGCTAAATTGAGCTTTGTCTGTTGACTTAAAGTTGCTTTTATGTTGTCTGTATCTGCACATTGATTTCTTCAGTTTGTTCTTTGTGTAAGCCAACAGTTTCAAAGTGGCCCCATGGGAATTGAACAATTTGTAACCTTTTTCCTGCGAAACGTCAGGAGTAAACCTTTGGAGAGTTGGTTCTTTTTCTGAGGCAAAGGTCACTCAGGTCATTGGAGAGAGCCTGAAGATAAAGAATTGACGTGTGAGAAATAGTCTGGCTTAACCCCTAAGCTTAACACTAGAGGGCTGTAGGCATGTCACGTCCCCTGGTGGTAATAGCTTGTCAAGCAGAACATTTCGCTCATGACCTAAATCAGTCTTTGGAATTGGTTTTGATGTCTCTTTTGAACATCAAGAAAACATCCTACTGGCTTAACAGGACTGCTTTGTAAGGTTGACCTTCCCCTGTCAGGAGTGCTCCCTTACTAGGGTTATCCAAACAAAGAATGGGAAGAAATCCTAGGGCTTTTAAATCTTTGCATACCAGATTGGAACATTCCTGGCTGTGTAGATGGTAACTAATTACCATAATTCCACACTAACCTGTCTGATTGGTTTAAATTGCCTTAGATTGCCTCCTTGCAGCATTCTCACTAAATTCTATAAGGTGGCGTGTTCTAAATCAGTCTGAATGCCTTTCTTCAAGCTTCTTCAGATGTCTTACTTGAAAGAACCCTATTCTGTTTGACAGTGTTTGTTGCTTCCATGCCCAACTGTTCCCTATGTTAGGATGTGCAGCATCCAAGCAAAGAGTGTCTTGCTTCTGCTGCTCATCGTGTTTGTTCAGTATCTTTTGATGATTCTCTTACCTATACCTCTTTGTAGTTTCCTTTGATACAGGTCCTTATATTGCAAGTTATATAAGAAACTTTCATGTCTGATTGCTATATCACACACATCCATGTCTTGCATTTAATGTCCCTTCACGCGTTCCACTTTTTATCTTCTTTCTTCTGTTCATATCTCTTTTTTATCGATTTCTTTCTTCTAATCTTGGAATGTGTTAGCTGGTGTTTAAGTGTGAGACATGCTTACAGATGAAAGTTTTAGATTGTCACTATGTGTGAAGTTGTCCAAAAAATATCAGGACATAGCAACAGACAAAGGTGGCACTTGGTGCGGTCAAATGTGTAATAAACATCAACAGCCAGTGCTCTTTTGACAGTTCATGTAATTATATTTGTTCATAAAATCTGACAGGATGACGAAATGTAAGCCTCGCATGATGCATCTCTGCCGTGGATGTACATTGCAAATTGCACAGGTGCGGTTAAAGTTCTAGGTAACAATCAGATGCCTTGGTAAACTTGGTGTCTTGTGTGTAGCATGCCATGTCACTCATTTAACTTTTGAAGAAATTGACAACTATTGAAATACAATATTATAGGCCTATATTAGGCCTATAGATAGTAGGCCTACATCAAAACAAGTATATATAACTGATAAATACGCTCATATTGTATCTAACATGCATTTGCTAATCTGAACGAAGTAGTAGTATGACTGACTGACTGCTAAACCTGTTAAGAGGATTAACAAAAAGTAGGGCTATGTGAAAAGTCCTAAATGAAATCGATTTACTGCAGCTTAGATATATACGTACAAGTGAGCAAAGGTGTACAGGTGCGGCTGGATTTCTATTGAACAGTCAGAGCTATAGCAGATCTTAATGTCATGTGTTTGTAAATATTTGCAACTGAGAAGTTGCAGTCAGCTTTGCAGTCAGCATTGCTAATGGATTGTATTGTGTGTGGCTTAAAGCACTCATGGTTGAATACATCTGGATCGTTGGTTCAGTTGACTCTATTCGCATTATCGACAGCTTTCACACATCGCTACTGTATGATCTAAAATATCTTTGCTTTTTAGTCTGTTGTATTGATTTTCGTTTTATTAAGCTTGTTCCTCTGCAGTTTATGTCCTTGAACAACGCATGCAAAAGGCGCGATTGATGGTTGCTAATTTTGTAAATGGCGGTGAGAGCTTCGAAAAGCTTCGAAAGGCTTCGAAAGCTCAGCGCTGTGGATTGGACCTGATTGGTTGATCGCGTTTCAAGGTTTTGTGATTGTTTGATTCTCAGAAGGCTGGAGGACCAGTGGAAGTGTTCATTTGCAATGGGATCACTGCTCTTTGAGTCTTGTGGATGATATGGATCTCTGCTTCAAAACACTTTTATGTGAGAAACGTTTTAGTAAACACTCTCTTTTGTGTGTTATTGGTTGTGGTCCCTTTGGGCATGCTACACTGGTAAGGTCTGGTATACACTATACAGTGTACATGTATATCTATACTTGTAAACTTATACTCTATACTGTAGAATCTTTAGGTTTTATAGAGGTTTAAGTGTATTCTCTTAAAGGTTGGTGGGATTTCATTTGAGCAGCTAGTTGTGCGGTCAGTAGTTTGGTATTTTAGTAAGCTCAACTGACAATTTCATTTAATTTTAAACGTGTACAAAAGTAGGTTTGATTGGACTCCTCAAGTTCTTCATCTTAGAAACACAAAAAGTTCTGTAAGGGTAATCACATACATTTTTCAACGTTTATAAATAAAAATGATTGGCCTATATTTAGACTTTTAATTGAATTTCATTTCCATTTCACTTTTATTTGAACCAGCTTCATTTCTCAACCTACAGAAAAAGGGAAAAAAGCAACAAAATAAAAATCTTTATTGGCTCACCCAAGAGGCTGAAGACCAAATATTTGGCGCAAAGTGAAGTTATTGTGAATTGGAAGTGGAGGGCCATAAAGCATTGGGATGGAGTGGAAGTTGGAGTTGTTTACTTGAGTCAGTAGAGCAAGGGCTTAGAGCAAGAGGTCATGTGGAGGAGAGCTGCATTTGGCCAGGAATTCAGGACACACGTTTATCAAATGAGGAGTGTTGGGGGATTGGGCCGGGCTTTTCAGGAGACCGCCGAGACGTCTAAGCGCTAGTTACGATGGTCTTGCTACACGACACGCCGCAATTTGCATCTTTAGCCACTTTTTGGAGGCTGACAGAGGAAGCAAGGCAAGTAAAACGTGATGGATGTGCAAAACGTCCCCTGGATTCCCAAATCCTCCTCTGCTCTGCAACTCCGCAACTCTGCCTCCTGCCCGGAATGCTCAGCCGGAATGATGCCTGCCCAGACCGCTGCCCACCAGCTAGATGCCCACCAGTTAGCTGCCCACCAGCTGGATTCATTTCAGCTAGCTCAATAATAGTAGCTGCTCCACTGGTACGATTTCTACCAGCTAGATGCCTATACAATTTCATTGCAGTTGGATGTTGGTGTGTGGAATGCTTGTTAGCTGGATGCCTTTCATGCTCGCCATGGCTTCCTTGTTGAAATGTAAAAAAAAATCGGCGTTCCCAGCTGGAAAGCTCTCCATACTGCCCAATGTGAAACTTACTCTGCTAAAGCCAGCTAGAATGGTTGCTCCCCATCCCCCTTCTCTACTACCCACCAGACTAGATAGCATTCCTTCTTTTCTTGCTCAGTTGGAGTGCTCAGCTATAATTTCTATATATAAGGCCAGGTGAAGTCCCCCAGTTAAAATTATGTCTCTTTGTGTCTTCTGAAATGTCTAGCCATCCTGCTAGATAGCTATCTTATTTTGCTATATTTTATCCCAGCTAGAATGTCCCGCTAACTTGCCCTCTAGAGTAATCTGGCTGCTCTCCAATCCAGCCAGTTTCAAACCAGCTACACAGTGTAACACTGCAGCCAGCTTGCCCTTCTGTGCCCCCTGCCCGGCCAGCTAGCATCTGCAAAATGGCTTTTCTAAAAATCCGGTCTGCCTGGCTGGCCTGTAACCCTGCCCATAACCCTGACCATCACTGACCATTCCTGGTCATCCCAGCCATTCGACCCCTCATTTGACCGGCCTAAATCCTCATGCTTTCTGAATTTTTATCCTCCTTTTATGCCCCTCCTCTGGTCTCAGACATGGCCAAAACACACATAAAGGCCCCATGCCCAGCAAAGATATCACACTGGTCGTTACCTGCTATCAAATGCCTGACACTTCTATCATGACATATTACTATCACTTTGCACTATCTAATGTGATGGCAGTTCGGTGGGGGAGTGGGGGCTGGGGTTTTTGAACAAGGGTATCAGGAAATCCCAATGATGAGATGTCTCTCAGGAAATACTTAAAATAGACCTCTTGATTGCATCTGCATTGTACATAAACACGATTTTTATTTGTAATTGAATGAGTTGTTATTGGGCTGTGCAATATATTTAAGTTATTTAATTGAATCGAATAGGCCTATATATTATTAGGAAATATCAGTTATTAAAACGAAGTCCTCTTTATATTGATTTCGGTTTTGCCAGGTTGACTTTTACATTCTCAGCCTGAGTCAGCCATTTTGATTGCCCAATTGAATCTAAGTCCAACCAAACAGTATAGGTCAAATAGAAGCTTATGACCAATAAAATGGTTTAGATTGATGAACCAATCTATAGACCTGGTGAGTAAATATGGCAATTATTCACTCGATGAAGTCATGAGTGTCGTTAGGTAATTTGACGCTGACTTGCAAAGATATGGATTTTTATTTCCAAGAGATTTGATGTCAATACAAAACAGCCCCCTGCGAAGTTATCAATTGATCAGTTATTTCAAAGACTGAAAGTCCACACATTTGATGTGTGATTTGATATTAGTCATAATCACTACCATTTATTTGTGTGGTGTATAGGCATGTAATAGGTCCATATTGTAGATGTATTGTTATCAATTGACATAAACTGAAAATTCAACAAAAAGGTATCTGCACAAGTAGCATAAGCCGACAGTTTGTTTTGTTGTTTACATAGACCAAGCCTTTTAATTTTAAACTATAGGCCTGCTCGTTTAATATGAAGTGAAGATAAAATTCTTGTTTTGTAAGTATCAGTCAACCATTTCTCTTGAAAAAGTATGACATTTATGAGAGCAGCTCAGAATACACGCACTGTCCAGTGTCCTTAAATTTAAGTGCACAGAGCTTACTTGCTGCGACGCTGCTGTAAAATCCGTTCAACAGCTTGTATAAAGATATTTAAAAGTATGATTTAAAGTAAAATGCATAGCTTCTTCGTCTTAAAAAAACTTCAGATTCTGTACATTTTCAAATAAATATTATTTACCTTTCATGTTCAACTCTCTGATGACATTTTGTAAAATGCCAAGGAGTAAACTTCAATTACGCTGTCAAATTTTAATGGAGTTACCAAAGAAAACTTTTAAAACATGTATGCTTTTTAAGTGAAGGCCAAGTTATAGCCTTTAACAAGGCTCCTAATTGTTTACTATAGATTTCTTAGCTGACTGCCTTCACTCTGTCTGACATATATCAATTTCAATTGGACTAAAAATTAGTTTGAAAAAGTATAGAAAAATATTTAAAGTATATATTTTCTTTCCTTTTAAATTGTTTTTGCATGTTTAAGTAGTCGTTTCTCTCATTTTGTTGTGTTGTTACAGTTTGTCTTTGAGAAGAAAATTGTGCCTACACTTCATTTTTTACACACCATTATATATGGAAGCAAAATAATTGCAGCTTATATTTACTTTATTGAGTGTAAATGTATGAATAGTGAGTTGGACATTTGACTCCATCCACCAGTGTTTAGATTAATGGCCTCTTTGACAATGTCACTAAACATTCATTTTGGCACAAGGAAAAAAGCAGCTAAACTTCCATAGCACTGGCAATCTGTCATGTTGAAACATCTATTTCCATCTGCTGTAAGTTATGGGAGTAGTCGAGCTGTAAAGTAGGAGTTTGGACAATGGTGTTGAAATTTACTTTTTTCCTCTTTTTTCAAATTCAATTATCTGATCAATAACGTTGTGGGTTGATTGTGTGTGAAGGCTCGGAAAGTGCTGTTGTGACTGGTGGTTATTGAAAAGCATAGGAGTCCAGTAGCAGCCTAGCAGAGGCTTGAAGGTAGCTGGCTGGAAGCAGTCTAGTTGAATTAGGCAATTAGGCAAGTTTGAGATGACGTGAGATGATCTTGAACACATTTGTAACGACCCACGTCATTTCAGCTCCACTCTTCATACGTCAGGTTGCTTTTGTGTGAAACAGAGAGAGATTGAAAGAAAGGGAGATAGAGTATAATTTTAGACAGGAGCTAAAAATAAGAATTGGCCAAAGCTAGCTGCTCCCGTGCTGCTTGGTTGGCGATCAATATCTCTGGGAGTGCACACTCTCCTTTGCAATTGTTTTTCACATCCTGTCTCACAGCTCTTCTTCTTATGAAGAAACTCACACCATAACCCCTGACTCGTTGATTTCACTGCTAAAAACGTATCCAGGACAGCAAGTTTTGTTGTTTGAACTGAAATCAATAGTGACTCTATCTACTGCTACTGATGAAGCTGAGGCTGCTGCCTTGAAATGCTGCTGATGCTACTGCTTGGAGACCATGCGACGTCTACAGGCAGAAAATTGACCTAGTATCTTCATCCTATACGAAAATGGACGGATACAATTGTGCTTATAATTAAGGCATTTCGAGCCTGATTGGGATCTCAGCTCATGGTATGGACTCATAACACTAACAGGGATCTTCTAGGAGAATGGTGTGACCAAGGGACGTCCTCTAGATCCACAATTATTGGTTGCTTGAATGCCACCACTATAACTGCAGTACATTTTTGTGAAGATGGACACTGAACATAGGAGACTCTAGGAGCACCAAGAGCACACCCTCACCCTACCCCTTCATACACCACAGACCATTATTACAGGTAAGTCTGGGATGGTAGCACACAAGGTTATGATTGCTATTGGTGCTGGTTGGTGCTTTCATTTTGTTTTGCCTTGGCGCAACCATGCTTTCTGCAGCAGGCTGCATCTCTTCGGTGGCTCCATCATGTGGCAAGGCATAGTGCTGTTGTTGGTGGAAGCCAGCTCTCACTGCTTTGGATGTCAGTGTGGTTGTTGGGCGCAGGTTCTCAGTTCTAGTTGGCCTGCCTGTGAGTTAGTTCAGTTGTTGCTCAGGTGGGGCCTGGTTGTCCCCCCTATAGTCTCTTCAACTTAACTCGTACTTCTTGGATCATCTTGGATCATCTTGGATCATCTCATTTTCTACAGGATTTTTAAGTGGATTACTGGTCTTCTCTTATGCATCAATGACATGGATAGCACTTTGAAGCTGGATGTTGTGGATTTAAGTGTACCTTGACACCTTCAGTTACCTATACCTGAACATGCGCCATGCACAAACACTGTGCTGAGTGTGAGTTGCTCAATCTATCTGCTTGGCTGTTTGTCTATCTATATATTTATAGTGTGTATACATTTCCTAAAGTTTTAAGTGTGCAAAGTCTGAAAGAGATACACTCCAAACAGTCCAGTTTCATATATAAAGAGATTATACCTACTTTTAACATATACTTGTTAAAGTGTAGATAATTTACATGTTTTGCATGCATTACAATAAGGGAACATTTTACATTGTATACATGTGATATGTGTCTGTGTTCCTGTTGCTGCTGTTGCAGATTATGCTGCCAAAGATATAGGACTTTCATAGCTGTTTTGTGTTGTTGCATTACATTTCAGTCCAGTTCATGTGTAAGGCACCAGGGTCCCAACCTAGGACTGCTGCTTAGAGACATTATTTGGTCCATTGTGGCTATATGACAGTTGCTGCACTGCAGTTTTATATAGACTATTCAGTGTATGTACCTGTCTCGGAATGCATAAGACATGGACAGGAGAAGGTTGGCCATTCAGTGTAAGTACGACCATTCATTATTAGGTGTTCGGACAGGTGTTTACACTCGCGTCCGCGCCCACTGCCTCACGCATGGAGAATCGCAACACGTGTCTTGTGAAATGTCTTGTGTCTGTCCTCACTGTTTCATCGTTTATTTCAAAGTTCAAGTTCAACGCTTTCTTTCGAGCATTTCTTATTCTTTTTTGCATCTCGCAGCATGACATAGGTAGTTCGATGAGCTTAGATGGTGCCACTCCTGCTGTAGTCCAGCCTGCTTCAACAGCAAACATCCTATTGCTATGGCTAATCATAGATATCCTTTAGTATTTTTCATTTCCAAATAACCTAACTCACACATGTGCTGCATCTGTACTAAGTACTTCAAAAACTTGACAAAAGTACTGCTGTCCAGTGTCCAAATCTATATAGGCCAACAATGTAGTTGCTTGCATCTTTAGTTTTTTCTTCTGCCTGTTTCTTATTCTTTGATTCTGGAGACTTATTTCCATCCTCTCACAATGGCCCACAATGGCTCACAATGGCCAACATACAATGCAGGTCTCCAATGTCAATAGCTTTCTTTTGCAGAACATCAGCTTACTCAACCTTCTGAAGTCTGA
Source organism: Platynereis dumerilii (assembly GCA_026936325.1). NCBI lineage: Eukaryota > Metazoa > Annelida > Polychaeta > Phyllodocida > Nereididae > Platynereis > Platynereis dumerilii. Next base: position 27,100,921 of record JAPTHN010000001.1, on the reverse strand, counting down.
ACGTGAACTATTTTGATGATTGCTGTTGCATTATCAAAGAACATAAAAATAAGGCTCTTCTGAATCTGTGCAACGTCCAAATGTCATCGAATGGAACAGTTCCTTTGAATCTGTTGAGGCTCTTTCATTCTCCTTTGTCATTCTGTTGTTATTTCGCCATCAATTTTGAATTATTCCGAAGCCTTTCTGAATCTGTTGAGACTCCTGTATGAGCCTTTCTTACTCTTAGTGATCTTTTCAGTTTCTTTTCTGTCTGTTATTAGCCTCTCAGCATATTTTCCAAACAAGTTTTTCAATTTCTTTCATATTTTAAAAATGTCAATTTGATTGAAGTTTCGTGTTGAAAATGTTGATTCCTTCCTTTTATCAATTGTCTATTCTGCAATCACCTTAGTCTCCGTACAGAACATGGATATAGGCCTACGTTTCACATCTTCCAGGGATTTCAAAGTTTTAGTATTGACCAAATCAAACACATTACAAAGTTTGCTGTCTGTTTTCTTATATTGATGTCAATTCTTGTCACATTGGAAAATATACATTTTCATATACAGTGTATATCTTTCTGCAATTGCTGTGTACAATACATAACTTCTTCAAGCTTCATATAACTCATTAGCTGATGAATAACTCTGTAGATATAAAATAGTCTTCTCGTGTATAATTCTCCAAACATTTTCTTCTTTGTGAAATGATGTAAGATTGCTGATTGCAGGAGAGCCTCTTCAGATTAATGCCCATTTTTATATCTCATTGACGTCCAATTGATGTCCAATTGATGTTCAGCCATTACGTGATATTTTTGATCATCCCCTTGCTCTCATGATCTCTCATGATGATCGAGCGATTAATCAGGATATCGATTTTGTAATTTTCTCTTGTCATGAGCTACCAATCGAACTTCTACAGGTATGACGACTTCTCAAGATGACTTGACTGTGAAGGATTTATTCTTTGTCCTCAAGAAAACCTTGCTTGTTTCTAGAAATCTGGCAGCTGTAATTTATCCCAAAGGTAGCTGCATTATATATTGGGAGTTCTAATAAGATTTTTGGAGTCTGGAGATATTCTTGCATGTTTTGAAATAATTTTCTCTTTGGTTTTCCACACTGGAGTTAGCTGAGGGTCTTTATTCCTTTAGATAGAATCAACTTCAATGTATATTTATGGATGAATATAAGTATACATTTTATATAGAATGATGGATGAGTGATTGGGGCTCTACGTCCAATATATATTTAATTGTGGGGCTAATTGTATAGAAAAGAGGATGACACACTTGAGAAAGCCTTTGTCTTGCATGCAGGCTCCTGTAGATATATATTACAGAAATTGTATTAATAGCTTACATCGTAAATTCGCGTTCAATAACAGTTTGTTTTCAAACTAGTTGCCAACAAATATCACTGGTTTGTAAAACAAGTTACTAAAGTTAGTGTTGAAAGTCACCTGAAGAGAATCGCGAGATACTGCACTGGCATTGGTACTTGTTTTGCATTAGCATTGCTGTGTAAATTTATTGCAGTTATTCTCAGGGTGTTTTATGTGCTTTCTTGTTTCTTTTTAGCATCATTTAGATCATTTCTGATCCTCTGATAGATTTCATTCTGTGGAACCAATCAGGCTTACTTATAGTTATTGACTTTCACTCAACCATTATCAAATGCATCAACATCGAAACTTCTGCATTTTTAATTTATTGTCTAGATGATAGTCGTAAACCTTTAGAACCGTGTAAATAATGTTCTAAAAAAGGTTATAAATAGATGATGTATTGACATTGTCGATTATTGCATGTGGAATAGCTGAATTGTCTGTGGCAAATTTCGATCTCTTTGGCTAATGTATATATTTAGTGTATAAAAGCCAATAGTGCTCTCTCCAATGTACAAGCTTGGTCTGTCGTAGGTACTGCATAATTAAGGAAGAAATCATTAGAAAAAAGTCAATATTCCTTTTACAGTCCTTGTCATACTTACGTGGAATCTCAAGTTTTTTTTCTATGCTGTTGAACTGTGATGTCAGAGATGACTCTATTCTAGCATTGCAATACATGTAAATTAACTACAAGCTGTGATGTCATTTCAAACTGGGTCAGATTCCCCAGCTTCTAGCCAATGTTGATCCTCCTGAACTGAGCGTCACAGTCAAGGACTGTAAGTTGGCCTATATATACTTACAGATCAATTGAAGTAATTGTTTTACCCGGGTGTTCATCTGTCTCTGGGCATACTTTCCTATAATGTGAAAACGTTATGCATGAATCGGTATTTTTTTCTTTCAAATGAATAATTGTAGCCCACCAAAAATATGAGGAAATTGTCATATTTATAAAGGTCTACAGGCAGCATGTAAACTCGTAAAGATCGTTTCATAGTCAGGAAGGGAAGAAGCACTAGTAACGGCAGACCTGTATAGATACGCGGTTGATCAGGAAAGTAAGAAAACTTAGTTACAATATCGGCTGGTGTATTTTTATACTGCATACTGATTGTAATTAATCTGAAATTATGAATCTTGATTTGTCATTTCCTTATCAATAACAGCATGTTATAATTTAAGCAAGGATGCTGACTCTTGCTCTTGATCAATATGAATCGCCCATTATCAGTTACTCAAGACGCTGACTTCGTAATATTTAAGCCAAATAAGCTGATAATTCCCCAGTGAAATATTTCTTGCAAAAATGCCATTTCTGCTGATTTTTGTTGTTGTCCTATTTCTGAACGAGATGGTGCTTTGTGGTTTCAGATAGATCTATTATCTGTGGGAGGAAAAACACAACTATTTTGTGTGCTATCAAACTTGGAATGTCTTATGATTTCAAAATGGTTATTTCATTAAGCTCTGAAATTTTCCAGTTTACTAAATTACTAACTGACCTCATTTAAACTCCAAATCTATGGCTACTATCAAACTTAGGATTACTGTTTGAATTAAGGGGGGGGGGCTACCTTAAATTTATAACGTTGGTTTGCCTGTGAAAAGTTGCTGAATGGCTTTAAAAATCAACTAAAGGATCCTGTCAGATAGCACCCTATACTTTTTGGGAAGTGTTATATAGAAAAGGAGAGAGTTCTGGGTGACATGGCAAAAGTGTCAAAGCAAACAATTGGCTGTGCTAGACCTGGGCTCTGGCAGCTGAAACCGTTTTACAGGGTTAGTGTCATCTCTGTGACAGGTCTGTTTGTCACGCTATGGGGATATGGGGGGGGGGGCTTTGGCCTCTCTGAAAAAGGTTTAAGCTTGGATCTCATTCATGGTCTAGCTCTCTAGACTGTGCTGGAGATTTTTAGGTTTTAGGTTTCTATAGATCTATAGAGGAGCTTGTCTTTTTAAATAGTATTTTGTGGGCGGATATTATAAAGCTTCCGATATTATTTGCTGATTTGGTTCAGATGTGGTTGGAGAAAAATATAGCTCTGGTCGCTCTTGTCTCATTCAACTTGTGCATCCTTTGACCAACAAGAAGGCTTATAAAATTAATAGTTTTTGTGGTCGATTAATTCAGCACAGATATCAATCAACAGATGCTAACAAATAACTCATGCACGCAGGCATGCAACATGTATACCTGGATCTATGAAAAGCATTCAAATACGTTTTGAAGTTTTCAACATTTCACCTTTGAAGGCATTTTAAACTGTGTGTTTACTTTGCAATGCAGAAATCTAGCTGCCACTGCACACAGGGCTCCTCAGTATTGATGCATGCAAGGCAAGGCATGCAGCGAGGGGCTGAAATGCAAGGTGATAGCACAACACACATAAGCTACTATTGAACGTTAGGTTTTTTCAGCACACAAGGAATGCATGGGGGGGGGGGCAGGATTTTGTAAAGAAGCAGAGGGGGGCAGCATTTTTGTGAGGTGGGCATCTCACACGATATTATTCAAATGAGTCTTGCATATATCGCATTGCATGCGATATTGACCATGCATTAGATAGTGATGTCCATATGTAATCGTTATGTCACACTTTAATAGCCATACTATGTTACCTTCGTGTCATTTTTAGCCTATACTTTGGTCACACCTTTATGCAAATATTGTAAGCATGACAGGTAGATACTTTTAATTCCCAAAAAAGTAGTACGTTTGGCAAAGCAACAATTTAATTAGACCTACAATTTAATGCAGTCTATGTTAATAACACAAAAGTATGCGTGCATGACTGCATGCATCTGGTGGGTTTGATAATAGAGACAGGATTGGTTTTTTGGTGTCATTTATTATTGTATCGATAATATATCAATATTAGGTGCTTTCCACCTTCTAGCCATTCAATATATACGATTTTACGTGTGTGTTGTAGATGCTAGATAGGCTACATTGGTTATTATGGTTAACGGTTTCACAAGATATAACATAAACTCTGCAGATAAACAGTCAGACACAGTGACACAATTATTGCCATCTCCTAATGTCTCTTTCAATTTTCCTTTGTTTTAGAGAGAGATGATAATTGAAAAATGCCAACCCTAAATTTTTATCAGGAAATCTGTTGTTTCCATTTTCTGTTAGGCTAATCATCAATCACCCTGGACTCCTACCCTGGCTGCTCGGAGCTACTCTAGCTGTAAAAACCCCAGTGGGATGAAACATGTAACAATAGATGCTTTATTTGATTAGCTTCCAAACACACCCATCATCTATCCATTGGATTAAGGGTTTGTGGTTTGAAAAGATCGTATCTGTTTTCTGCGTTCAGATGACAGATGTATCGATGCGGCTTGATGTCTAGGTTTCACCATTGCTATGTGCTGCAAAAGTGCTCTGGTTGTAAAGTGCTAGGACATACAGTGCGAGTTTGAACTGAGAAAAAGGTTGGTGGATATGAACAATTTGATAGCAAACGCTAAATTACAATGATAAATATAAGCCTATTCCTGATTTTAACTCTGTAGAGATCATGCCTTATGTACATAGATATAGTACTATAAACATAAATAGATAGATAGATAGATAGATATAGATTGGTCGTTTGCTGTTATTTATTGATGTCGCTACCTGATTGGTACAGTTCGGTAGATAGACATATCATTTCACTTCTTCGCCCTCTTTTATTAATTGTATCTGATGGAAAATTATGTATATATACCTACTGAAATGGAATTACGCATTTTAAATCTTAGTATTTGTTCTTTTCTATATTTACACTTGTCATAGACCACACAATTTCCCAGAGCCTCTATGCATAACCAATATACATATATATAGAAGTCTGCCATATGTTGTATTCCCAGACATAATAGAACTTAATTGTAGGCTAGATTCTCTTTCTCATTGTATGTTGTACATATTTCCTGTTTGTACAAATGTTAGGCTTGACAATTATACTTTTGAGTCTTGGTTTAATGATATACTCTGCAAGTCAGAAAAATAAATACTGTAATTACCCATGTTTTCTTCACCGAACTAACCATTTACAGGAAAAAATAATTTCTTGTTACATATTCAGCAGGCGCACTTAATTTTCCTGCAGTAAGTTTGCTTAATTTTCATGGCAAACAATGATGTTAATATTATATCATCCTGGCTGAATAATGTACTCACACAGTGGCATCATTAATTTATTATTAGCATTTCGAGTTGCTCCAGGTAGATGCTTGATTAATGCAACAAAAATTTGAAATTAATATGTTGTAATTTATTTCCCTGGCGTACATGGTATAAACACATGTATAGTATAAACGAAACATTAGCATTTATTAAATAATTTATAATTATTAATATACAGCTTACGAATATAGAATGAACTTGTACATACACATGACTTATAAATTCACTGCAAATAGATTCAGTTAGCTGTTCAAACTTATATATAGAAGCATGCATCAATAAATTGTCTACTGCTGAGTGACGACTGTTCAGTGCTCATCAATTATATTGACTTGTGTGCAAATTGCTTGCTTGAGTCATCTGACACCTTGAACTTAATAGCATTATAAAAGTTATAGCATTTACAGCATCTGGCTTTATGATGCTACATTTGTTAATGGTTATTCTGTATTTCTGCTACTATTGTGTTGGTCTTTAATTGCTGACACAAATGTGTAACTCTCACATTTTCATGTCTGATAGAAAGTGTTACTCAATATTCTGAGGGATTAATAAGTGTAATTTACAATGCTCGGTGGAATTAAGGCACCTCTGTATAGATCTAATTGTTAAGGTGACGTGTGATTGTTAGGTAACATATTTTATGATCACCTGTCATATGCATTGCATGTATTAGATCAATTTAAGGTTGCATGTAACAACAAAAAAGTAGGTTATGGCTAAACAATCTACATAAGTCTACCAATTGATATAAAGTGTGCAACTAATTTTCCACCTTGAATGGTGATTCCATTTCGATTTTCCTCTGACAATCATGGTTTGTGCACGTACATATATACAATTGAACGTTTACTGGCTGGTGTTGACTGAGTAAATGGCAGGTCTTGCTAGGCTACCAGGTAAAACTGCACACAAGTGCATAATTGATATATATCTATTGTATAATGCCTCACTGACATTTGTATGAAGCTCTTTCTCTATTTTCTATATTTTTTTTATATTCTGCCTTGCACAACATTGCTTGTGGCTGCTGTCAAAGTGCATCTTTCTGTTAAGTTCATTTTAAACTAAACATACTTACACCAAGGCAGCTTTCCTGAGTAGTTTAAAACTTTAAAAATTCCTTATTCTAACTGCTCCAGAAATTTCTTTCTTTATCCCCAAGTTTGAAGGACACACAAACAAATTGAATGTTTGTTTCATGAGGTATCAAATTTTCGCTGACGACTCACCTTAATAATGTGGAATTGTTGAATGTCAGACAGTGTCACGTATGGATTTATCAGAGAGATAAGCTATGCAAGAACACGTCTCCTTTTCTGGTGAAGTAACATGTCTGACATTGAATCAATATACCAACAGCTACCTTTTTTGTGGTTCTTTAAAGCATTTCCAAGACACTTTCAATCCTAAATCTACCTTCAAAAGGCTTAAAATTCTGACATTTATTGATGGGAAATTCTACGAGGTGTTTCAAAGTTGACTCCTTCAAAATATTGAGGCTGGTGTCTTGATGGCAAGTGGTAGTACCTTGGCTGCTAACTTCTAGGACACACGTTCGATTCAAAGCTAAGCAACCTATCTATTAATAGATGCAATATGTTCCATCCCAGTCCAAGCAACCTCACCTCATCACTGAAGTCTCAGTGTCTGTGCTGCTAGGTCTTTAAGTGGCAAAATACAGGAGCAAAAGCACCTACACCTATATGCATCAACTTCCAAAGCTGTAGTTTATGGTGACAGAGAGGGGTTATGTAACCTTAGGTAACAAGTAAACAAGCTGGCCATCTGCCTCAGACTACCTGTGTTGCGTGTCTTTGATCTTCAAAGGTGGACAGTGTTTTCTGTACTTAAATCAATGTACCCTCATTTCACAGCAGTGAACCTAACTTAATAGGCTACATCAAACTAATTGGCAGAAAATTACGTGTGCTTGGCATGTCGTTGGGTGGTGGCTTCTTGTAAACACATTATCTTGAGGCCATTTTGTTGGAAGTTGCATTGTATTGGAAATGCTGGCTTCATTTAGAAAGTTTGGTGGTGCCAGAAGTTTGCAGCTCTGGGCATAGTGGTTGCATATTTTGGCTTCGAACTACGTACTGATCTAGTGTTTGATTTCAGCTTGTAAGCACTTTTTAATGGCTGTCTATTTATAACATTGTTGTATGATGGAGTCAATATAACCATGCAGTGTTTGTCATTCTGTGGAAATCATCAAAGGCTTCAGACTAATGCACAGGTCTAATTATAGATGATCAAATATAGTTACAAAGTATTGATCAAGAATTGTAGTGTATACGAGCAGAGGAGACGAATCTTCCAAATATTTTTTTGAAATGTCCCTGGTATTCATGCGTTTGCCAGGAAACCAACACTTCCCATGCAGCTTCCCATTTCAGATAGCGGGAAAAAACTTGTGTGGGAGGGTTGCACTCATACCATGCATCTGTTTCCCAACAGTGTTTTTGAATTTTGATGCGTAATACGCTTTTAAATTCTCCTTTGATGTTGGGGAAATATAATGGGTGTTGAAAATTGACTCTGGTGCTTTGAAAGCGCCAATGTGGTTTTGAGAGGGAGATGTTCCCTGGTGACTTTCTGCTTGGATCAACTAACAGCGGCATAGGCTTCTATATTCTATTTTCACATTGTGTATTTCAAGTGTGTTTTAATATTCTGCCACTGGGTCTCGTTGTGGGTGCCTGATGTAATTGTCCAGTGGCCCAGTGGGGAAAAGAGAGTCCCACCCACAGTGGTCCCACCCCCTACAGTTTTTGTGAATTTTTTCCTCCATACACTACTGAACATCATGGTGCTATCAGGAGATGCAAGTGGCAGACAGCAGCCTGCATAGTAATTAATTGATTTGCCAAACACCCCCCCCCCCCCCAAGCCAGAGCTGCCAGGCAAGCTAAGCATAGCCTGTTTGCTAACTCAAGTTTTCCATATAGAACAAACGTGTCCATTTCCCCCTGGTTGCTACGGTCCTCTGCTAGTGTTTGGTTTTAATTTGTTGTCACTTCAAACATTTGCTGAGCAGCCACCTCGATGAACAGCAGCTGCACACAAAACTAGTGCAATTTTTGCCCACTTTTTATCCTCAAATTTCCCTTTATACTGGCCTAAGTGTGCAATACAATATGTTTACAGAACAATGCATATATCACATTTAGTTACAGAGTATATTAGCCTACAGTTAGTGTTGGTAGACAGACAGATGGCCAGATGGCCAGATAGATAGATAGATAGATAGATAGATAGATAGATAGATAGATAGATAGATAGATAAATAGATAGATAGATAGATAGATAGATAGATAGATAGATAGATAGATAGATAGATAGATAGACTGTTGCTCATAAATATGGAATACTTCAAAATTCTCCATTGAAATTGACAACTTCAGCAACTTCTGCTGGAGCACATGATGGTCTGATTCAATCGTAACTATTTGCAATGACCCCTAAAGGGAAGAACATGCTGTAGTTTAAAATGCAAGCTGCACCGTTAACCCCAGGAAAAGTTACAGCAGCACGAAATATGGAAATTCAGGGGGTTTTTTAGAGTGAGGTGCATTAAACCAAAAATTAAAAATTCTTGCAAAAATGTAGTTAAGGCTTTCGAAGAGTGATTACAGAAGATGTCTTGACCTTTACAATGGACCTTGCTTGCATTCACACTCTGAAATTTACATTTATTTGACACCTTTTTTTCCAAAAAGTATTCCATATTTATGAGCAGGAGTGTAGATAGATGGTAAAACTATACTTCCAGTCTCTCGTTTGTCTAGAACTTCAACATAATGTATTCGTTGCTTTCTCCCAGTTTGGTGCATCATGAGTAATATACTCCGGAAGGGTGAGACACCCTCATTTACATTGCAATATATTTAGGCCCTAGAGAGGCCCAGATCTTCCTTTTTGTGTCAGATGAGTCACAGTCTTTGTCATTTGGAAGTGTCTGATTCAGGTCCCATGTCTTTCTAAGGAGTATTTAGAGTGAATGTGGAATTGAATGCAGATATATGAGTCATGTTTACAGTTCAAGGCTTCGAGTGATTCCAGGTATTGTAGTCTTTACTACAGTATACAGGAAAACAATCACATAAAAAGAAAAGCGTTGATACATATTCTGGAAACAATGCAACAAAATCTAAAATTTCAAAGCAGGTTTGGGAGAGTCACGAATTACACAAGAAGAATAACTTTACAATTTTCAGTTTTTATGTGTAGACTTCATACTTATTCATTCTCTTTTTTTTTCAAACATGTAGGCCCACATTTATTATAAGGTAATCTGACATCATACATGTACAAAGAAACCCAAGACTATATAGTGTTTTTATTGCAACTACATTCACATGCTTCATTATTGCTCCTGGAGTTTTCGCAATCTTGGGTTAAGTAGGCACTAACCATGGATACAGTCAGTTATAAACCAAATGTGAATAGGCTCAGTGGTTTTTTTCCTTTGATGGTTTGGCTGCATTTTGTAAGCTCTCTGAGGCTACTGGGCTTCATGGCTTCTATTGCCCATCATTTCCGTGTCTCCAGATTCACAGCCTTGTAAATCAACCACAACGTCTTTCTTAAGCTTTGAATCTGTCTATCATCTCCCTTCCTCTCTTTTTATGAATTCTCTCATCTCCCCTACTCAACAGACCCTGGGGACCAGCTGACTGGACTTTCTGCTACACCTCTTGCCAAAAATATGACCTGGAATTAGAGGGAATGCATCTGACTGGGTCTCAGACTCTCAGTCCATGGTTCAATTCCTGCAAAGGTTCCACCTATTGCAGTTTGTTATTGCAGGGATTCAAGCTGGGCTTTAACTTGAATTTCTATTCGGTATTCATTTTTCGCATGTTGTATCTATCATTCGGAATTGTATAGTTTTCGCTGCTTTCACAATCTTCACTTGGCATACGGAATTTTCCAATGATAGTTGCCTTGCCACGATAAAGATGGGTTTGAACCAGAACTATAGGCCTAATGGCAGCTGCTTGTTGAACGACTATATTATGATGTTAATATATACATGATAATGTGTTTTACTACAAGACGCGATCAACATTCCCCCATTGATCTGGCTTTGGCCCACAACATTGTCTTTGCCCAAGTGCTGGTTTGAAGTTTGTTGTGGGCTGGTATGGCAGGCTGCCAAAGGCTTGATGAATAAGGGCTATGCCTTGAAGTGGGGCAGTCTGCCATAAGTTTTTAGGTAAATTTATATGTGCTAGGATGCCCTCTGGCCTATGTAGATTAGCCTATGTATAATATGGTGTTTGTCAACCTATAAAACGGTGTTGGGCGATTAGCAGTTGGGCCTGGTTGGCACATATAGCAGGATGGTCGAAGTTGGAAAGCTGCTTTAACCATCCTTTGTCCAAGTAGAATACTAAATAGCATCCTCCCAGCTCCTCTAAGTGTTACTAATTGTTACTAATTAGCCCATTTGGTTAACAAACCTTTGGCTCTTCCATTTTCTCTCTGCTCTAATTTCTTCCCCTTTCTTTTCTTCCTCATTTACTTCTTCATCTATGTTTGTTTTCTTCGTCGTAATGTTCTCTTTTTCTATTTTGTCTCCTCTACCTTTTCCTGTGCTTCTACTTCTACTAATTTGCCATCTTTTGTCTCCTTCATCTTCATCTTCTCTTTATTTTCTTCACTTCTACTTCTTTGTCTTCTTCATCATCTTCTTATTCTTCTCCTTCTTCTTGTTCATCTTCAACTCCGCATACTCCTTCTTCTACGTCTTTTTTCAATCTTCTTCTTCTTCTCTTCTTTCTTCATCAAATCATCTTCCTTCTTCATTCTTCTTCTACGTGCAAAGAGGACACCTCTTTAATACTGCTTCAGGACCTCCATTTAGCAACTCAGGCCAGACAGGGTAGATATTGTTTGTTTGCGTTGGAAATGCCAGGGAGTCAGAGGTGTGACCACGTGCCCCTGGCGATAGAGGGGTGTCACGTGAACAATGAGGAGGGAAGAGGTCCCTGGATGAAGTGCTGATGGCTTTGGAATCTTTTGCAGGATTCCGGAATTCATATGCTGGCGATAAGTGCCGCTCCAGCGATATTCCAATGGCGAGAGACTCGGAGGGAGGTGTTATGCTATACTACAGTAGACGGCAAGACTAGGCTGCTTCTCCGGTCGCCTTACCACCATTTAGGTTTCAGTTTTTAGGTAGTGTTTTGGGTCAGAGGTGTAGAGTGCCCGAGGCCATTTGCTGGGCTGACTGAGAGGCACTCGGGGGAGTAAGTAATGATAGGACGGTCACGTATTAACGCAGGCCGCCTTGCTTAATTATGCAGCAGGGATAAGCCTGGAAGGAGGCTGGCCGTATAGATCAATTGGCTGGAGGTTTCATTTATGCAAGACAGCCAACTTACTGGCTGCCTTATCGAACACAACGATAGGTGAACACGCGTCTCTTGACTAATAATTCATCAGCCTGGCAGATTAACGCCGCTAGTAAAATGTCAGCCTCCTTCTGGCTCAACCAATCAGAAAGGAGGTTGCTAGGTCAAGGGTCAGCTGCTGACCCGCCATTTTGGGATGTCCTGTCAACAAGGGAGCCTGTGCCAATTGGCCGCCATGTTCCCTGCTCCTTGGAATTACGACCGGAGAGGTTAAGGCCATGTCACGGCCGTATTTCCCCCGTCAACTTCCCTGCCTTTTATCGTCCAATGACCAAAAATAACCACCCTGCCATCCAAGACATTCCTTCACTTTCTTGGTAGGAGGAAAATATTGGAAGCAATATGCTGATAAGGACCTTGTTTGAAAGGATATTGTTTTAGGCTATAGTGATATCTAGATTCTGGAGCACTCAGGAAAAGTAGTTGCAGAAAAGCTTGTTTTAATATCATAATCTGTAGAAAAATGTCATGTTAACTTTAATTTTATCATTTCCAAAGATGCCTTGCTCTTCGGCTTATGTAACGCCAAGGCGGTAAAGACGCTGGTCAAGTGCGTGTGTTTTGAAGGATATGCTTTGTTGAAGGTTTATCAATTATTTGGTTGATCTTCGTGAGGCAAAATCCCAGCTGAATGTTTTTGGAGTACTCATCTGCTGCTCATGAAATTTACTGCCCCCTGTATCTGTTGATACGTCCCTAACACAGGGTAAATTTTGGACCAATGATCCCTCTCTCATTTCATCAAAGAGCCTTGTGCAACTAGAACTATCCATACCTGCCTACTTTCCTACCTGTCTATCTGCCCCTCCGAGAATTTATCTATAGAGCAGTAGTTTAACCTATAGCAATGAACACATGATATAGCGTTCATGCAATTTGTCCACCCCATGTAACTGATATCATCTTGAATTACAACCATATGTTGACTTTGACATGAAGAAGTTTAACAAAGAAGTTGTGTGATGGGTACCAACCACCAAGAGGTCCCAGACGGGAAAATACCTTCTCCAAATTAAGCATTTTTGCACACTTGTCATCTTACATGTACATTGTACTACCACTGCCCAAAATGAGATGTATTGTGGCAGTGGATATGCATACATGTGGCAAAGCACTGTCTCTGAACTTACATAAGCCTTTGTTAAATGTGATAGGCCTGTTTGTCAATGCTTACAGGTACATGTAACTGTACTTAAATTTGGTATCTGCTTGTCAATATGATTGATCTAGATATTTGCAAGTGTTAAGTACAATGTAGGAAGGCACAGGGAATGATATTTGAAGTTAAAATAGAGTTTTTACTTCTCATTAAGAATGTATGACTATGCAAAGTAAATACCATGCTTGTTCTTTTGATACAGACATGTGGACAAGTAAGCAAGAGTTTTGTTGTGGCTGTACAATGATAATCATTTCAGAAATGTCTATTGATGGAACTCCAGCTCTCTTACAGGCTGTGTGCAAATTTCAAAAGAACCAACAGCAATTTTAACAGCATCCCTTAAGAATTACTATGCTCTTTCCAAGTTTCTGATGTCTGTGAAAAGGACTTTTACATTTCGTATCATGGAGCCAGTACTGAGTTGTGGTGGAAAGGGCTATGTTTAATTTGAGACGCATCAGCAGGCCGTGATTGACTATTGGCCATCTGTGATATCCTTGACCGGCCTCCATTACTCCCTTGGTTGGGACCGGCTTACTAAATCCACACTCCTGCGTGATCATAATAGCAAACATAACGTGGGACAATTTGATGGTCTTATATGTGAGCTACTGAGCTTGCCGAGTGTAGTACCACAGCATTGATTGGCCACAACAGATCGATAACCGGCAAAAAAACACCTTTTAAAAACACAAGGCTATTTCGGCGTGGGAGCTGTTTATTCGGCTAATAGTGATACAGAGCTTTAGGTATTGGGGCTTTTTCGGTCCCTGGGGATGTAACCGAAAGATGGAAAGCAAGTAAAAACACTCCGTAAGCCATATTGGAATCGGATGCAGTGGGAACCTGTGCCTTCCGACTGCAATTCTCTGTTTATAGCACCATTTTGCAGTTATCATCAGCTTTTACCATACAAATACCACGTAGAGTAATCATGTGATATGTATCATGTGCTATAGCTTTATGCGTAAATGATAACTGCGTCATCCAGTGAAGATTCCTTTAATGCAGGATTGTATACATTCCGGAATGCGCCTTCATCCGGAGTATTGATCTGCTCCACTTGAGCCGATACGAGTTGAGCGAGAGAGGCTTTCGGAGTGGGGCACTGGAGTCTGTGGCTTCTGAGGTTAGAATGGCTCTGGGGTGATGGGAATGGGCTCCTATGCTGTCCAACATGGGAATGAACACATTGAGCATCCCTGCCTAAAATAGGCTCCATATGAAAGATGAATGAATTCTAAGTGCTGTCGGTATCTCATAACGATGAAAGCATTGGAAATGCTGACATCATTTTAATGGCTCTGAAGTGTTATTGACATCATACAAGTGGGTTGAATTTCACCAACATATGAACAAATTGATAATGCTGCTGACGACATGCCAATAGATTATAAGTTTTACTGACGACATATCAATAGTTAAAAGTTTGATTGACCAAGTATGTATTGAATAAGCGATGCTCACATCACATTAATGAACTCAAGTGTTATTGACATCATAAAAGTAGACTGGGCGTTATTGACAACAATCAAATAGATGGACAATACAATATATCTCTTGATGTTTAATTTACAGCACATGTGCAGCTGAAATGAATTCAAGGTGCTGCTGACATGATAACATCATGTATGAATATGATTGAAGGTTCTCATTTTGTGAGGTGCTACCAAATATAATCTATAAATACCATGTTTGGTGCTACTAAAACTTTGGCGGCAGAAATCACATGATTTAGTTTTAATAATGCCCACATACATGTGCATCGGATTGAATTGCTGACAGCATGTTTGCTCCTGACATCATATTAATCAATTGAGAATATTGCAGAGTGCGGGCATCATATATTTTATCAACCACAGCCGAGATCATATTGTGCAGTATAGTACATCAATGATATGTGCAAATATAAATGCTTAAGTTGTAGAATGTTTCTTGACTGAGCTGATGGTGACATGCATGTCCGTCAGACTGCAAGTGCTGTAACATCATATGAGTCCATTGAACAATGTTGAAAGTGCTGTTGAGCTGACGTAATATCAAATACAGCTGAAAGAACTTCAAATAGGTGAAATATTATATCAATATGCTTCTCCTATAGTGGTCTACAGTGTATAGCTCATTGACATACCCATTCAAGTGGAAGTGCTGCTGACAGCATATGAATCAATTGAGAGTGCTGCGGAGGCTTATACTGACATCATATATGAAAGGATTGATGTTGATGTTGACATCAGATGTAGCTTTCACCCTCCCAGCCAGCCTCCGCATCTTTGGAGCTGACGCGAAATTATGGACTGTCATTACCACCGGAATTTCACGCTTCAAAACCGACCGCCCAAATTATACAGGAATTAAGCCCCACATTCTTCTTAATTTCCTCTGCGGCCCTTCAGATCTATAGCAACTGCTGTGATTTGCAAATGATGTTGCAAGTGGAACTAAGACAAAGCTTTTCCTCCGCAATGAGCTGCGACAGAGCTGCGATAAACTGCGATGAGCTGCGAAGTCTGTGATGGGACAGTGCTTGTCTGACGTTGTCTGACGTAGCCGGCTCCATGGGAATCCAAAGACAGACGTCTTTTGCTACTTCACGATTTTAATCAAAGCTGTTTACAAAATCTGACTCGGAAAATAATTAACGGCACGGAATCTCGTCGGAATTGAGGAAGAGACAGAGAAGTTGGCTCTCAGAAGTCTAAAAGCATTTGCTCCACTAGAAGTGCTTCCTCCTCCATTGTGAATACTGTTAGACAAACTCAATGCAGATTCAACTGAAATTCTCCGGCTTGAATGAGATGAATCTCAATACAATCTCAAAAGTGCTCTGATGTCATTGCCCAGAAGCTAAAACTGATCTTTTGTCATTCTCATTTGATCACTGTCATAATGTCATTGATGTCTGATCTCAGTGATTGTTGAATGGTTTTTGATGGTTCTGGAAGATTTGTTATTGGTTTATTTGGTTGTTAGGAAATTGATTTTTGAAATTTAAAGCCTAGATTCCTTCTGTCGGTTAAAAGGTTTTGGAATGTGCTTTTTCCTCAAAAGATTTTGAAATTTTTGAGCTATTCAGATTCTGTGATGTTTGAACTAATCCGAAAATAAACTAAAAGAAAGCACAAGGGAAGAGGATGGGAAAGGATGCCTTGAGTGAACTGGAAATGTGCTGCTGGGACGTTGGGCTTTCATCCTGGTGCTGATGTGTACTTTAGAAAGGCATGGTGTATAGCTGTGAGGCAATGGGACATGCAGTGTAAGTGGACTGGGGTAGCTACAGCATTACAGCATGCAGCCCTGGAAGACTTTGCTAAGAGCAACTTGCCTGTTCGAACAGCAGCAAAGCTTGCCTAAGAGCAACTGGAGGCAACTGGAAGCACCTTGAAGGCACTACCAAGCTGCAACTTGTGCCAGGCTGCCAACAAGGCACACGAGCTTACAGAAAGAGCTATAGCCTACTGCTGGAAGAAAAGCTCTCTGCTAAAAGAAAAGCTGGCCAAACAAAGCTGATAGGAGTTTGTAAATGGACTGGGCATTGCGATTAAAGCTGTTAAGATCCCCCCAAGACACACAGTGGCCAGTGTGCCAAACAACTTCTGAAGGGTTTTTCCTCCTGCCCCAGCTGAGACCACCTACCCTGGGGACACCACCATCATGACAAACACCTCTGGTGGTCCCCTCCCTTTTCTTGTCACCATGGTAACCATGTAACTGTGCATATGACCTCCTCTGAACTAATTCAACTTAGGATTCCATGCTGTCTTACATCTCTTTGTTGTTCTCAAGATCAAATATGGGAAAACATGGGAATGCTTTGAATGAAGAAGGCTTTGGAGTAATAGGATTTTCTGAACAGTTTTATTCTGTTGGCCTAATTCCAGCCCTCACTTACTTATTGCTAGGAGCCTCAGGAAGAAATTAAAACTGGATTGGAATAATGTGAGGTGGTATCCTATCACTTGGTGCAATTGTAGCCTTATAGCACTTGGTCCTAAGCAACTTCTGGTGTACATTAATCTTACCAAATCCAGGAGGACTATCTAGAATGATGAAGACTTCAGTCCTTCAACTTTGTTGCTCTTCTTTGTCATTTTGTATGTCACTTTTTCATGTCTGTACATGTCAATATATATGTCTCCTGGGCATTTTGAACAAAAAGTCACTTTTCACTTCCCTGTCTCCTGAACTTTTCTTTCATGGACAAAATGAATATTTCATGTATGAACACTGAGCACTGACCTTATCACATCCTGAACATTGCAATAAGGATCAATAACATGACATGATGTGATGTTGCAAACAATGTGACAATGCATTCCTTTTTCTTCTGCATTATGGCATAATGTTTTGAGTATGCAATGTTTAGAAGGCACTATTCCATGAATGTCAATATTTTGTTGCTAGCCATTTGTTGCAAAATGTCTCTCAGCTGCAGCCTGGCAATATTTTCAATATTTTCATTTTTGATGTTGTCAATAGCAGGGTGTCATTGATAAGGGTAAATATATCGATTAATTGATAAGGTCCAATTAGAGAGATTGATTTTGAAATTTGATCAAATCTGATCCATGTGGGAAATTGATTGAATCTGGTGTTTTGATACTGCTGTAATTGGTCAAAACCTGACCTTATTAGTAAAGTGAGTGCTTATTTTGGATTTGATTTAACATTTGGCCTACTCAGAAAAGGCTAAACATTTTCTTTCTTTTCTTGAATTTGTTTCTGAGTGATCAGAACTTCACTGAGTCGAAATGGATCCATGTAAACCGTGTTTATACATTTCAAATATCAATATGAGAACTTTGACAACATTTTATAACAATAATATGAGTATAAATCTCTTTACACCGATATTTTATAATCAATGACAACCTCCTGTTATCTTGTATTGTGGCTAGATGCAAAAGTGTTCCGTAGAAGAGGTAGACCCTCCCTCCAACACACATGTCACCTGTGGAACTAATTGACTTAATGATCCTCTAATGAGTTTCCTCAAGCTACTGTTATTTTCGGAAGCTCCTTGTTATTGGATTTGCTTAGGCCCTGGAGTCAAGTCGCACATTAATTTCTGACTTCCTCATCGAAAATTGATGTCTTCTTTTCTTGTTTCTTTACAAATTTTCTGTTTAAATTTTGAAAGTCCTGGAAAGAGACACAGAAATGGGACTCTTTTTGGGATAAATAGAACGTGGATACATTTATAAAGGACATTTTTGGCTTTATATCTAAGCTGTTGTCGTCTTTAGACACAACTGCCTTATTCCAAGTAACTTCCAACCAAGAACAAAATTGTCCTTATCTGCTTTTTGGAAATCTCTTGACTCCAGGGTTTAAATTTCTGTTGAAAGCTATTGTATATGATGTAATAAATATAAATAGGAAAATACTATGATGTAATCTGGTACTGCTTTAAAATAATAGATCTATGTAAATTTCCTTCCTCTTGAAGACTGTTTTCTTGCAACTGGGCTATTCATCCAAGATGGAATGGAATTGCTCTGAGACTGAAATATTATTTACTGATAATTTTTATTTTACATATTTATGCAATATGTTTTATGTAAAATGTTTCAAAAGGTTTGCTAATCAGTTGCCTTTTTGCATAATCATGGACAATTTAAGTATATTCTGAGCATTTATTTGTTATGAAAGTCTCAAGCCACATCACATCCCATGGAATGAAATGCACTCATCTGTTTCTTATTATTGATGCCTCATTGCCTTGCTTGCCCCTTTCATTTTATATGAATCCTATATACCATGCTTTGGTGCAACTCTCACTTGGACTGATACTTGAACATTGATATTAAAGGGATGACAACATTTAAAAAAAATCAATTTTGATGCCTATCGAAGTAAAGTTGCACCTTTGAAATAATGACATAATTTTATGCTGGTTACAGTGCATAGATAACTTTATATGGTGATCATGACTTGTGTAATTGGCAGTAATTATCATATTTATAGATAAATATCCCATAAAAATTGATAAAGCTATAAAAGTATTGAATAACCAATTTTGCACTAAGATATCTGTTTGATGTGCTAGGCCATGTACATTTTTGAAGGAATTTTCCGGTACTTAAAGAAGGTGTATGGCATACTTTCAAATATCTTGTATAATGAAATAATGACATCAAGATGGTAGTGATCAGCATTTAAGAAAGTTCCTGATAGCCTGTATATTGTATAGTTGTAGAATGTAGATACTTGCATCATTCTAATGAATTATTCCTTCGTCTTTCCAGGCATGTCAGTTGAAAGCAGTCCCACTGGCCCTACCCCTATTCGGCCGAGCAGCATCTTCCCCGGAACCCACCTCAACTATGTGGACTTCTGGCCGCGCTGCACAAACAACGCCACAAAGATAAAACATGCCAACTTCGAGTCATTCGAGTGAGTATAATATTTTTATCATCATGATTTATCTTGTGGATACCAGGTAAATGGTCTCACAACAATCGAAATTGTCATTTGGGTCTTTGATATAGTTTTAGCGACATATCTGACCCTTTTTGGTTGACTTTACCTTTCAAATTGTCATATGTGCCAAACTATACACTCGTAAATGTACTTTGAAATTAATAATTTGTATATATGGCATAATTTTGACCAACCTTAAACTAATCTTACCACCAAATGAATTAATCCAAATTGCAGTTGATTTGATAAAGGTGATTCCTTGAGAGACCACTCACAATGTACCACTATTTACCTGGAGAATCTGATTTCTGCACAATGTTCTTCAAAGTTTTTTTTCTGAAGTTTAGTGAATTTATGATATTATATTGTAATTTGGAATGATTGTGATTTTATGTCTCATTGGATTATTACACAATCAAACTGGATGTTGCTCCAAACTGCCTTTTAAAATTTTTGAGTAAAAATGCTTGATCTAGATCACGTGGAAACAAGTTCATCCACATCCATCATTGTTGGTGCCATCCCTTCAAGATAACCTGTTAATTTATTTGCTTTATTTTTTCCTGAAACGAGCACTGAATACATGAAATTAAAGTTGAACTTAATGTTCTGGATTGTGAAAGGAAGATTTCAAGGAGGCTGAAAATAGATCAGTCGTGGACAGAAAGGTGCCACAAACAATTCAATTGCAATAAACTATCATGTTTTATCTTTTAAATGGTCTACTAAGTTGCTGCAAATAGTCTTCATTTTGGTGTCAATTGCATGGCTGGCTTGAAAATCGCTGCTAAACCTGATATTATAACAGTTCTAAATGATACCAGATTCTATAGTTAATTATCCGCTGGAAGTCTGACTAATCAATTCTGCAAGGCGGGCCTTTGTGATCCGTCAAATCAATTCTGAGATTAATTGCATTGTCGCAAGCAAACTGGATTTCGGATGAAGTCAGCCCTTTATGTTGTTTATTTTTGGAAATTCAAGCCGGTTTTTACTGATATGTGAAAGTACAGTGGAGCATGCAATGTCTCATTTTGCCAAGGCCCATTATCCCATATCAACCCAACCCTACTGGAAGTGGCAAATGCTATATTAGGTCCAGTGCCGTGAGTTGGTAAAATTTCAGTTTTGGGCCAATATGCACTTACATTTTAGGTCATATCTCAGCCTCATAAAGGAAATTATGCCGGTATGATGGATCGAATGATAGGCAAAAATATCTTCTTTGATGTAAATAGCAGCAATTGCATCCATATGTCACTGGTCTTGAGATAATAAGTGATCAATGATTGCAGTTAGGGAAATTTTTGGTGTCCCGCCGGGACACTGCATGTAAAATTTTTGGATACAACTTTCAAATACAGGAAAAGGGATGAATTTAGGATCACAATTGCAATGCATTACTGTTCCCTGATTAGGCGGGCATCTTGTGAATCCAGAAAAATGGCAATTGGATGTTTCTATATTTTTTTAATACACCTTTTGTTATCCTCAGTTGGTGTGTCCCGGGTGAAGCTTAAAAGTGCAATGTGATTTTTGATGCCACGGATAAACCACTGATCGAAACATTTTTGGAAAATTTGATATACCAATGCATTGCTCATGACCTTGTCTGTCAGAAATATATCACTTAAAGTGGCTGAGGCTATTGTGCCAGGAGCTGTGATGGCTTGAGTAAGACTGACAACAGCGCGACGCTCTTATATTCTGCAAACATTCTGTGGGACTTCTCTTGTTCGGGTACTTCCTGATGAAGGCTTGTTGCTGGAATTCTTGCATTCTTGGTATTATTGTCATGCTCATGAGCCTTGCTTTGTATTAGTGTATAGAATAGGGTAGAAAGTCCAACCCATAATGGCATTAGAGCCCTTTCTTTGTGACTGACAAAAAATGCGACGCTCTCACATTTCAAAATATTTATGAGGACCTTTCTTCTTTACACGCTTCTTGATGAAGGCTAGTGGAAGGAAGGTTACCTTTTCTGATATGATTTTGTTGCTCATGAGCCCAGGTTTCTATTGGTCTATAGAACGCGGTTGTAAATGTAACCTATCATGGTATTAGTGGCCTGTCTTTGTCACTGACAACAAATGTGGCACTCTTACACTTTGTAAAAATGTGTGTTCAGACATGTCTTGTTCAAATGCGTTGTGATAAAGACTCTTTGCTGGAATTTTCACTTGTTTGATATTGTGTTGTTACACTTGAGCTTAACTTTCCATTGGTATATACAATATGGTTTTTAGTCAAACCTATCATGGTATAATGGCCCTGTGTTTATGGCTGACAAAAAGTGCAAAGCTTGCTTTTGGAATTACCTGCTAATTACACCATAGAAGGTATGAGCAGGCAAATAATGATAGATTTGTTTTTTGTTTGTTTTAAGAATATTATTCAACAAAACGTGTGCAAGTTTCATAGTGATATCTTAAAAAGTCTTTGCTGCAGAGGTATTTGAAGAAACAAAGTTTCGTTTTGAATAAACTGCATTTCAAGTTAGTATTTTCTTCACATTCATGTTTAAATTTACTAGCATAATGTGGCATAGACGTCACAAAAAGGCATATACAACCTCAAATTTTTGGATTTGGAATCTATTTACACATAGGAAGCATATCAGTGATTATTGATTTTTTGGCCAATTTCACCAGAAATTCCAAATTTTACCAACTTGTGGCATATATATATTGCAACTTAGCAAGCTCCATCTACTGTGTAAATAATATTGTTGTTACTCGATGGTAGCGAACTAGTGATTGGTTTGCCCCAACCAAATTCAACAGGCAATGCTGAAGCCTAGGTCATCACATACAGCATAGAGCAAGGTATAGTGGGTATCTTTACTGGAGGATTTTGGATCCAGACTTCATCTTGAAGATGAATTATTTGCCTTTTTGAGTTGAATCTTCCCTGCCAAAACAAAAGAGCACAATACCATTGTTTTCTCAGCGGCATAAATTTGCATGATTAGGGGAAGAAGGCGTGAGACAGTTTACGTCTGCTCGGTGAGTTCCAGTGATAATTCCACAGCTTTTTTTTGCGGGAAACGTGTGTGTTTTTAATTAACGAAATGAGTTATGTGATTGCTAATCAATTTGGGCAGCGGGTCTGTGAAGATAGATATAGGAATGAGTACAAAACAGGGAGAAATTCATCGGGAGAAACTAATATGGGTCTGACAGTTTGCGTGTGACATACGGCCAATAGAGAAAAGGCTGGATCGATGCCAGGCCTTTGCGAAATGGAGTGATTTTATTGATTGCGAGAGGGGGCTTCTGCAAGTGGATTGCAGATTTCACTTCTTGTTTGGGGTTGCCCGCCTGCCGAGGACACTCCTGACACATGTATGGCCCTGAGAATGGCGCCTCCACATGCAATCATAAAACCTCTGAGAAATGATCAGGGCTCATTTGGGGAGAGGCGGCCAAGTCCGGGGTGAGGTCCTCTGGCTATATGGTCCGGTGGCATGGTCACATCAGTCTGGAATGGGGTTGCGCCTCTGCGGCTTTTTTGCGGGTTAGGTAGGGAGAACTGTTGGCCGGGGTGCTACCGTTGTAAGATCCAGTGATATGGTCCATCGTCTACGATCAACTGTTTTCTGTTAATTTTCCTCTTATCATATTGCAATGACACCTGTACAGAAAGTCTGCGAAAATCAGGCTATCAGGCAATTGCACAAGCAGTCCTGCATATCAGAAATGCCTCATTTAAAAATGTTTTAGAAAGTGAAAACTTCTTGTGTTAAGCTTAATTGAAGAGAGCCGGATTTTTTCTTGTCATTCCTAATCCTAAGGCTTCTGTTATTGTCTGTGGTTCAGCGCAAATGTGGTCTGATGGCCCTTTTCTGTTACTTTTTGGAATATGGGGCGAAACCCACAAATTCCCAATCTGGCTGATTGGTCCTTCTTTGCATTTTTGTGGTTTATGAGGTGATATGTGCGGTTAATACGAGTCATCATCCGGGTGGCCCATCAATTGATGGCCGGCTACGTCTTTATGGCGTTGCTTTTACCTCCCATCCTCTAATGTGTTTTGGGTTGCCATGGAAATGCTATGCTACCTCCTATAAATGGATTAAGCTGCCACTACAATCTAAACAAGTTACATTGCAGTTTTCATGTGAAATGGCAACTAATGCAGACCTACATGCACAAGGACTGGGCTGCTCAATTTCACATGGGTGAAGTGTCTGCAATTTCCATCGATTTCTGTTCCTAGATGTCTAATACAGCAACATCATTACAGCCCCTCGATGAGCCTTTGTTGAATAATTGAAATGCCAGAGAAAAGCTGAAAATCCAAACTTCTAAAGCAGCTACACGTAGAGCCAAGTTGAAGCTCTAAGCCGCTTCTGAAGCATATTGAATGTTTTATACCTTGTGCGCTTTTTATTGAATCAAACATGTTTCAAAGGTATATACGTATACTTGCAAGGCTGTAACATAGCTGCACCGCCTTTCTTTTAAATCCATAGATCTCAATTCAGCGGCAGGTATAGCCATGAATATAATACTTTTAAAGTTTTGCTGTGGTTCCAACTGAAAGCTTGCTAAAATATACATGCTGGTACGTTGTCACAATGTCGAAAAGTTAGACCTGCATGCAAATTAGACTTCGCACGGGTATAGTTGCTGATATGTCAAAAATACCATCATATACAATCACTGTAGTTAATTTCACTGAATCAGAAGGAATCTTTCATTTGTACTTATAAAACATGTATGTAGCATCTGAATCTGATGAGATTGATGCGGAATGACGCGACTGATGTATCCACATAACATAGGGAAGAACACCTCTTCCTGTATCCAGTTTCACATTCATTATGTCTCATATGTTGAATGAATCTGCCAATAGAGATCTGATACACGAAAATGACACTCTTTGATGTGAGGAAACTGCCCACCTGCAACCCTGTTATGTTCAGCCCCATTGCTTGTTATATATTCCTTTGCAAGTGTGTTTGATGGCCTGTGGAAATGTGCCTTTATCAACTTCTGTTGGTATCACTTGTGACATGCAACCCTGCCACAACATGGTCATGTAACTTGTGTTGTTATGTTGTTATATCAATAAAAATGCACCATATCTTCAAGGAGAAAGGCATTAAGAGGCTGAGGTGAATATGCATGATGTGGTCATCCAGGTTAGGACAGATATTTACTATTTGCGTATGTAAAACCTGATATCAGCTGAAACTGAAGACAGCAGTTGAAGCTCAATTGTCTTCTCATTTACCCCAATTTATACATTTACATGAAACAATAATCCTATAAATTCTTATTTGAATGTAAAGAGCAAACAACAAAACACAACAAAGAAAAATTACATGCCCAACTTTTGTATACTGGTTGCAGGACTATGCACTCAATAAAGTGCTACATTATTGTAAAAGTAAAGGTGAAGGTAAAGGTGGGGGTTCATATAGTCCACTTCCATGCTTACTATAGTTGCATCTCTTTGCTCAGTCGACTCTTTACACAGCACCTTTGGTTGACAGGGTCCCAGATCATTCTTGATCTGTCTCACTCTCCTGGGGGGACAGGCTGGCAGCCTCACGTGGCACCATCACTGATCAATCTTGTACCTTCTCTGCCTGTAGCCAACCTCCCCAAATACAAATGGGTGGAGTGAAGCAGTGATTCAAGGAGGATTTGCTCATTTAATTCATGCCCTGGTTTGGTTTGAATCCACAACCTTGCACATGTGAATCCATCATCATACCCACTGGACCACAGGCACTCTCAGTTGTCAAGCAGAGCATTCTTTTGCAAATTCTTTAAGTAAATGCAATGTATTCGGGAGATGTCAAATGTCATGTCTGTCTCCAATCTCCAAGTGCATAGCTGATGTCATCACGAAGCAATTACAAGAATGCCTGTGGCGTACGTTGTAGGTGTGGTAGAAAAGCAACATTTATGAGATATGCATACGATACCACAAATAAAAATGTTTTTATTACATTTTTGCTATGAAATATGATGAAAATCATTAGTTTCGGCTGACACCAATTATTAGTTTTTCAGTGCACAACAAAATTGGCAAACAATGTGGAAGTGTACTTAAACGTACTCGTAGCGAATTCAATTCCATTGTTCACATCCACTAAATGTATTTGGTTTCGTTCTGAAAATTTGTTGAAATCTTCAATGCATTTTATTCTGATGCACACATTGTATTGGAACAACTTTAACTCATCACATTTATTCATGCTGACGTCAAGTTTACTATAAAATCTAGTTGTATAACTTCGCTAATCCCTGCCAGGTATAAGATGCAAAAATCATGGGCCACATGCTCACTCCTGCAACAGCTAAAAACTCCTCCCCCAGCAATGCCACTCACCTCAACTGTCCAGTGTCCACCTATCCTTATTGATTTATCCTGTCCTTCTGATAACAGCAAATAACAGTGAAACAGCTCCCTTATTTACGTTTTCTGATTCTACTGTTGTTCCCCACCAGGGGCACATGCATCTCCATCGTAGTTCCGCTATTGCTCACGTTTAGGACTGGCGCCACCGTCTGCCTTCCCGCCAAAAAGATCCACACACTTCACTCTCACCTACTGCTCTTAATATGCCATAACTCATAGCATTTTTTGTCAAAAGGATAGGAAATACAATCAACTTCAATTCCTCTACCACCACTCTTTACTTATATTACAATTATTACTCAAATGCAATTTCAAATGCTCAGCATGCAACACGGGCCAGATGCCAATGCAGGTAGAGGGGGGGTTAATTATTCCCCATTATAGTCCTGCCCCAAATCATGGGTAAATCTAGTATATATGTAATATAAACATATATGGTGCTGTAATATTTAATATTCAACATTGCCTCCACTCCTGTCTCTACAAGACTGTATATCAGCATTCGTGTCATCGCTAATAACACAGGACTCAGGGAGTATTGTCTGCACTCCATAATCATCCGAAGCTCGAAATATCTTTCGAAGTGAAATTTCATCTTAAATTCCTTGAAATTGATTCTCTGTGATGATTTGACTTTCTTTGGTGTTCTGACCTGGCCATAGCCCTGTAATGAAGAGGTTGAACAGAAGGCCCTAAGTTTGTGGGGTCCAATAATTCAGTTTCCCCTGCATGCTATCAATTGGGTGTCACCGAGTGTACAGTCTATGGGGCCTGTGGGGACTGCTTAGTGTTAGCCACAGGGTGGATTATGTGTCATTCTGGTTCCTGTCCAACTTACTGTCTAAACCTCAAGATCAAGAGTCATTTGACATTAAGGGATTTCCAGATGCTGGATCCAATCAGTCCTTGTGGCAGAATCCGACAGACCGCACTCAGCGCAGTCACTGTGTGGCCAAGCTGTTTCATAATCCGGAGGGCGGAGCTGCGAGAAATCTACGAGATTTGTGTGAGAACTCTGAGAACTAAGGGTGAGCTGTGAAAAATCTGTGAAAATTCTGCTCAATGTGGGTTGATGTTACTGCAGCACTCAGGATAGTAATGGAATATACAGGAGAATCTGCTTGAGGGTAGCTCAGACAGCAGCTCTGTGGTAGTAGCTCAGAGGCACAGCTCCCATGCAGGAACAGCTCAGAAAGGGGACTCGTATACAAGAAGGAGGGCCGTTCTCCTCTCTCCGGGGCTTCGGGGTCTACAGTCCTCCTACCTCGTCTTTCATTAATACTGAAAGGGACTGGGCCCTTGTGCTACGTGAGGCCGCGACTAACAAACTTATGCCGACGTTTATTAGATTGCGATGAGTCCCCGCACTGATTACACCTATCCAAAATGACTTCTCGTGAAAAGAAGGTTGCGCACTCCGGTCCAAAGTCTCTGGATCAGGCCCCCATAAAGGATTGCTTTGGTGCTGTCTTGCAAAACGAGTACTTTGTCCCTTTCTCTTGTAAATCAATCACATTATGACTTCAGTTTGTGGCAAACATCCCGCTGTAATCTTGTTAAGTGGCTCTCCGCGAAATAAGAGTTATCGCCGTACAGGTTTCGGACAATGTACTTTTTTGTATACATTATGGCAGTAGGAGTAAAAAGCAAAAGTAGCCTGTAATTACAAAAGTTAACCTGCTTACTCTCTGTCTGCCCATTGTGCTGCAGAAAGTATTGAAGTCAGCTGCCACTCCTTGTGTTTTATTGAGTTGTGTCTACAGTAGTTGCTTGAAAGAAGTCAGTCAGCTTCACTGTCTTCATACAATGTGCTTTTTGCTTTTTAGGTGGGGTATTGTATATCCCTCTGCATAGATATGTTGTTCATTGTCCAAGGATATGCTTGTTCGAGCTGACAAAGAAATATATATGATGTATATATATGATGTGTATCTCTCACGAATTAACTGTTGATCAATATCTCACCCAGACCTTTAGACCAAGTAAACCTATGATTACAACCCAATTTATCACCATATTAAAGCACCGGTAGTATTGAACATATATACTATGGTACCTGCGTTGGAAAAGTCCACTTCTTTTGCGTGGCACAGCCTCTCCTCGAATACTTTTTTTTTGCCGAAATGTTATTTCAAGCAGAATTTCAAATAATGATCAGATGACAAGTCCGCCTTATAACGGGACTGAAAAATACAGGGACCACTACTAGAATTGTACCCAGGACCTCCGGCCATAGTGATTCAGAAGCATGCGAAGTGAAAACCAACATTGTCCAACTTCTGACCAAGTAAGCCAATGTAGTAAACTGCATTTTCTTGCTGGGTTCTGGAGATGCGAGACGTTTAGAGGTTCATACATCTTCTTTTAGGAGTGACCTGCTCATTACTCTATAATGGCGCTTTGACCACCTGCGTGGGAGGTCCGTGGGCCAGGTCTTGTCACTTAATTTTACATGACAGCTGGGGGATCCTAGGATTTGCCCCTGCTGTGTCCTTTTGTTATAATCCAATGTAACTGATGGAGATGTGGAGAGATGTCTAAGCTGTGTCACTGTGTGGCAGTGCTGTCTAATGCCATGGCACTTCCAGCAATATGCACAAGACAAGGAGTGGTGGCCACTTAGGTGTCCTGTATGACATGTTACATTTCATCCTGCATTGCTTTCTATCCACACTTCTTATACATGGCCAGCTGAATGGATTCACCGATATGCACAAATGCATTAAGTAATCTATATAAATAAATTGTTTTGTTTTTTTATGTTAAACTACAAAATTGTGGCTCGTGTAGGCAGTATATAGTATCTGCGTCCGACTTACGACTATATGCGGCCAATGTTCGCTGTGACCTCAGTCGAACAGTGTGGATTAGGCCTACTATCCTTCAAAGCAAGCTGGTTGGATTTCCTTTGTGGAGTAAGACCTTCAGCAGGAAACAGAATGAAAATATTTATGCTAGTGACAATGGCAGTAAGATGAAGTGTATCATGAGAATTGGTGATGGTCATTGGTGGCATTTCTGTGTCCATCAATTAACATGCTGTCCACAGAAGCTGTCTGCTTATACCCTCCTCAGCAATGTAGGGCATGGTGGTTGTGTGGACACAATGGGAGAATCCCATAAAGACGTGCATAAAGATTAATCTGTAGTCCATAAATGGAGCCCTTTAGCCCTTGCTCACATTAGGCCCTCCTTTATCCCTCTCCAAGTGCAGTGTGCTGCTATGTCCTTTAAGAGTGTTTCCATGTACGCCACACGAATTTCCTCTAAGCATATATCAGGAGGCCTTGAGTAGCAAGTAAATCCAAACAATGATTCATTTTGTCCCACGGTGGTAAATTACATTTGAATGTCTGCCTTCTTCCCAATGCCAGCCTGGTGGAATCTGACACTCTGTGAGTACAGTGCCTGGCCGGCTGGAGGCCACCTGCCAGAATAAATTCCCCTAATTCCTTCGAATATGTTCCCATTCAGAAGTCAATGGGAGTTCCATTAATTCGCAGTCAAATTACTGGTATTATGCTGTATTGTCTTTTCGTCTTTCCGAATGTTGCTTCTTATTGCCATATTTATATACGTCAATATTGTGTCCAATTCGTAATTATCTCTAGAATTCATTAAGCCGCTGTTAGTTCAAGAAAATTATCTTTCGATGTACTTGAAGAAGCAGACTTATAACCTTCAGGAAAGTAATTTTGGATTGCCAAATGTGCACTGTTCTGGCAATGATTAAATGGAAGCAATTTCAATTTACAGCTTATATTCCAACATATATTTTTTGCAAAAGCAGGTCATGTTTCTAAGAGTTTAAATACTTTCAACCCTGTCGTTTAAACAGTTTTTCAGTCAGTTTGAAATTCTGTTAGCGTTTGCGATAACAATTATGGTTCAAAAGATTTACAGGCTGTCTGCGATTTCAGTTTGTTGCCTCTTTGTGCCGACTTGCTAAACACCATAAATATTGACAGTAAGAGCGCTTGAAGATCTATTTGTAGCTTCAGGGGAACTTCATTGCATTCTTAAGGCGCAATAAAAGTACAAAGCACAGAACGATTGGAGAAAGATGCCATTTAAAGGCATTTGTTTACAGTCTAGTGGAGATATACATCTGGCAGGGGCTGGACGAAGTATCTCTTCCCAAGATCCATCCCAGATTCTGCGCCGGGATTAGGAGCATCTATGGGGTCCCCCGGGAGGCCTTGACTGTGTGATTATGAGACCGCTTGTAATCTCCCTAGCCGATAGGTGGGGCTGACGCTCCCCTGCTATCTCTAGTCTGCTCCTAGATTGCCAGATATAACAACTATCGCCCTAGTCATCCAGAGAAGACATTCTGAAGCAAGCAAGAGCTAGCGAGAGTAGCAAACAGCAACCAAAGAAAGATATTGAGGCAAACAGTGGTTGTTCTTTTATGTGTGCCATTTAACCATTGTCTTTGTCTGAAGTCTGTCTGTCTCTTCTGGTTGTCCTTGTTGGTCTACTGTTCACTGTGTTCAGTGCTCTCTTCCTGATGAAACATCCTGTTCTTGGAGGGCGTTATGCTAATGCAGACCGCAGTCCCTTCCGGTAATCCCTTTGAGAAGCGAATCAACAGAATGCCAAGCTCACCAACAATGCCTCCCTTCTTCGGTTGACTCTTTGCCTTTCTGAGTTTGCCTCTTAATCTCAGTGTGCATTGAGGAGTGGGTCAGCGACCAGCCTACTTATTGGGCTCTGCCAGATCCAACTTACGCTGGGTGCCTCCAGAAAGGCAAGGCTTACACCAGTAACCAGTAACCAAGCCCCGGGTTGATTTGCAGATAACGAAGGAAGAAGAGCCTCCTGATTTGGACCGACAAGTCCTGCGGAGGTGTACAGCCCAAAGACTGATGAGCAGACGTCGCGATGATCTTTGGCCTGTGAGACTTGTCTAATAATGCTTGGGATGACGAGAGACTAACGTTATTGACCCAGAAGCAGCCTTGCTGGCTATCCTCTAAGCCCCCTTCGATTATCGACGCTCAATCGATGGTGTCTTATCTGCATGAGGGCCAGGCTGCACAGGCCACTGGTCGCGTCAGTCCGCTACACTTAACCAGCCATTCATCCGAAATCCAAACTAGCAATTAGTGTAGTCTTATTGTGGCCACGACTCTTAAATGAATCTATTCTGTAAGACTGTGGGGTCTCTGCGAGCCCTGATAATGGTCATTTGTGCCGGCGACACTCCTAATAGGAGACCCAAGGGTGGCCTTATTGATTCTTCAGACTGAGCACCTCCTTTGGTGCCGTAATGACCAGAGGACGAAATGACCTGCATCACTCCGCGCGACTTACACTTCGACCTTGTCTTTGTTCTTTGGGCATGTCTTCCGATGGCCTGTCTTTTGTGCTGTCTTGTCCCCTGCCTGCCTCATGTGTCTTGTTACTCCTGTAGCTTGTCTGCCCAGTTGCCTTCCTGTCAATATCTGGAGGCACAAAGGCTCTGCTGATTCCAGTCATCTTCTGGGTGTCATCTGATAAAATGCATTATCCACAGAGCTCTTGCAAGATTGCACAGATAACTGTAGGATAGTACTCTAATATATGCTGTAGACCCTTCTGCACTATCCGTAAAGGCTGATATATATGTACATATTGCAGTGCCACGTTTCTGTCACTCCTTTATACCTGGAATTAATATTCTGACATATTCCAATTTCCTGATTTGGTGAGAGTATTTCCACCTGTCTGAAAAGGTTATTCGCACATCTCGGCTGTCATATATGCTGTACTATGTTTTTATTTGTAGGGCCTAGATCTATATAATTTCGGTGACTAAAATATCTTTTATCTCTAATCTCTATGTGAGATGCGAAAATTAATAGGGTGTCTCTTTCGTGTTGAAAGACATAAATTTCTGATAATGGTTTGACATATAAGGTTTATCGGACAATACGGAAGTCAGCGGGAGGTTATTTTGGTAATTGCTAACTGAATGTAATTTATGTCTTCGTATTGTTGGTTTTATTCTGGTGATTTATGTCGGAGAGGAAACATCACACGCTACCATCAATCTCAATACGTACCACATTATTAGTATCTTGCCTGAGCGTTGCGATTCCCGGAAGTGTCTGAGTTATTACTCTTGGATTGTAATTGATAGCGCTTTTGGTGTAACAACCAGCCTGTGGTGAACATTACTAGATTGTAGCCACCAGCTCTGTACTCTGTGCTCACCTATGCCCCGTAGATGTTGGTCATGGCGGCCATTTTGTTTGATCTGTGATGTGAGATCTATACCGTGCTCCCGGCTTGTTTCATAACATGCAATGTACGATGGATGTTACTGTACTTCGAAGAGCATCCACTTCGCACACTACCTTCAATGTGATATGCACCTTGCTACTGTAATACTAAGTTTTAATAAATATGTAATCCTCCATGACAGAAAAAAGCGGCCTACAGCTCTTGGTAGACCTGTGTAGTGTGTAGCCCGAAAACGTTGTTGAAAAGGTGACAGCGCTGTAATCGCGATACCCTCTGTGGATGAAATTACAAACTTAATGTTATAAAGTTCTTGACTTTTGGCAGTTGTATGGAAGGAAAAAAACATGTCAATCCAATATTTTTGCTGAGACCGTCACTAACAAAGATCGTTCATTACCAATGCGACTAGTGTGCATGGAAGGATCGGTAATGAGGAAGGTTTGGTCTTTGCAGGACTACTATTATTATCATGAGCATGAATATGGACAGACCATACATGATTGTATGGGGCGGACACAATCAATTTGACATAACGATAATGTCAGAAATAAGATGTTCCATGATGTCCAGGTTTGTATCACCCATGTGATGTGGGATGGAGACATGAAGGAGACATGAAAATTGTCCTCTGTGTGATGTGGTGAAACTGTGATTGGTTCTAGATGTGAAAATGTGTCATATAGGGTTTGCAGTATGTTGTGACACTGTGACAATGTCCTCTTCATGACTGCATGCCACTCTAAAGAAGTGACTAAAACTCAGTACAGAGAGTTGGAGCTGTGAAACAGATTATCTTAGCTGAAAACAACAAGCTGCCACGGTTAGCTCAAAGATATTGTGCAAGCATCCGACTCAATCATTTAAGCTGACTCAGTTCATTCAATTTTACAGTATATTGTAAGAACTGAAATTTATTTGGGATATATTTGACAGAGATGATGCATGCACATCTAGATTATAGAAACAAGAAAATATATCTTACTTGTGTGTCCTGTATGTAGGTGTGAGTGTGACAGTGCTATCATGATGGATTATAAAAGTGTGAAGCTTTTGAGATGTGGGATATAGATGTGGCAGAGAATATTGTGGCTCAGAATGTGGAGATATTTTGTATATGAATTGTACGTTGAACAATAGCGTTGCGGTGACATATTTATGGGAGTTCGCTGAATGTCGCTTGTGATATGGAAAGAGATACAACAGGCGACTGGAGATATGTATATTGTGTATAGAATATGTTAAATGAGGTCAGTAGGCCAAGGCACAACAAATGTATTACACGGTTGTGATGTGGGATGGGGATAAGGAAATGTGTCAGGACCATGCATATTGTACAGCAGTGTCACGGTGATAGATTTAGGTTTCTCGGACAAAGATAGGAAACAGCTCGGTGGATACCAATGGCAATGGGAACTATTCATTTATAACAGTGCATAGTGTTTGGGTGTATGCCGAAAAAAAATAGGCTAGATTGGGGTGTGTTAAACAGTGTCAGTAGGCCAGAACAACACACAATGAATTACTCTTGTGATGGAGATATGATCAAGATAATGTGCACAGTAAGCTGAAGTACACTGCATTTGACAGGCTATATGTCTGAAAATGCTTGGTGTAGAACTTTGAATGTTGGGCACTGATATTATTTGGAAGATTGTGCCCTGTGATGGCCTGTTGATAATGTAGTGCTCTTTTGTACAGCTTAGCAGGTGAGATGTGATTTTGGAGATATGGAAATGGTCTTTGGGAGAGTGACTACCAACTGAACTTGCAATGTATAGCTCTTGTGATGTGGGATGGTGATATGGTACAATATGTGACCTCTGCACAAAGTGTTACTCAGTCACTGTACAACTGTGTAATTCTCCGGACAAATATCACTGTACAATGTTCTACAACTACATGTGTGAACTGTGAATATTACAAGGGCATTGGTAGTCATTGTGGCAAGCCCTTATTATGTTGTTGAGTTCAGTGTCTATCTGTGGGCCTGGGATTATAGTGCATTGTCCTTAATTGGATGTATGCTCTCGTGTTATATTGGAAGGAAATGTGATATGTTTATGAATATTCATTGTATATTAATATTATGTATACATTGTGTCATAGTGTGAAAAATGGCAACAGTCAACCAAAAGTGTATTCCCTTGGGTCCTGGATTGAGTGAATTGAGATGTAGGATGGAGAATTGGAGATGGTATGGAGATATGAGAAGTGTCCTGTGTGTGGAACTACACATAATGCCAGCTGGCTAATGGCTGCTGTTGGCCCACTGTCAGGGATCAGAAGTCAGCCAGACCATCCTCCATTCAGAACATCTCCCCATCAATTGCCAGTTGGTGGATGCTTTGACTTGACCTTGCTTTGTCTCCCATCCCATTAACCTTGCTCCTTGATGTATTGCGATTGCACCATGGTTTCCTCTTGCTCTTTGAAACAATTGTTGAACAATGGAGCCTCCATCCTCCGAATTATAGAGTATACTGGCCTGGGGGTCGCCATGTGTGTCTCCCTGTGTGGTGGTTGGGCTGTCTTTGTCTCCACTGTGAAGGAGTCATTTGGGCTTATCTTAGGTAATTTGTCTCCTGAATCATTAAGCATTTGCCTGCCAATGCAAATACCATGGCTCACAACAGTCATGTTTGACATGTCTAGGCTGAGCCCACTTGTCACTTAGAACAATGGGGTTTATGCACAGGGCTGATGGGAAATCTATTTGAGGCAAGGATGACAATAAATGACAAGCCAGGACACAGCCCCAAAGACCTTGCTATGCAACACATACGTCCAGCATGACTTGGAGCGCCCTTCCTGCCAAATACCTTCATTTCCCATCCTCCTGCTTGCCCAATTTCAGCCCGGCTGACTAGCGGAAGTGCCCGCCTAATGTGGCTTATTGGGCTTATTTCTGGCAACCGGCGGTCGGTCGGCCAACTGTCGGTCGCTTCGCGTGGACCCAAAATGTCGAGAGGAGAAGGAGGAGGTGAAGGAGACCATTGAGGTTGCGCCTCTGCCCTCCGGAGAGCCTCAGGTATAAGGAGGTCAGTGCGAGGTGAGCATGTGGATGCCGGAGGGCTGTTGCGCCTGCCAACCCTGCTGCCTTATATACTGCCCATTACCTCCAGGCGGTGGCCAGCTCAGCCCTTGCTGCCCTCTTGCCCTGCCATACACTTTAAAAATGGCCTGCTTGCCTCAAACTGCTTTTCTCTACAAATATGTATGGCCACCCCGGCTTGCATGAGGGCAGTAGTGCAAAGGGAAACGCCGATAACATGCCACTAACTGCTTGTGGTCTGTTGCTGTGGTCTGGCAATGTTGCAGGAGCACTGTTGCAATGTGTTGCAAGGTTGTTCCAGGGCTGCTGCTGTTATATATAGTGCTGCCTTTTTGGAAGCCTTTTTGGAGGAGCCTGCAGTGTGAAATTACCTGTTATCACATCCTATACAGCAGTGTACACCCTGATACCCATATCACAGCTCATAAGGGGAAAACGCTCACTATGAAATTGCCACAAGCCAGCAGAGCAGTGTAATCCTATGATGCTTGTATGATGAGCCTGAGAAGGTGTTCCTGGACCGGCTGTTTGTACCTCCTAATTATAAGGATTATCCGACCTGCTAGGCAATTTTCTGCTTAATTGACAGGTAGGCTTTGTGGCTTTGTATGGCCTGTTGCGCTTTTCACCCCCCAAAGCTGGTCGATAGCTTTCATATATGAGATTCTCTGCAACCTAAGAAAACACCATTCATCAATAAGCTCTTGTGTTGGCTGTATGAGGAGTGGCTGAATACCAAGTCTCACAAAGGATGCTCCTTGCACCTCTCTAATGGAATTTCGCCATTTCACCATTCCACCATTCACCAAATGTTATCTGCGCCATTAGAAGATGAGCTCTCCTTCTAATCAAATGATATTAATAGCTTACCTGTACCTGTCACAGCTAAATATAGATATTATGAGTTTTACCAAGAGATAAATATAGAGGCAATAACAAATACAGCCTGTAGCCCAAATCTATGTTAAGTAATATTGTAATTTGTAACTGCTGGATTCTTAGAAGTCACAGCTTGATAGTGCTAAGAATATCTCTACTGTTTGAAGTAAAGAGGTCTCTGTGTCATAAGACTATCCCTTCTGCAGTCATGAGGTGGTCTGTCATGGGGGTGCACCAGGTGTGGTATCCCATCATGGTGCAAATTCACTTACACTGTAAATTTGTAATTTTGAGTCAGCTCAAATGATTGAGTCAGATGGTTGCACAATTCCTTTGAGCTAACATAGCTTGTTGTTTTCAGTTATGATAATCTATCCATTATCAGAACTTAACACAACAAGCTATGGATTGTCGCTCAAAGGAATTGTGCAACCATCTCACTCAATCATTTAAGCTAACTCAAAAGTCAAATTTACTCAAAATTCAAATTTACATATTGTATTATTAATTGAGTCTAGCAAATGTTGCTGACCAGTCAAGACATCAGATCTCTGGTAATTTGGGGGCTGAATCTATAATATGAGATGACCATCTCCAATCCGCTGAATCCAGCAAGATATATACAAGGACCTTGGTTGCTGAATACAGTGTTTCTTATATAACTGGTAATTTATCTTCTCTTGGATTCTTCTCCTTTTTTCTCTCAGTGTAACAAGAAACACACATCCTTCTTTCTGTTTCTGCTTATATTTCCCAAGAAACCAGAAGCCTGTGTTCAGTGTGCTGTCTGCAGTTATACAGCCTGTGGTGGGCAGTCAGATCTGTTTTCAGTCTGATGTGTGGGTATATTTAGATTTGTTAGGACTCAGCAGTCAGATGTGTTTTTACTCAGGTCTTTTGTCAGTTTGATAAGTGGTTAGTGGTGTTAGTGAGGTGTATTTTCAGTTCAATCAGCCAAGGGGCATGCAACGTAAACACAATGTTGCTAATTGGTGGAGGGCTCACCTGTATGTTGTTACATAGAAATGTATGGTAGAAATAACGTTGCCAAAACATGAACACCAAATTGTGAATTTTTCACAATGTAGTGACAACATTGCCATATATCATATCTTGACGTTGTTTCACAAAAGTGTAACAGCGTCATTCTATAATATAATTCTATGTAATTTACACCAACATTGTAACATTGCCACAATGTTGAGCAACATAGATGTGCCCATAGAGAGATTAGTTTGATGTGAGATATGTTTATTCATGATTACCTAACATTTATGTTTGTCATCAGTTTGTCAGATAGAGGGTGTGGCCAGCTGGTCTGATATGTTGTCTGTTAAAAAATTGTGTGGTCTCAGTGGTCTGTCACATCAGTGGTCAGTCAGTTGTGGTCATTTGAACCTGTGGTCAGTCAGATGTGGTGCAGTTTGCATCAGATCTTTGATCATCTTAAACTGGTCAGTGAGATGGCCAGGAAATTGTGGTTGGGTCCTTCATTGTGCAACCAGATCACACCATGAACTCTGTGGCACTGAGTGGTCCAACCAACTCGAAGGCACCAAGGCAGTAAACAAGATTGGACAATGAGTTTGCCTTAGATTAAGGCCAGTCCAATTTACTCGTTTAAGGCCATAGCAATTTGGCCTCCTCTCCTAAATCAAGCAGCCTTTGTCGGCCCTGATTTGTTTTCATATGATGACTATTAGACCTCTTGTTATAACCCTCCTTATAAACCTCGTTATGGAGCTTGTAAAACTTGTTATAAGGCTGCCATCATTGCTGCCTGTTTCGTACGCCTGGCCAGCTCCGACCTCTGTCAAATTGCGAAAGTAATTGGTACAAGAACAGTCCATATTAACTTAAGTACTTCGAGGTCTGTGAATCAGCCTCGTATATGCAATCAATACTGATTTTGTCCTGATGACACACAGTATATAGTTTCGAAAGAGCTGAAGAGATATTAGTGTGCAATACGTAACATAGGAGTGGCCTGGACAACCTGAAGGTCAAATGTTCCAAGGCTGCACACAATATATAATAATGTCCTCACCAGGTAGATCACGTATCCTCTATAGGCCATTATATGGTTAATTATTTAATGTATTTATTTCGTAGTATTCATAGGATTTAGTATTTTGTGGCGGTCAGATTTCAATTTATGATTGTGATTACAAAACATTGATATGGTAGCATTTCTTTGAAATTCTAGAATACCAAACTTTCTTGGAACGTGAGATGGTTCAACTAAATCAAATCACACATTTCTCCTGGAATTCATTACAGAACCTCATTTGGAGTTGAATGTGAGAGAGTTTTCTACAGTAACCTAATCACGACACTGCAGACTCTCTGTGCTGCCTCCAAGTACTGGCAAACAGTGATACAGTATATGGTGATACCATACTGGTCAGTGTGTTGAGTCCTGTAGAGGCCTGCAGGAAGAGTCAGTGATTTGGTCAGTGCTGCTTGGCAATGATTGACGCTGGTGTCACAGACCAACCAGATGCCCCAGGGACCAGAGACTCCCCAGAGTCAAGAGGAGAAGGACCACTGGACCAGTGAAGGAGCTGGTAGGGCTCTGGGGTGGCCCTTAACTCTGGTGCCCTCTTGTGCTAGTTGGGACACAACCGCTGGTTTCAGAGCAACTGAGCAGCAATCAAATCTCTGGTATGTTCAAGTGACCTCAAGATGACCACTAATGCTCACTGACCCAGTAGCAGTTGC
Organism: Platynereis dumerilii; assembly: GCA_026936325.1. Classification (NCBI taxonomy): domain Eukaryota; kingdom Metazoa; phylum Annelida; class Polychaeta; order Phyllodocida; family Nereididae; genus Platynereis; species Platynereis dumerilii. The sequence continues at coordinate 27,062,099 of JAPTHN010000001.1, read as the reverse complement.
TCTGATGACCAGTCCTAACTTCTCAAGGACTTCAATAATTCCGTTCAACTTGGCAGAGGCCTGGTGATGCTGGAAGAGGCCTAGTCAGGCTTTGAGAGGCCCAGTCAGGCTCAAAGAGGCCTGGTGATCACTTCAGATGCATGGTGAGGCCAACATATATGTCTGATTGTGTAATGGAGGCCTGTTGAGACATCATTCGAGGACAAGTGAAGTCCAATTAGCTCATTATAGTGTCTACCAATTTTGTTGAGACTAACAAGACTTTTTTAAAACTTGTTCTTCTTGGATGTCGACCTGACGGAACCTATTTCCAAGGCCCATAGATTCTGCAAGGAATTATAACTTTTTCTTTTGGGACCTGCTGAAGCCCAGAGGTCTAATGATGCTTGCAAACAGGTTTGAGGCCTGGTGACTTTTGTCGGCTGTTGCGGAGGCCTGGTTAGGCCTGATGATTCCTAAAGATACTTATCCAGGACCTGAATTTTTGGCAGAGTGCTATATGATTCTCATATATACTGGCTTAGTGATGCCTTACACATCTATGGCTACTGGGGGCCTGCTGTAGGCTGGACACCAACTGGGACCAGGGGCATTATGATGCTGATTGCGACTGGGCGCTTTCGCTGCTTAACCAGTGAAATTCTAGGACTTTGGCGACCTTCCTTTTATCATTAGCACTCTCACAGCTCCCAGCAAGGTCTCCCAAACCATTTGCAAAAAGTATTAGGTTTTGAATTATGCTGCAAACGAACATAACAAGACCAACAGGCTTTGAGTGCGAAGAAGGACGCCATAAATGATCTGTGCCCTGAATGTTAAAATTTGGTGCCGAGATTGCAAGGCCAGCCTCATGGCCCATGCAGCACTCTGTGAATCAGGACAGATGCTTGTATGCACTATAAAGTATCTCTACAAATAACTGATGTATAATTTATAAATGTCCTTTATTCAGTTTATCGTAAAACATGTATATGTTTTCATAAGTTATATTATGTGTTAATTTGCATTATGTTTTTGTATGAACCTGCTGTGGCATTTCACTTTCCTATTTTTCGACCTTTCTGAATAAAATGTACTCTATTTATCTGTCTTCATTTAATGTGTTTACAAGGCCTGTCAGTTCATAATGCTTATTTAGCTTTGTGAACTTTCTGTGTTGATACATTATGTATTTTTGATAATCGATGTTTATCATTCACACGTGAGTACCTATTTTGTCATTTGATATGCTGTTATCATAGATGAGCTTTTCCACACGTATCAGCAAGCTAGTTTCTTTGGTGATCATATACATGCACTTTAGCTGATCCCTCCCACAAAGCATTACAAATTGCTGTGAACTTTATGCAACAATTTTCATACATCTTGAATATTTATGTAGATTTGTTAGACATATATGTTATATCCAACAACACCTGTTGTTATGCCAAGGCCGTGGACTGTACATGTGCTGCTAATGCCTGCTATAGATCTAAACCTGCTCTTCCCCTCTTCTCTCAGTCTCAAGAGCTGCGAAACAGAAATAGATTAAATTCTCCACCGCAACTGCTGCACAACAAAGCACACATGGACAGATTGTATGTTTTTAGAAACAGGAGAAAATGCCCATGAAAAAGACCAGCATATACAAATGAGATAGAATTTTGAATGGGAGCAGGAAGAAATAAGAAGGTTATATTGATCTGAAAAAAAAGAACGACAAAATAAAAAAAGAAAAGGGAAGGGCAAAGGAGAAACAGAAAAACATAAATGCTTTTAGAATGGCCACACGAGGAAGAAACTATATAAAAATAGAAATTATGATTTAAAGCAATAGAAGAAAACAACTATTATTTGAGCAGAGTGTGCCCCAGATTATTGGAAGGCGTGTAGAACCTTACATATAAATAGAAATTGAATTCGCGATCCAGAGAGTATAGAATAGAAAAGATTAAAAATGTGATTTTATCCAGCTATGATTAGAGGTTGTTTGTTTTAGTGGAGAGATACATGTTACCTTAGTAGAAATTCATTTCTGATATTGGATGACCTGTAAATAATGACGGCAGGGAAAAACTTGTAGGTGAGACGTTTATTAGAGAGAAAATATAGTGAAATAAGAGTTTTTTAAATGAGAAAATAAATAAGAAAGTAATTAGGTGGCCTTTTTTTAATACCAGTACACCTAGAAGGTTGAATAAAACGTAATATTCTTTATAAAAGAACCTCACCAGTTTCCAGGGGGTATATATTTTTGATGCAGAAAAAAACATTAACAAACGAAATTAGAAACACTAAAGGATGTTTGTTGTTGTATGGCGAGTCATGAATATTAGATGTGTCATTTCAATGGAACTTGTTGTTTCAAGGGAGTATGTATACCAGGCTTTGCAAATGATGGCAAAATGAAAAGTTGCTGAATACAAAAACAGTAAAAACCAGATTGGAAGCATGCACTGAATGTTTGGTGTAGGGCTTTGTCAGAAAATATAGAGCAAAATATAGAGGAACTCTAATGGAAGGGATGGTTAATGGTTAATAAAATAGGCTGAGGAATCAGAGGAGATGAATCATTATTAAGGAATGATGGATTATTATGCAACACGACGCTGGCCATGACAACCAATATGATCCAAGATGGGCTGACGATGCCCATGCTGGTCCCATTAATGATTGTGAGGTTTTTATGAACATTAGCCTGACAGACACATGAAAAAAGAGTTAATAATTCATAGGCCTCTTGCATGGAGATCACAAGCCATGTGCTACTTGCTGTGGCAGTTGCAGTGCTAGCTATTGAGGCCTCGTGAGCTGAAGAAAGGCTTTTTTATCAGTTGATTTATTGTCTGCAATGGGGACACCCGGAACAGCCAACCATACTAATCCAACCTCGCTACTGTTGCATGTCATTAGGGCCAGGCAATACTTCTTGCAAATGAACGGCCCAAACACTAACCTCATCAGGTCCTTGAAAACAACTCCCTTTTATCCCTTTCTGTCTCCCTCTTATTTGTTACCTTTTTCTGCATTTTTGTTTTTTGAGAGAGAGAGTTTAGGTTCTGCATCTGGTTTTGCAGTTTTAAAGCTTGGTGTAAGGTTGTTCATTTATATGGCTGTCTTCAATAGGCTGAATGCACGTTTATGATGTGCTTCTTCTCAGCTATTGAAAATTCTGTCACATATTCTTATAAGACACTCTTTAAAAGGAGATTTTGGAAATAGAGATTTGTGAAAGAGCAGATTTTTTAAAGTTGACTGGTATTCTTACCAAATATTTGGCATGCAACATAGGCAGTTTTATGTAAGCAGTGCACCCATAGGCAACTTCTTTCCTTCTTCTTCTTTTTCTTTTCGATAACCGGGTTATGGGTTTTTAATAGGTTCACTCTTGATCATTTATAGGTGTGGAACACATCTATATTTTCCAAAGATATATCCATTTGCTTGACAAATACGAATTTCCCCAAAACGAAAAATGTATTTTATGATTTTATACCATTTCTCGATGGTCAGCTTTTACGAAATCTGCTAGATCACTTGTAAGATCATGGATGCTACCAAATTGTAACCAAATGTAGCTATTATACTATAACATTTGGAGGAAAATGCAAAGGGTTTTGCATAATTATTATGATTTAGATACTGATATCTATAGTGTAAAGCTAAATTCATGATAAAATATATAAGTAAAATTGATACTGAAAAGGTATGGCTTAAGGTTTATTTGGCTTGGGCAAAGGGAATGCCTGCGGTGCTCTTTACAGAGACACAAATCATCTGAATGTGAATACAATGGCTATAAGTTGCTATGAACATGATATGACTTTGATTATCATCTGAACACCAGTGTGTCTAGGTAGAGCAGCCTGCAGTTTATATGTAATCGATATGTTCTAGAGGTATGGCAGATTAGCTTTTCATTGTGTCACAATTCCTTTGAGCTGACATAGCTTGTTGTTTTCAGCTATCATAATCTATCCATTATCATAACTTAACACAACAAGCTATGTCAGCTCAATGGAATTGTGCAACCATCTCACTCAATCATTAAGCTAAGTCAGAATTCAATTTTGCATATTGTGTTATTAATTAAGTCTAGCAAATGTTGCTGACCTGTCAAGATATCAGATCTCTGGTAACTTCTTTACTTGGCTGAAACCAAAATATGAGATGACCATCTCCAATCCACTGAATCCAGCAAAATATATATAGGGACCTCTTGGTTGCTGAATACAGTGTTTCGTATATAGCTGGTAATTTATCTTCTGTTGGATTCTTCTCCTTTTTTCTCTCAGTGTAACAAGAAACATACATCCTTCTTTTTGCTTCTTCTTATATTTTCAAGAAACCAGAAACCTGTGCTCTGTGTGCTGTCTGCAGTTATACAGCCTGTGGTGGGCAGTCAGATCTGTTTTCAGTCTGATGTGTGGGTATATTTAGATTTGTTAGGAATCAGCAGTCAGATGTGTTTTTATTCAGGTCTTTTGTCAGTTTGATAAGTAGTTAGTGCCTTTAAAATGGCATAAGTCAGAGCTGTGGGTAGTCACATCAGTGGTTAGTTAGTCAGATCTTTCGAATGTCGGGTTAGTCAGATGTATCATCTGATGATTTATGATTGTTGGCCACATATCACATGTCTATGTATTCATATCAGCAGTAAGTCACGCCTGCCAGTAGTCAGATGCTGCCACTTGTTCGTCACACAATTATGTTTGCTAGATCTGCTTGTGTGAAGTCTAATATGTTAATGTTGTTTGTTAAAAAAATTATGTGGTCAGTCAGATTAGTGGCTTTCAGTGGTCAGTCATTTGTGGTAAGTTAAACTTTGGTCAGTCAGATCTGGTGTACATAGTTTGCTGCAATGCATCAGATCTTTGGTCATTGACAACAACTTGCCATCATCTTAAACTGGTCAGTGAGATGGCCAGGAAATTGTGGTTGGGTCCTTCATTGTGCAACCAGATCACACCATGAACTCTGTGGCACTGAGACTCGACTGAGTGTTCCGACCAACTCGAAGGCACCAAGGCAGTAAACAAGATTGGACAATGAGTTTGCCTTAGATTAAGGCCAGTCCAATTTACTCGTTTAAGGCCATAGCAATTTGGCCTCCTCTCCTAAATCAAGCAGCCTTTGTCGGCCCTGATTTGTTTTCATATGATGACTATTAGACCTCTTGTTATAACCCTCCTTATAAACCTCGTTATGGAGCTTGTAAAACTTGTTATAAGGTTGCCATCGTTGCTGCCTGTTTCGTAGTCTACGCCTGGCCAGCTCTGACCTCTGTCAAATTTCGAAAGTAATTGCTACAAGAACAGTCCATATTAACTTAAGTACTTCGAGGTCTGTGAATCAGCCTCAAAATGCAATCAATACTGATTTTGTCCTGATGACACACAATATATAGTTTCGAAAGAGCTGAAGAGATATTAGTGTGCAATATGTAACACAGGAGTGGCCTGCATGAACAACCTGAAGGTCAAATGTTCCAAGGCTGTATGCAATAAATAATAATGTTCTTCGATCACTTATCCTCTACAGGCCGTTCTATGGTTAGTAATTCAATGTATTTATTTCGCAGTGTTCTTAGGATTTAGTATTTTGTGGTGGTCAGATTTCAATTTATGATTGTGATTACAAAACATTGCTAGTATTAAATCATGAGATGGTTGATTTTTTTCTTGCTTTTATCAGATAACATATTTCAAAGTTCTCTATGTCACAAAGGAAATTAATCATAGGATGTAGGAGTGGCTATGCAACTTCAATCTGTGCTTTTTAAATCACACTTTGGCATAGCATTTCTTGGAAATTCTAGAATACCAAACTTTCTTGGAACGTGAGATGGTTCAACTAAATCAAATCACACATTTCTCCTGGAATTCATTACAGAACCTCATTTGGAGTTGAATGTGAGAGAGTTTTCTACAGTAACCTAATCACGAAACTGCAGACTGTCTGTGCTGTCTCCAAGTACTGGCAAACAGTGATACAGTATATGGTGATACCATACTGGTCAGTGTGTTGAGTCCTGTAGAGGCCTGCAGGAAGAGTCAGTGATTTGGTCAGTGCTGCTTGGCAATGATTGACGCTGGTGTCACAGACCAACCAGATGCCCCAGGGACCAGAGACTCCCCAGAGTCAAGAGGAGAAGGACCAGTGAAGGAGCTGGTAGGGCTCTAGGGTGGCCCTTAACTCTGGTGCCCTCTTGTGCTAGTTGGGACACAACCGCCGGTTTCAGAGCAGCAATCAAATCTCTGGTATGTTCAAGTGACCTCAAGATGGCCACTAATGCTCACTGACCCAGTAGCAGTTGCTCTGATGACCAGTCCTAACTTCTCAAGGACTTTAATAATTCCCTCCAACTTGGCCGAGGCCTGGTGATGCTAGAAGAGGCCTAGTAAGACTTTTAGAGGCCCAGTCAGGCTCAAAGAGGCATGGTGATTCCTTCAGTTGCATGATGAGGTCAACATATATGTCGGATTGTGTTATGGAGGCCTGTTGAGACATCATTCGAGGACAAGTAAAGTCCAATTAGCTCATTATAGTGTCTACCAATTTCTTTTGGGACTAACAAGACTTTTTTAAAACTTGTTCTTCTTGGATGTCGACCTGACGGAACCTATTTCCAAGGCCCATAGATTCTGCACGGAATTATAACTTTTTCGAAGCTCCGTGAATCCAGAAAAGATCTGGTTGGTCTTTGTATACTGGTATTATTAGAATCATATATTGTGATACTTTCTTTTAGGACCTGCGAAGCCCAGAGGTCCAATAATGCTTGCACACAGGTTTGAGGCCTGGTGACTCTTGTTGGCTGTTGCGGAGGCCTGGTGACACCTGATGATTCCTAAAGATACCTAACCAGGACCTGAAGGTTTGACAGAGTGCTAAATATTCGCATATTCTGACTTAGTGATGCCTTACACATCTCTGACTACTGGGGGCCCGCTGAAGGCTGGACACCAACTGGGACCTGGGGCAATATGATGCTGATTGCGACTGGGAGCTTTCGCTGCTTAACCAGTGAAATTCTGCTAAAAGTATTAGGTTTTGAATTATGCTGCAAACGAACATAACAAGACCAACAGGCTTTGAGTGCGAAGAAGGACGCCATAAATGATCTGTGCCCTGAATGTTAAAATTTGGTGCTGAGATTGCAAGGCCACCCTCATGGCCCATGCACACTCTGTGAATCTCAACAGATGCTTATACACTGAAGTTACACTGAAGTATCTCTACAAATAACTGAACTATAATTTATGAATGTCCTTATTTCAGTTTATCGTAATATGTTTTCATAAGTCATATTATGTGTTAATTTGCTTTATATTTTTGTATGAACCTGCTGGTATTTCACTTTCCTATTTGACGACCTTTCTGAATGCTTTTTGAATGAAATGTACTCTATTTATCTGTCTTCATTTAATGTGTTTACAAGGCCTCCCTGTCAATGAAAGTTAAAAGGGCCATATCGTATAATTCATATTATATGATTTTACTGAGCGTGTCTCTCAATTAGGTTTTTGCTTGTGATTGTACAATGCTTGTTTAGCTTTTGTGAACTTTCTCTGTTGATACATAGTATATTTTTGATAATCGATGTTTATCATTCACACAAGTGCACCTATTTTGTCATTTGATAAGCTGTTAAATATTGTCATTGAGCATTTCCACAGAATCTACACATATCAGCAAGATATTTCTTTGGCAATCATATACATGCACTTTAGCTCTACACTCCCACAACGCATTACAAATTGCTGTGAACTTTATGCAACAATGTTCATACATCGTGAATATTTATGTAGATTTGTTAGACATATAATGTTATATGCAACAACACCTGTTGTTATGCCAAGGCCGTGGACTGTACATGTGCTGCTATAGATCTAAACCTGCTCGTCCCCTCTTCTCTCAGTCTCAAGAGCTGCGAAACAGAAATAGATTAAATTCTCCACCGCAACTGCTGCACAACAAAGCACACATGGAGAGATTGTATGTTTTTAGAAACAGGAGAAAATGCCCGTGAAAAAGACCAGCATATACAAATGAGATAGAATTTTGAATGGAAGCAGGAAGAAATAAGAAGGTTATATTGATTTGAAAAAGAAAAAAGAAAAGGGAAGGGCAATAGAGAAACTGAAAAACATAAATGCTTTTAGGATTGCCACACGAGGAAGAAACGATATAGAAATAGAAATTATAATTTAAAGGAATAGAAGAAAACAACTATTATTTGAGCAGAATGTGCCTCAGATTATAGGAAGGCAACACATGTATGACCCTACATATAAAATAGAAATTGAAATCGCGATCCAGAGAGTATAGAATAGAAAAGATTAAAAATGTGATTTTATCCAGCTACGATTAGAGGTTGTTTGTTTTAGTGGAGAGACACATGTTACCTTAGTAGAAATTCATTTCTGATATCGATGACCTGTAAATAATGACGGCAAAGAAAAACTGGTTGCGGGAGGTATATATTAGAGAAAATATAGTGAAATAAGAGTTTTTTAAATGAGAAAATAAATAAGAAAGTAATTAGGTGGTCCTTTTTAATACCAGTAAACCTAGAAGGTTGAATAAAACGTAATATTCTTTATAAAAGAACCTCACCAGTTTCCGCGGGGTATAGATTTCGGATGCAGAAAAAAAATTAACAAACGAAATTAGAAACGGTGAAGGATGTTTGTTGTTGTATAGCGAGTCATGAATATTAGATGTGTTATTTCAATGGAACTTGTTGTTTCAAGGGAGTATGTATCCAGCTTTGCAAATGACGGCAAAATGAAAAGTTGCTGAATACAAAAACAGTAAAAACCAGATTGGAAGCATGCACTGAATGTTTGGTGTAGGGCTTTGTTAGAAAAGATAGATAGATAGATAGTTTTTTTATTGATGCATGATGTACTTACAATTTTCATATCATACTAACAAAATAATAACTAGGTAATTAACAACACAATTTAAGAAAAAAAAATAGCATCAAAGGTAAACAGCTGAGTTACAGCGTAACTATATAATTGCTGCAACCAAGTTAAATAAATTATAATAATCTTTTAATTATATTATGTATAAAAAGAATGAAAATGAGAATGGGTATGGATATGGGATGTGATGATTCCTTAAATTGTGGCAAATGAATAAAAGTATACAATTGATCAGTATGACTGCAGTACATTTTGACAATAATGTTTGGCAAAAAGCTTTAATTTAATTTTTTCTTTTAACTGCTCATTTAAGTGCAACCACAGATGAGGGGACCTTCCCAGGAAACTTGCATTGTATTTCTCTATGGTGTGTTGTGGGGCTCTTAAATAGTTTCTTGTTCGGGTATAATATGTGTGGTTATTAGTAGTAATTAGGTGGCCTTTTTTTAATACAATACACCTAGACGGTTGAATAAAACGTAATATTCTTTATAAAAAACCTCACCAGGTTCCAGTGGGTATATATTTTTGATGCAGAAAAAAACATTAACAAACGAAATTAGAAACGCTAAAGGATGTTTGTTGTAGTATGGCGAGTCATGAATATTAGATGTGTCATTTCAATGGAACTTGTTGTTTCAAGGGAGTATGTATACCAGGCTTTGCAAATGATGGCAAAATGAAAAGTTGCTGAATACAAAAACAGTAAAAACCAGATTGGAAGCATGCACTGAATGTTTGGTGTAGGGCTTTGTTAGAAAATATAGAGCAAGATATAGAGGAACTCTAATGTAAGGGATGGTTAATGGTTGATAAAATAGGAAGAGGAATCAGAGGAGATGGATCATTATTAAGGAATGATGGATTATTATGCAACACGACGCTGGCCATGACAACCAATATGATTCAAGATGGGCTGACGATGCCCATGCTGGTCCCATTAATGATTGTGAGGTTTTTATGAACATTAGCCTGACAGACACATGAAAAAAGAGTTAATAATTCATAGGCCTCTTGCATGGAGATCACAAGCCATGTGCTACTTGCTGTGGCAGTTGCAGTGCTAGCTATTGAGGCCTCGTGAGCTGAAGAAAGGCTTTTTTATCAGTTGATTTATTGCCTGCAATGGGGACACCCGGGACAGCCAACCATACTAATCCAACCTCGCTACTGTTGCGTGTCATTAGGGCCAGGCAATACTTCTTTCAAATGAACGGCCCAAACACTAACCTCATCAGGTCCTTGAAAACAACTCCCTTTTATCCCTTTCTGTCTCCCTCTTATTTGTAACCTTTTTCTGTGTTTTGTCTCTTTCGGGAAGGTTTAGATTCTGCATCTGGTTTTGCAGTTTTAAAGCCTGGTGAAAGGTGGTGCATAAATGTATGTGGCTGTTGTCAATGGGCTGAATGCACATATACATCTATTGAAAATTCTGCCTGGTTTTCGCATAGTGTATAAGACACTCTTTAAAAGGAGATTTTGGAAAAGGAGATTTGTGAAAGAGTATATTTTGACTGGTACTCTTTATATAAGCAGACTTTCTTTCTTCTTCTTCTTCTTCTTCTTCTTCTTCTTCTTCTTCTTCTTCTTCTCCTCCTTCTCCTTCTATTCGAGATGTTTGCCTTTTGTATGGGTCTTTAACTAGTACAAGCTAGACCATAAGTGAAGAATACATATATGTACATCTATATTTTCGAAAGAAATATCCATTTTCCTGACAAATACGAATTTTCCCCTAAAAAATTATGATATTATACCATTTCTTAATTGTCAACCTTGACGAAATCTGCTGAACCACTTGTAGGGTTATGATTTGATACCAACAAAGAATAGCTTTTAAAAGGTTTCAGATCTAAAGTTGGGCAAAGTAAATATACCTGTGGCGGTCTATACAGAGACACAAAGACATCTGAATGTGAATACAATGAGATATAAGTTGCTCCGAACATGATATGACTTTGATTATAATCTGAACACCAGTGTTTCTATGTTGTGCAGCCTGCTGTTTATATGTAATCGATATGTATATAGAGGTATGGCAGATTAGCTTTTCATAGTGTCCAATGTTGCCTGCATTAATATTGCATTGTGCTTTCACACCTCTATGGATTTTCCTGGTTTTATATAGATAGATATGTGTTTGGTTATATGCTGTGGAGTTCTCTTGATGGGCTGTTTTCTTAATCGAGTTCATTTTGTAGCGTGGCAGAGCTACTTTTATTATGATTTTGTGAATTACTTTTTATAGCTGCTTCACTCTCACCCTTTTTTTCGGTTTCCTCTTTTTTGGCGTGCCAAAAGTTTTAACAGAACCTTTTGCATGCATGAGAGGGAAGAAAAAACTGGCCACTTGGGCCCTGAGGCAAGTCGCATTTTACTGGGGGTTTTAAGTTGTCAGGACTCATTCACATCAGAGGTGGGGTAATGGCTGCAGAGGCGAATCGTGGCTTTTCATTTGTGGCCTTTAGTTTCATAAAAGCAGCTTTGCTCTGAAAATTGCGTGTGTTTATGCCTGGCAACGGGGTAGCCCTGTCATTCCCTGGGCCCCTCCTATCATATCTTGCAAAATAACCAAAGCAGCAACGGTTTCCATGGCAACCATTCTTTTTCTTTCTCCTTCCTGTTATGCATCCTTTGTTTGAAGCATTGACCGTTCACCCCTCCCTTTCTCCCTCCACCCATCCTGTATTATGGATCAGCTTTTGATGACAAACATTTGCAGGTCGCCAGTGTTGATTCAGTCTGTTCTGGCTGTCTATCTGCCTGTCTCATGTCTGTCTCTGCCTGTCTGTCCTGTGGTCACAGCTTTGAAGTGGCTTTCATGGTCAAATACTGCATGAATACGAGCCTAGCGAAGATCACTACTACAACTGCCATTATAGCCTATGATGACTATCACTTCCTCTGGGGGCATGTAGTCTTTGGCTTCTTCACTCATCTTTGTCCACGCCATGAGTCCATGACCTTTGCCTGCATGTTCTCAGCATTGGTCTGTGAACCATGTATATCTGCTGGGACACTGGTCTAACTGGACATGTATAATGTAACTCCATTTAATGCTCTCCCAGTAGCCTTTCAAGTCTTTCAATTTCATGAATTTGTCTATATAGACACAGCTGAACAGCCCAATGTGAATTTCAATCACAATGTAAACTTTTTCCTGGCCATTTTTGATATGGTGCTCAATGGTCAATTGGTCATCTTGAAAATATGACTGCTTTGAAATGATTGAAATCTGAATTTGATAGCAGTTTCATGAAGAGGAACTGGTTCAAATATAAATATAAATAATCTTGATATGAGTGCATCGTATTAAAATTGTCATTAGCTTCATTTATCTCCTGAATTAACCCAATTATATTTTTTTGCAAATACATTGTGGCAAGCCAATTTAAACTTAACAACAGAAATCACAATTATCACATGGAGGAAAAGTTGCCATTTTACATGGATGGAAGAACTGGTGTCTGTTAATGTTGGCATAAACTACCCAACAGGGCATAATTTTGTCATTGGGCTTTAAACAAACTGTAAATTGGTGTTCTGCAGCGTTGGCCTTTCTTTTATTTCTTTGCTCTGCTGAGAGCAAAGGTGGAACTTGTTAGCTGAAATGAGCATCAACATAATACATTGAGGATTTAGGAGGTTCATCTGTCATACAATGCATGTGGCGTGGGTTGATAAGGACGCAGAGACAAATTATGTTTGAACTAGAGTGTTGCTAACCCGGCCGGCTAATTAATGGGTGCTGTGACGTTGCAATAACAACAATGAAATCTGTGCTTTCGTCAGCTTTGCTTGTGTAGGTGATAAGACACAATCATTGCGTCAATATTTTCTGTGCTGTTGGGTGAGCTGTAAATCTTTTCTCCCCTTGGCCTGCATCAGGTTTGCATGTGGCCTGGCCTATGGTTGGCCTAGCTCATGCTATCAACATGGCCTGGTTCTCTAGGTACAGTTTACACAGTGGAGCTAGTTACCAGGCATCCTACTAGGACCTCCACTGGGGCCTAGTATTATAGTAGCCAGTTAGGTTCGTTGCACTGCAGCCACCCAGCCAACATTACTTGTGGCAAGTTGTGGGCTATGAATTAGGTTAGTCTATAAACGAATAAACCCAATCTGTGTCAGCGTATTCCCCAGCAATCCGATCAGCTGTATCACCGAGGAGTATGATTTAATGATGGATATGCATCTATCAATATTTGCTAACTTGTCATGCAGCAGCCACTGCCAGTACTAGACCCAGTAGATTGCCGAATGATGGAAGTGTTCTAAAAGACATGCTCTATCATCGTATCATATGGCTGCTACAACCGTTATTCAATCTGTTCTCCCCATCCGTCGATATTTTAGCAATTTCTAGCTCAATCCGAATGGTCCAAGGATAGATCTGTGGTAGTGAGTTGGTCTTCTGCCAGTTGGTTCCAGATTGATTCCAGTCGTTGTACAGAATGTTAGCTTGGTCTCTAGATTCAATCATCCCTTTCGCCTCATCGCAGTGCCTTTCGGCCGTTTCACCATTTCCAGTCGGTGCAAAGATAAGGGATGTAAAACACTGAATCATCACAATGTGTGCTTTACTATTCTGATGATTTGTGAATATATTTACAGTTTGAATGCCCTCTTCACAAGTAAATGAAATGTGATTCTCTTTGACAATTCAGTACATACAGTAGTAATTAGCAACAGATACTGGTACCAAGTAATGTCATTGCTCAAAGGTCAATGTCATCTACAAAAGAACCAAATCAGAGCTAATAAGATCCAATTGCAAAGAAGAAACAGTATAACGTAGGGGCCTGGGAGGATGTGGAGAAGTATTTCTTTCCATTTGCATTTGGATCAAGGTCACCAAATCAAAGCAATCTGGGTCTTTTTTCCTCTGGTGTAGAATAACATCCCACGACCCGCGGCCTTGAAAGTTTCCTTCTAAGTGCGTTTTATTTTCCTTGATACTCAATAAACTGCCTTTCTGTGATTGTTTATTTCCTTTCTTAAAGTGATCCCAATAAAACAGTTTTTACACTTGGCCTTCAGGGAGATTGTATTGCCGAGGCCTCTGTCACTTCTCTGTCCGTGGAGCAATGTGTCTGTGTCAGTGTCTGTGTCAGTTGATCACTTCTGTCTACAACAGCATTTCTTGAGATAACTGGAATAATCAAAACTTCATTTCATCACTTCTATAGACTTGTGTTGCTGGCACTGACAATGGCAGAATGGGCAAACTGAATGAATCATGCTCTTAAACTAAGTACATGTAAACATGTAGACATAATAGTGCATTTGGCAAGTACTCTCATTTCTTTGCCAAATGTTTGTCTGCAAGCCTCAATCTATTTTATTAAATATTCAAAATGCATGTATTGAATTCTGTGTGAGTTCAGGTCAGGTAGACTGGCTATACCAAATCAGAGTTTCAGGAAATGTTCTTTATATCTCAGATATTAGGGAAAGTCTTGTGTGGCAACATCCTTTATAAGCATCGTCATGGTTTCCGGACAAAAATTGGCCATCCGAGAAATTTGAGCATGATGTATTTAGCCATCCAAATGGTTTTAGCATGAAAAAGAAAAGCCTGAAAAGCCAAGGAACAGTTATTACAATGTATATTGTATTTGCAGTTTGTCTTGATACAAATATTTCATGATTATTTAAAGTTCCTCTTTTCCTTTTGCAGTGACTTGGTCGAGAAGGCCAACAGGTGGCTGGACCAGCACCCCACGACAGACATCGTCAGCTGCGAGACTTTGGAGAAGAAGGTCTGCAAGGTCAACGACGTGGGTTCCGATACCGTCCTATTCAAGCCGGAGTTTGGCACCACCGCGGTGTACATCAAGGGCCTCCGGTAAGCACAGATCTATCAATATTCAATGAAAATTATTCAAAGAAATTATTCATTAGCATCAGAGCCCCATCAGTCAGCGCTGATGTGGGCATCATGTGGCAGAGTGAAAGGCACCAAGCCGATGCATCACTGCCATGTTCATGTTAACCCACCAGGGAAGGACCCTGTGGAGGTTAGGTGCTGCTCACAGGAATCCTGGATGAATATGCTTCCTCAAGGCCGCTGTGAAGTTTGCCAAGAAGTTTAGCAAGAGCTTGTCAGAGAACTTTGCTAAGAACTCTGATAGGGTCTTGAACATGATCTTGACAGAAAGATGCCTCAAATCAACCATGATACCAATCTGTTGCAAAGATGTGTGCAATATTTTGTGATTGTAAATTCACATGTGCGACAATTTGTTTTTGTAAATCAGTTGCAAATGCCGGTGCAACGCTCTGTTATTGTAAATCTGCAAATGTGTGTGCAACAATTGCCTACAAACACTTCTGCAAAAAATTTGTTATTGAAATTTTTTTGCAAATGTTGCACATACATTGTTGCTGTTAAGGCGTTTTCTTGTTTTTGTGCAATGATGATATTGCAAATCTGTTACAAACACTTGCACAACACTGTTGAACGCAAGTGCTCTACTTTGTTAGGTAAATATGTTGCAAACACTGTGCAATACTGTGTTAAGGTAAATGTGCAAATACACATGTATACAACATTCAATCATATTATCTTGCAAACGCCTGTGCAACAATTTGTAATTGTAAATCTGCAGTGGACTTGTGCAACACTTCATTCTAATCATTTGTAATCATCCTGAATCTGTTGCAAACAACACTTGGCAAATGCTCTGAGCAGCTCTGTTATTGTTAGCATTTGATGAATAGGAAAATGACACAAGCGAAAGAAGAGATCCGCAAAAGAGTGATAATGCCTGAATCCATGTCACCATCAACTCAGACACAAAGTGAGTCAATTAAGCTTGGGAATTAGTGAGATAGAGACAGAGTGGGGGTGGGTGGCAAAGGCAAAGACTGGATGGAAACTCTCCAGAGCAGGTGAGTGTTTCAGCTTCACTATTGTGTCAACAGATCTGTCGGAGTGAAATGACGAGCGATAATAAAGTGTTGTTGCGATACTGTAATAGTGGTGTGGAGTCTGGCGACGAGTGTCATTGATGGCGTAGCGATGGTGTTTCCATGCTCTGATCTGCTCTGAACAGACCTTTCCACCTGTGCTGATCTGAATCTAGGTGAGAGTCAGATAGAGAACTGTTTGCAATCAAACCAATGCTCTCAAAGCTGGTTAACTGTATTGATGTGGCTGATGGCTGGGATGCTGCGCTAAAGGCCTAGGGCTGGTAGCCAGGTTTGTTGAGCTGTGCTGTTTGGCTTCATGATATGACTGATATGCCCTGTGTGTCCACAGCCTTCCTCTCTCTTCCTCAGGGTCATACAGCAGGTCAGCCAGCCGGGTCAGCCAGACAGGTCCGTCGGTCGGGTCAGTCAGCCAGGCCGGTCAACCAGGCCAGTCACCCATCGATTGTTGGAGCCAATACTCCTGTCCGCATCACTCAGCATCTTAGAGCTAGGCAGAGTCCCTGTACGTTCTCTGCAGTCGTCAATCAGATGCGAAAACACCCACTGGTCCCACAGACAATCGCTCAACTGTCACGATCCTGCAAGCGCTTCCAAATTCAGACCTGTTCTGCCGGAGCGTGGAACATGGGTGGTACACAGGCTGGAACACTGGGCCTGGCTTTGTTGTTATGCCATTGTGATGTCACACTATTTACTCTAGGCTACTGGTCGATGCTGATCAATATAATGAGTGCTGTTTGGAACAGGTTTCCCAACTGATCTGAATTTCATTCAGCTAACGAGTGGCGCTTATCACAACATTGGAACAAGCTGATGAACCCTGCGGCGAATCAAGCACTGAATTAAGTGCGCTGTTTCATCAGCCTGGCTTTGACGAAGCACTTGATTGGCGTTGCCATGCCAACCTAGTCATCTCAACGTATGTTGTAAGAGCCTTGCCTTACTCAAAAAGTCTAGAGACAACTTTTTTTTTTGGCTTGTGAGCAAGAGGGTACAGATCCAAGCCTTGCTCTTCCAATACTCTGGCTTCTTCTAAGAGCCTCACTATAATGATCAACATGGCATGCCACTGCTATGGTGAGTGGCAGTGAGCAGATGTTACCCTGTAGTTGTATCCTAAATTGGCCCTGTATATAACCATGCCATTATCAGGAGCACATGGTTCAATCTTTCTGTACTGTGGCAGCTATTTCGGAGGTTTCGCTCTGGCCAGCATGTCATGCTGTTTGCTGTGGTGAGGGTCGAGTGGCAGATGTTATCCGAACAGGCGCTGTGCGGTATCGTGCTATTACGAAGACAGATGCATTTGTTTGAGAGGAGAAGTTTGTTTTAAAAGATGGGAAACGAGCTTCGGAACTGCATTGTTGTTTTGCCATGTTCTGCCATTACACTTATGGACTGAATGTTGATTTGGCATAGTGGAACATGAAGCTACGCTTGCTAATGAGAGTGGATTGATCGCTCCGCCATGCGCAAGGTGTAATCACGTGGTTGGGTTTGTGACGTCAGAAGCATCGATGTCTGCCATGCATTTCCCGTCATCCTTTCCAAGTGCTCATTATTCCATTTCCGGCCGTCCCCATGTCTCTCAGATTGTCGTGGAATCGTTATTCGTTTATCAAGTCCTTGTGCGGCCTATTAATGCAATCACCAAGCTGTTTCTGCTCAGATGAACCTGCCTATCGATCTTCCATACATTGTCATGGTTTACCAATCCTGTATCACTTCTTTTTCTTTTCCTCTTTCTGATTCTGGAACAGGCCTATGTTAATTCGCAGCCTTCCACTCAGCTCATTGACATGCTGAAGTTCCAACTTTCTTTTTATTTCATGACGATTCTGTTTCGTGAAGTTTCTTCCATTCCGCCAAGTTCCAATCTGCCGCGGCTCTGTCTCTAAGAGAATGAAGCCAATTCGTTTAGAGAAATATCCAGAAGCGCCCAGGGCATTGTGTGGTGATTAGATGAAGAACAAAGACATTTTAATCTATCTTCTTCTTTGCAAGACATTTTTAATCTATCTCCTACATTCATTTGTCTCAGGAGGCAATGACATACTAAACTGCTTCAAAGGAGTCTAATTGATTAAACAGATATCATCATATATATTTGCCAGTTTTGCTATTAGTCCTGGAAGAATCTGACAATGGCATGATAGCAGTGAACCTGTCAATACATGCTTTCAAATTTTCTATATATATGTGATGGGTAGAAGGTCCTGTGTATGTACATACATGTATATGGAATTGATTGTCAGCAGCCTGGAGTTTTCTCCTTTTTCCTGCCTCTTAAAAGGCAACATGCCTGTTGATTTCTACATGTTGACAGCTACAGGCAGCATTACATGTATAATCCTTGCCTCTTGCTCATGCTTTAGCACTTATCCTGGTAGGCATTTGTGTTGAGTCTGCATGTTGTTGATACATGTTTACGTCACAGAATAAGGCATAAACTAGGTCAGCATCAGTCTGCATCAGCCAAAAAAGTAATCCATGTAACTAACAATGACCACATCCAACATGCATGCTTTTCATGGAAACTGACTTGGTGTCAGTCAGCTTTGGTTATACATCATCCAATTATACCTTGCACCAGCTAATGCATGGTCAGTATTACCCAGAAAAGCAGCCAACATCTATACCAATTCATGCAAACCTCATTCAGAAGCTATCATGCTGCACCACAAAGTTGAGTCAGTATTATTCAGTATATCATCCAAAAAAGTGGCCAGCATCTACCTTGCATGTACTTCACGCAAGCCTCTGTCAGTGTGGGTTATATTTTTGTATCAACTTATACCAACACCATCTCGCGTCAATGGTATCAGTGTTCACCGACATGAGCCGGCAGCATCAGCCAGAGGTCTTAATTTGACCTCTTAAAGACATTGATGGCAGATGGGCTTATGGCGTGTTCCCTCATTTACCTCGCCTGTCATGTTAGACTCTTCGGCGCTAAAATAAATCGTTCAGTTTGACGTCCTAAATTCGCTGCTCAATACTGGAAGTCGGCCGGATATTTTTACCTCATTGAAAAGGGCACACTCAGGTGAAGCTTAGGGTTGCTGGAAGGGAAGGGGGAACTGCCAGGGGGGTGTTTGGAAATGGGAGTCAGTCACACTAGCCCAGAACACAGTGCAACAGGAAATTCTCCTTGTCTGCTAGCATATGTATGAGGTTTAGTGAAGTGCAAAGGCCAAAACTTCCTTCTGGCTCCGGCGGAGTCAAACCAGTCAATAAAAGAGTGAGGTAGTAGTGGATGAAAAAAGTATCCGGATGCCGTATCCCCTTGGATAATGGAGTAGGCGTCAGGTCTTCAAGTGCACACTTAGTTGTGAGTGCAAACTTTACCAATACGTCTGGGCATTATATGCTGTACCGTGTTCTACCTACAAGTACTAATGCATCTGTGGACATTTTAGCAGTGTTGCTTGCACTGCCTTCCACCGAAGCTTTGCCTCAGCCAGGTGTTGTTGGTACATTACAATGTATTTGGCTATGCATGGACTGTAATGACTGCATGCTTGACCTAAGTGGTGTTGTTGTGGCAGCACAGTGGTGTGTAGTGTTTACTAGCCATTAAGGAGAGGAAGGTTTAAGCCTGGTCAGAACAGCACCTGACCTGAGCGACAAGAGTGTAATATCGGTGGAATGAGGTCTGCATACATAAAGCCAGTTATATTTAGACTTTGGTTGTAGCGGTCATTACAAATGCCTTCCACCGCGCTTCCACCAACAGACATCCATCACGGCTAAAACAACAGCCAAAACAACAGGTCCAAATGACGAATGGCTCAGACAATTTTCCATTGCCTCCTGTTTTTGTCAGACACGTCCATGGGCGCCTGACAACGCCCTCCCGCGAAGGGAATTAGAAACGCAAAACAGGAGTTTGCGTGGATTCCAATGGTTAATGACAGACTTGGCATGTTTGAACTCACTGGTTTTGCTGCTCAAACTATACCTGATCAATCTGCTGCTTCCAAGGCTTGCTGTGGCTTGACTTGCTGAGGCCTGGCTTGCTTTAGCCTGCCAGTTTATGCTGCATGGTTCTACTTGCTGAAAATGTTATTTGCTATGCTAGCTGCCAGCCAAGAACCTCGCTGGTGAAATGGAGTTGAAATTTCCCCGGGGCACAAGATTAGAGATTCAAGATGTTTATCAATACAAAAAACTGCTTCAAGTATTGATTTGAGGCTGCAAATTGCTCTCTTTTGACGTGTGTATGAATGTCTAGGGGCTGAATATTCATAGGTTATAGATCATGCTCAGGGCTCTATTACCACTAACAAATTACATGATTTTTCTTGAGGTGTTAGTGAGCTCTTGGAATAGGAGCAAAGGCAGGCAAAAAAGCAAAGATTGCCAAAGGTTGAGTAATGTGGCCAACCAGACAAACTGAGCAAACCAGAGCAAACCAAGGGGAAAGTGCAAGGCCAACGGAATATAGACAGACAGACAGACAGACAGACAAATTCTTTATTGACCTGTGTAAAAAATGTACACCCAGCCCTATATGGGCTTACAAGTCATCAAAATAATTCAAAAGTAACTTTAACAACAAATTTTCTGGAAACTACAATATTAAAACATTTACAATCACATATTTACAATATTAAAACATTTACAATCACATATTTACATTATTTAAACAACAAACTCGTTCTTCTATGGTAAGCTTTAAACAAATATTCTGCAGTAAATTTAACTAAATCCTTGGACATCAACAACTTAAATTTTTCTTGCAATGATAAAAAGTAAAAATCTACACAATAATCTAAAACACGAGTTAAAAGTAAATTACGTAAATCGTTATAAGTATTACAATGGAACAAAAAATGATTTTCATCTTCTAGAACATGATGGGAACAAAATTCACAAACTCTATATTCTAATGGTATATCATTGTAACGTCCTGTCTCTATTGCTAATGGTAAAACACCGAACCTAAATTGTGAAAGAACAGACAAATGACCTCTATCATAAATTTTATATACATAATCCTCAGTACCAAATGTAGTTTTAAATTCTCTGTAAGTTCTTAATTTTGGCATGTTAGTTACTTGATTTTTCCAGTTGGTTTTATAAATTTCCATCAGTTGACGTTGTGCATTTTCTAGGTTAATAGGTAAATTTTCTACAAAATTTTGAGTAAGATTCAATTTAGTGAATATTTGTAAAACCTCATTACTCCAATTTCTCTTGTTAATTTGTTTATCAACTTCAAACACTTGCTTTGTCAGTCTGTTTTCATCCATGTAAACAAGTCTATTCCAAAGACGTAGTATTTCAATATGACGTCTAGTTTTTGAATCAATCCATCCCATATCGCCTTTAAAAGCATGTTTCGGGGTAAAACTATTCACACCTAGAAAAAATCGTATTGCCCTATTTTGTATTGCTTCAGGTTTAGAAAAGTCTTTGTAGCCCCAAACTCCCGAACAATAATCCATAATAGGAACAACACCTGAATCAAACAATTTACTGTATGTTTTAAATCCTAAACCTTTCAATTTGTAAACTTTGTTTTGGATACTTCCAAGGGCTCTTCCAGCCGAGTTGGCAAGGGCAGTTGATGTAACATTATAATCAAGACATTCTTCTAAGATTAGTCCCAGATATTTATAACTTTTTACAATTTCAATTGATTCATTTCCATAGGTAAATTCACAGTTGCTAACATTTAGACCTTTATGTCTAAAGTGGACAATTTTTGTTTTACCAATATTAACTTTCATTTGCCATTTACTACACCACTGATACATTACATCAATCATTTTCTGTAAATCACTTTCAGACTCAGCGATTAAGGCCAAGTCATCTGCATACATAAGGATACTTAATTTAACATTGTCTGTAACATCCACCATTCTAAATTATACCATTAAGTGATTGGCTCATATCTCACTGCTGTGGACTGCTGTGGGTGGGAGAGGTGGCAGCTGCTTGGGGTGCTGTATGGAATCATAACAGAGGGCCTGTGAATGTGATGCAAAGCTGCCTGATTCTGAAGAGCATTGATCATAAATCTATTAGTGAGGGTCAGTTCTTCGATTGAGCCGCCGCAGCCAGTCAGCCCCGTCAGCCCGTCAACCCCCCGCGCAAGTGCTCCAGACGGAGAAACCGGCTAAATCTCTTGGGGAAAGACAAAGGCAGTTGTTGGCAGTTGCCTCGGCCCATGAGATGTGGGCTGCGTTGCTAATGCCAGTTGCCGCTGCTGATGCTGCTGGTGTTTTTGGTACTGCCGCTGATGACGATGATGATAACGATTCTAACTCGCTAACGATAATTCTACCGCTGTTGATGCTGTCATTGTTAATGCCTTTAATGCCATTAATGCCTCAGATGCTGGTGATGCTTCTGACTCTGATGTTGCTGTTGATAATGTTGCATGATATGGAACTTGTTCTAATTCTGTTCTTGATGATTATGATGTTGGTTTGGTACTGATGTTACTGCTGACGATACTGCTGTTGATGCTGAAGGCAATGACAATGGTGCTCTTGTATTGTTGGTGAAGTTGCTTTTGATTCAAATGCTGTTGTTGATACCACTAATGCCAATAGCGTTTATAATGCTGCTACAAAATTCAACTGATGAAATATTTATCTATATATTTTTTTCAATTGGCGCTGCTGATGATGACACTGATAATGCCAATTCTAATGTGGTAGTGATGTTGTTGCTGTTGATAATAGTCATATTATGCGACTTGTGATGCTGTAGCCGATGATGATGAAAAGTTGGTTGTTTATCCTGTTACTGATTGCTGTTGGCGTTGCGAATGATAATTCTTAAATTCTAATGCCTGATTCTGTTGATGCTACTTCTGTTGAGATGAGGAGAAAACAGATGCAATGGTGCCTCTGCTATCTTCTGCATCTCTTTTCTGGGGGTCAAGGATGGCTCGTTATTCTCGGCTGTCTGCTTTGGTGTCTATTGTGGCAGAAATGTGATATATCGCCCGGTTTAGAAGGAGAAACTCCTGCCATGATAAAAGAGAGATGGTACGTATAAGGGACATTAGGACACTGTTGTGTGCTGAGGATCAGCTTAAAAGTCCTTATTACTGCTGGCTGCAGCTTCAAAAACCAAAAGACCTCTCAGAAGTTTCTTTGGACCTACAATTCATCTGCTGATGTGGGTTACTGATATCTAAATCTGTTATTTGTAGTCAGTGGTCCCTGCATTGAACACCCCTCAATGGGTTACCTCTCTGATGTGGAACCTCTTCCTTTCGTTCTTAGTTATACTTCTTGGTAAAAGCGTACCCGATGAGCACTGCCGCCTGCATGAAGAACCTCTCCAGAAGGGGATGGTGGTTCTCTATGCGGGGGAATTATATTATGTCTTTTCAAATTCTTTGTGCCAAAGGGCCATAAATAGAATGGTGTGGCTTGGATGGTGTGGTATATATATGCAATTCTCCTGCAACTGGTTGAATGCACAAATATCCTGACAAACACCTAACCAACAAACCATCAGAGCTGAGCAACCAAGCACCAATTCAACATAGTTTACCTTGAGCCCAAGAAGGAGGCATTTGTGCATTTATTCCGCAGCTGTGTTGTTCTGCTTGTGTTCCAGGCTCTGTGTTTAGAGCCTTTCCTTGGGCTGGCCCTGTGTTGGCCCTGTGCTGTTTGTTCAGAAGAGCTGGGAGCTTTATCCTGCAAACTTGGGCCAGTAAATGCTGTGTGCTGTCTTCTGTCCCAGCTTCTGTGCAAACTGCAGCCAACCCCCACACAACCAACTTGAGTGCACTGAGCACTGACATAAACTGCCTTCTCCTACACTTCTCCTTCTCTTCTCTTGTTGGTGTTATTAGGCATTGGTCTTCTCGCAACTCTTCCAAAAGCTAAAAACCAAATCTGCATGCCACTGTATGAATCTTCTTCAAGTCATGTACAAAGGTTACATGGAGGTGGTTTGTGTAAATTGTGTTGACTTTGTAATTACTGCACCAGTGTGGACGGGACCTTGTGGGAAAAATAGTTCATGAAGCTGCCTATATATATATCCATGGCTCATGGCTCTGTTCTTCCCATCTCACCAATCAACTTGACAGACTTGTTGAGGATGACATTCCAACACAGTGGCACACCGGTATTGTGTATTTTTTCTGGTCTGGTTTAAAACTAAACTTTTCTCGGTTCTCCAATTTGATCTTCATTGTCATCATCACCATCACAATAACTATGTGAGGTGTGAAACTCTATTCCTTGCTGCCACCAACCTTACCATGTACACTCTAAAAAATTTCAGACAAAATTGGTTTTTTAGATTCAAAATGGTTTTTTGAAAAACCAAATTTCAATGCAAAACCAACATGGATTTTTAAAAAAATCCATGTTGGTTTTGCATTGAAATTTGGTTTTTCAAAAAACTATTTTGAATCTAAAAAACCAATTTTGTCCCGACATTTTTTAGAGTGTAATGCCAAGATTCAGAATACAGGCCAACCTGAATGTTGTGCATTCTATTCCTTTTTAACCCACACCAATGGCACACCATTATCACACATTTATCCGCATTTTTCGACACCACGAAAAGAGCAGAAGTTTGTGATAAAATGCTGGATGGTGTGACAATCATAACCACAAACCAGATGTATGCTGGAAGGAATGGTAAGCTTGATTTCACCCTTTATCCTGAGAGTTGGAAGACTTTTACCGATGTAAAAAAGCTTCTGTAGTTTTGTCTTGCATGAACACATTTAGTGCTGCAGGTGAAAGTTGTATTTTATAGCTGGACCGAGAACAAAACATGCGTTTAATGAGTTGGAAGCTGTAGTAAGGCTGCGGGCCATAAACCCGATTTTCACTGTGGTAGTGAGCCCAAGCAAAGGGAGATGTGCAGGACTGCAGGTTATATATACTGGTTACTATTTCTATTAGTATTATACAACACCACCCCTTTGATGTTGAACTACAGCAAAAGAGACACTTGAAATATTTTTTAATAATGTTCTAAACAGAATGTACCTGTACGGAGTATTTTAGCCTATATGGTATTAAACAAGGAGAGGAATGCACCCATGTATATTTGTATGATATTCGTCTGTCATGCATGCATATTGCCCAATGACACACTGTAAAATTTGAATTTTGAGGCAGATTAAATTATTGAGTGAGGTGCATGTTGTTTCAAGCTATGATAACGGACAGATTATCATAACTTAAAACAACAGGCTATGTTAACTCAAAGGAATTGTGCAACCATCTTCATATTTTACAGTGTAGAGAATCCTCCATAGTGTCAGATATTTTGGAAATGGCCTCAATCCTTCCTCACATTGTGTGATGACAAAGGTTGCCACTTTTGGTAAGGGATGAAATTCTGATAAACCCTCATACCATTATGTCGGACTTATAAGGGCCAACGCTTATAGCATGTCTTACGGTGCTGGACTACATCATGTCACCCTTGGGATGGTCGGCCACAATCCCGTTACCCACTGAGCCTGCTGTTGCATGTTCACACATAAGAGGAAGTGGGGCCGGCTAATGTTGTCAGGGAGACCCGGCCGTCGGGGATCAAGGTTGTTACTGCGCGCAAAGAAGAAGGTCGATCGCGGACCACGCTCTGATCCTATTGGTCCATAGGGAGGATCACGTGACCAAATCCGGGTGTCTTAACACCCACTCCTTCTGAAAATGGAACCAGCTCATTTTACACAGTATATATTCTGACCGGGCCTATCTGTCTCTTCAAATATCTCCTCTCCACAGTCTGTTGGTCGATACCTTTGGGGGTGACCATTGAGCATGTTTTGGCATTCAAACTACATCCTTTTTATGATCTCTTATATCTGTGTTTTCTATTCTTAGACTTCAATTTAGCCTTCCTTAATCCCATTCTCGAATATCAGCTTTTCATTCTCCTTGTTATGTTAGACTGTATTCGTTAGACTTAATATCAAAAGTATCCTATTTTGGAAAGATTATTAAGCTTCGGATGGACTACGTGATTGCGAATGCAAAGTGGGCCGATATTTTTGTCTCCACTTTTATTAGACATCGGCCTTGCTCGACTGTGCTATTGGATATTCTGGCTTCGCTTGTCAACAAGTTTCAGATGCAATATTGCGGAAAAAAGTAGATGCACCAGATTCATTGAGCTCTTTGAAGATTGAATTTCACTGGAGTTTTACATGTCTGTTATGAATTCTGTCACAGGACTTCTTTCCTTTATTCTCTTCTGTGTGTTTATATTTCTTGTGGCCGTGTAGTTTTCCAAAGATTCTTCGGGCTGCAACAAAACTTCTGGGAGCTATTGTTTCTTGCCATAATCTGTGCCAACGACACCCAACGACATCTCATATTTAAGACTAACAGCCTGAGGGCCTTTCTCTCTTTCTTAGAAGTCCCTGTGTAGCAAGCCATCATCATGCTTCTACTTGCAAGGAGGCAATGGGAATTTGGAGCACTGTCAGGGCCCACAGATGCAAGTAGATCACTCATTCTGCCCTTTACATAACTCCACATAAGTGCTAACGTCCTTAGCTTAATCAAAAGCTCTAAGAGCTTGCTGAGGAGAATATGATCTGTTCCATAGCAGTTCTCTCAAGGCTTCTGTGAGTTGCACATATTTTGCATCACTCGCTTCAATGGTTGTGCTTCGTTTTGCTGGGGAACGAGTCTCAAATTATACGGCTGCCTTTCAGCGCAAGCAGGCCGGTGGGCCAGTCTGCATCATTATGTGATACACTAGATCACAGTGTGTTACACAGCGCTGGACGAGTTACACTGTGTTAGCCGGGCACAAGTGTGTGACTAATTGCCTTGGTTTGGGCTGCCTGTTTTGTGCGCGGTGGCCCCAATGAATTGATGGAGGGAGATATTTCATTGCAGGATCAATTTATACTGAAGTGCAGTGCAGGTGAATGTGCCACTGAGTATGGGGCATGACTGGCATGGCTAATGACCCCCCATTGCAATCCAATGCTATCTATCTCCATCAGCTCCTCCGCAGACAACCCGTAATCGCTAGTTTCATTGTATCCGCATGAGAACCATGCTGCGGATTGATCGGAGCAACGTGCCGTCTCTCAAGGCAAATGTTTGGCAATGAAATTGTTCTTGCTCTCCTTCTACTCCCTTCCTTTTTGGTGCCCTCCCTTCTTTCTCCTTTCTCTCCCCTCCCAAGCTCTTTCTAAGGAAATTGAGTTCATGGGAAGAAATTTGGGTTTCGCAGACTCCTCGCTATTGCGTGATGCCAATGCCGATGATAATGTGATTGGACTAGTGACTGGACCAGGGCCAAATCGTGAAATGGAGATATTGGAAGAGAGACAAAGGCCACAGGAGAGAAGGACTTGGATGACTGTTCTATGACTTCTGGTTAGACCCAGTGGCTTCCTGGTCAGTTGGTACAGACAAGCCTTGATTCCGGATTTCCTTTCGACTAAGCCGTTTGTGCCTTTAGGGCTAGGATTATACCCAGAGTGGCCACATGCCTTGAAATTGGATTGGAGGTTTATGGATAACACTGAACTTCATCCTGCTATGGTTTGGCAGTAGCTCTGGGCCAGGCTGCAGTATTCTTTGAGAAGCTGCAGGTCATGCAGTGCTTTGATTTAAGTAGGAGACTCCTAGCTCTCCTGTCATGACTGAAAATGAAGCACAAGGGTGTTCCTCTTCTAGTCCTCTTTTCGAGTCCTCTTTCCCTTGGTCTTCTTTATTTTAGTCTTCTTTATTCTCTTTCTTTCATATGATCTGCTTCTTTTAGTCTACTTTCATGTTGTCTTCTTTTCTGCGGGCCTGCTTGAGGTAAAGACCTTTGCAAACTACATCCAAATCAGATGTCGTTCAAGGAGATACTTTAGCTGGGAAAGTAAAAGATGCCCAATTACGGATGCACCTAATGTTGGATCTTATTCCCTCCCATCTCATGTGTAACGAGTGAATACAGTGAAAGTTTTAGATTTGGTACATTTCTAATCATCTTCTTCCAAATCAGATGTCATCTAAAGAGACACTATGCTAGATATCTTCTATTGGAGGCTTTGTTGGGAAAGTAACGAATACCACCTTAGGTCTCAGTATGATGTTAATGTGCACCTAATCTTGGATCCTCTTCTCTTCCATCTCATCATGTGACTCCAATTTATGTGTTTGAAGTTTACATTTGGTACATTTCTTACTGTCTTGTTGTAGTGCTATAGAAAGTTAGTACTTGAGTTGTGGTCTTGGTTGTCATTTGTGTGGTCCTCTTGTTATCTCATGTTGTTGTCTTCTTCAAGTCCCTTCGTTATTGTAGGACTTTTAAGTGTACCTTGTTTGCTTGATAGTACATACACCATTCTTTGTCACTCTTCGTAATAATCGATCTATCTTGCGTATTGAGGCTCTTTTGGAAAGTCAAGTTTAGGAGCATTCCGAAGAGTGAAAAGGGCAGAAAAACGACAATGGCGAGTCCCTGTGGCATCATATGGAACCTAACTAGGCTCAAAAAAGTCAATGTTGGAGATCAGTGGCAAGCCAGGCCAAATTATCTGGGAATCCATCCATTTTGTGAGGCTGACAGCTCAGTGAATGACACTTTTAGCAGACACTGGTGTCTGAAACCAGAGCATAAAATCTCTTCATTGTCACTAGGTTTTTTTACTTTATTGTATAGGAGTTCAATAGCAGCACCTACACTAATCAATACTCTCTATAGAATGGAGATAACTAATGCAGACACTTTGACTGCATCCATCTCATGATATAGGCATATAAATGTCATGTGCTGACAGCATTAGCATCACTTTTGGGGAGACTTCTGTAGTAGTTTAGTAAGTTTACATTTGATGCATGCACTATTTGGCTGTGTTGAAATCAAACAGAAAAACGTTTTAATCAATAAACAGAACAATAAATTGGCTTTGAAATATTGATGTTATTCCTGGATATGCCAATCTATTTTTGCTCTGGTAGTCTGATCTTTGTTATTTGCTGGCTTTCCTTTTTCCAGATACATAATGTATATAATCTTCAGTTGTATCAGGTATATATTTATATCAGAAACATATCTTTTCAGACATATCATGACTAATTGGGGCCATGAATGGTTGAGTTATTTTTAGTCTTTGTGTTGCAATCTGTAGAAGTATTGAAATAGCTCTGCTCCACTTAGTTTTATATAGTCCCCAGTTGTATCAGATATAGTTACATCAGAAACTTATATTTTCAGACAATATCATGACTAATTGGGACCATGAATGGTTGAGTTATTTTTAGTCTTTGTGTTACAACCTGTAAAAATATTGAAAAAGCTGTGCTTCACTTTTTTTTCCAGATCAGATAGTATTGTATGTGATGTTGGTGACTCGTGAAATATCACCTACCCCTAATTATTTTCTAAGCCTAATTAGCAACATGTCACTAGTTTTACTTGGTGCTTGAAGTGTTGCTCTGAAAGGGCTTGGGAAAATAATGCCTTTGGAATCAATTATTTCAGGTCTGGTCCGATGGGACTACTCAACTGGAACTAATTAGAAGATGCTTTATTGAGCTGTTTGATGTGCTTCCAGTTTTATAGGGCTGTTTCATTGAAAAGAGTTGCAGACCATGGCTATGGACTATAGTTCTGGTAGTGGTCCTCTGGTAACAGTCCTATAGTATAGTTCTGTGGTATCACTTCTCTGGTAGTCCTCCACATACCGCTTGGCATGCTTCGCTCGGCTGGCAGAGCCTTGAGAGATAACAGCATTGAATGATATTTCCATTGTAAAGAGACTGCTCAAAATGTAGATAAGACGACTAATTCACACTTTTCACTTCAAAGGAAATGGCGAACGAGCTGAGTGAAATTCAATCACTTGCCGCGGAATGCCTTGAAATGCCAAAGTCAGAGTCTAGCCCGTATAAGTCAGCTGTCTTCTTGGCTTGGCTGCACTGAAATTGGGAAGATTCCTCATCAGCCCCTAGATTTATTGGATTTACCTTGTACATCTAAGGACTCCAATGAGGACAGATGGTGTTATGTGCTTAGAATGTAAAATATGGGAGAGATCACCTTCCCTTTCCTCCTGCAAATTACTCAAATCATCGTTGGTATAACAGCTGTCCCAAAAGCATCCCCAGCATTATGGATGAGGGTCTTTAATATACAGAGTGGGTTCAGTTGATGTTCCCTTTTTGCACTCTGGTGGTAGTAGGGCAAGAGCAAGGCTTTGCAAAATGGTGTCACTGTCAGACCATAATATTATAGTGGCAAATATTTATGACTATAGGTTTGAGTTGAATTCTGCTTCGCTTCCAAGTTGGGTATTTGAAAGCAGCTTTGAACCTTCAAGATAAATTTTTAATGATATTTGTGAACACCTTTCAAACAATTGTTGATCTGATCAAATATCAGTTCAATCATTTTCTGTTCAGCTTTTCTGCAGCATAACCTTTTAAATGTGTGCCGATAAAATGGATTGAAATCCAATGCTCTCTCTGCGCATGTGTGGTTTTCTGTTTGTTTGTGTTTGGGCGGTCCGTTAGTTAAAGAGAGAATCTAATCTTACAGACGGTTACACAAAAGACACCCTGGTCAGCGACGCACTACCAATATATACTCTCAGCTGACCAAGCATGGTTCAAGGGCTACTGACCATTAGGCAGAACTGGTGTCTCAGTGCTCAAGTAGCTTTCTTGAGACGTGTCAAGTCAAGCCGGTCTTTTGCTCTAAGAGCAACACCAGTGTAGCGTCCCTTTGCTACTCTCCGGCTTGACATGTTTACCACTGAGGGCTGGGCAAGCTCCGGCATGACAAGTTCTGGTAACCAGTTCTTGTGTGGTAAAATATATAGTAGAAGCTCAAGCAGCAAACTCAGATGAAGCAAGTTCAGTATGCCAAGCTCTGGTAGGGAGTCTCGATGTGACAGGAATGAGGGGTAAAAGGCTTCATTGGCTCTGTTTTAGTTTTATGGTATTTCAGTGGGTGTGTTTTTTCTTTCTCCCATAATGTGATTCATTTGGTCAAGTTGAGAGTCTCGAGACATAACACTAGGGACGGAGTACTTGATTCTGCCTGGACCACTTGGCTTGTTGTGCTTGCTTGACTTGTCCTTCCAGCCTCTTTCCACCCTGTGGAATTCCTCGAAATCGAAATAGGCTCCTCTGCATTGCAATGCGCAGACCTGGCGAAAACCAGGGAGAAAAAAGGTAATTGCATTCTTTGACTGTAGGTCCTTTGAGTTGGCACAGGCAGCACTGTCTTGGGCGAGTAAATCAAAAAGGTCGGTCTCCAACTGGACAAGTATTGACAGGACCTTTTGTTGCTTTGAGGTGGGAGTTGTTCATGTGTAGTCAGCGACCTCTATCGACTGCAGGTTGGCACAGAGGGCGCCAATATGAGGCAAGTGACGTCAGGACACGTTCCTCTGCTGAGGGTGAACAACAGGGCCATTGCTAAGGAAAGCCAAGATGGCCCCTAGCATACGAATGCCTTTGCAATCAATGCAGAGCTGCTTCCAACAACCCTAGCTGACTTGCCTCCCTGCTTGCCAGGCCTGCTTCCCTTCCCTGCCAGGGTTTGCTTGTGCTGCCAGCCATTTGCAACTGGTCACTCTGAGAGCCACAGGAAGTGTTATTAACAATAGCAACATCTCGTGCCCTACCAAGCCCTATCAAGCTCTTCCTGGCCTTACTGGCCCTGGCAAAGACCTTGCATTGGCTGCTTGGCAAGCCTGATGCAATCTCACAAATATCTATTGGCCATCTCCTACAAATCTGTAGAATCCTGCCACAATCTGCACCTCCTGCTTTTGATTGTGACACCATGCCTCTTCACAAGAGCCTCAGCTGCATACATGTATATGCATGTCCACTAATAACATGAGTATGTCATGCTCTGGCCATGCAATGCCCTCTTCAGGCTCTTGAGCTCTCCTAATCA
The DNA here is from genome assembly GCA_026936325.1 of Platynereis dumerilii. Classification (NCBI taxonomy): domain Eukaryota; kingdom Metazoa; phylum Annelida; class Polychaeta; order Phyllodocida; family Nereididae; genus Platynereis; species Platynereis dumerilii. The sequence continues at coordinate 27,030,387 of JAPTHN010000001.1, read as the reverse complement.
CCCCTAATATTCCATATTCAATGATATTGCAATCCATTGCATATATATTGATGACTCCAGATTGCTATTATTTTGCAGGCAGGTGGTTAGTGGCTTGCAAGAAATCACTAGATGCTGCTAGGAATTACAGATTAGCCTCTGGACAATATTAGTTGCCTTGTTATTGCCTTCTTATAGATCCAAGCCACATGAGGTATGGAATGCCAGATGGATTTGATACCTAAATATGCAACCAGTGTCCCCCTGAATCCAATAGCCCAGAATTATTGGCATAGCTTTCCATACCACCCTATATACCTAGAATACCTCCCTACCAGCTTTGCTTATATGTACTGTCCAGTGATACCAAAAACTATATATTCTAACCAAGCCATCAGTATTGGAGATTTTTCCTTGTTCCATATCGAACGTTTAGAGGTTTTCAGATGATTTCGACTCTTCAAAATAAAAGGCCAAATTCTACGTTTTTTTGGACTGGTATAGATGTGGAACCAACAAAGGTTCTTTCAAGAACCTTCTTGCTTAAAGAACCTTTTGTGGCTATGAATCAGCAAACTTGATTATCAAATTTGTAAGTCAAGTAATTGGTGTATATTTGCAAAACTTTATTACCCAGTTTAGCCTTGATGCACTCTCATATAGTTTGTGAATTTGCATGCATCAGATTCAGCTCGCGTGTACTCAAAGCGGCTGATGAATCGTAAGTGAATGATGAATCGATAGATGAATCAAAAGTTATAGCAACCCTTAGGGCCATACCTGAATGCAATTAACATTCTGCGTAAGATGTATCAACAGAGAATGGCATACATGTATTCAGGGGAGCATCTCCCAATCTGAATCAGCAGCACCTGGTCTCCTCTTTCATCCCGCTCACTGGAATTCGTGATATCAAAAGATGGCAGAAGTTTGCATGCGGATCATCCTCCCATTCAACTGTGGCAGATACATGAGCCAAATCTCATAGGCACGCCATGTGTTCGCGACATGCACAAGACCCGTCCTTGTGTGCAGCCAAAACAAAAATGCTTCACTTGTGTGGAAACAAAAATGTTGTGTTAAAAAATATTCACGAAGAAGGCGCGTGTTGAATACAATGTAGCCATTTGTGAAATTACTAAATCCGCACCTCTGGCAATCTGCAGAAATCAGGTGAAATGCGTAGAAGTCTGGCTGTCACGAATGCACAAAACTTCTGTGAAAGCTCAATGTAAATTTTGTAAATCTATGGTCCTTTGAGTAACCTGATGAATGGTTGAATTCAGCAAATTGTTGATAATAAGGATCTGTTGCTATATCATATGCATATGTTGTCATACAAAACTGGAGCTTTCATTTGCATTTTTTGGCTGCGATGATGTTGTTTATTACTTGTTGAAGTTTTCGACCTGCATTGATGACATCAGCTACACACATTACTTTGTCATTCTGTGTTCTTTTGTTCTTGTGTAATGTCATATTTAGTGATTTTTAGAGGCATATAAAGATGAAAACAAATGTCGAGATAACTTTCACAACAATAACCTATAGACACCTGAAAACTTTCCTCAAGAGCATGCTAGTATGGATTTTAGTAGCATGAATATTTTGTTGCGTATTGCATATATTTCTACAACTGCAACTGCATTATTCTGAGTTGCATAAATCGGTTGGAAAATCCAGAATCTGCATAAAGGCATTGATAGATGGCACTGTGTGGACGGTGCTCTGGCTTGTGACACTTATCAAAGAGCAATGTGGACACTGGAGAACAGGATGTATACTTTGCCATCAGTTTCAGGCCATTAAGCCCAATTTGTTGAGAAAAACGACTTCAATAAACGTCAGGAATATTCCAGGCTAGCAGAGGGTGGCGGTTTAATTCTTGCAAATTGGCACTCCATCTAATGAGACTGTGGCCAGCCCCTTTCCTCATTCAGCCTGATTGTTAAAACAGTGTGTTGTTGGACCTTCATTCCACTTCCAGCTTACTGGGCCTATGTTATGGTGTGGTGATGGTTCCTGTGGGTGGAATAGCTGTGAAGGTTGAAATGCAGTAGCTGAACATTGTATTATAGCTGTTTGCAGATTGGCGGTTCAAGCAGATTGGCGGTTCAAGCAGTTTCAAAGTTAACATTCAACTTGGTCGTGTGATGTCACTGGCTTAAAAATGTTTTGTTTGTGTCAGTTATGGTCAGTTATGGTTAATCAGTTGATTAAGTGCTTACCACATCTAGCAGCATAGGTGACAATAAACAAACTAAATAAATGACTTAAGGTACTTCATCAAATAAGAAGATTAGGATACAAACAGATAACTGTCCATGACGTGGCAAAGCCAGTTTGCAAATTGAAAATGAGAAAATTAATTTTTCCAGTGGACCACCAATCTACAAAGAGCTCCGAAGGTTGACATTTTGCCATGCTGTGTGGTATATACTGTGTGGCAGTGAAATGGCTCTGGTTTGACGCACCACAAATATTTGACTGCACATGTATGTGGTCAGTGTGGAAAGTTGAAAGTGTGATGGAGAATTGCAGTGTATGAGGATGTGTGTAAGCTGATTGGTTGCTTCACCAAAGTCTTTTTGGTGTATATATGGTTGTGTGTGGTCTGACTGTGTGGTGAACTGTATCATTGGTGTTTGCAGCCTGTCTTCTTCTTTTTTGTGTGGTGTATTGGCTGTGTGGTGCACTTGATGGTTGATTGCCTGAGTTGATTGTGTGGCATGACTGTTTGGTGGACAGAATGTTGATAAAATGTAATTTTGCAGATCTTGGGTTCTGTGATGGGATGAGTGGCTGACTGTATTTCAGGCTGGCTGGCTCCATTGTGTGTTATCTGCTGGGATGTGTGGCTTCTTTGTGATGTGGTTGGCAGTGCTGTTTGCAACTGGATGGGACTCAGGCAGCTGAGAGGCAGTGAAGGTGACTTATGCCTCAGAGACTAGTATGCAAGACTTTGCCAGGGGACTTGAAGGGCTGGAGACCATTGCAGTAGGTGGCGTGAACACCAGTATTTGTCACTGGGTGAAGAGTGTTTGGTCCCATCGTGGACTTTGCCTGTTATCAACACAGCCAGCTGCCGCAGCCCTGCCTGGACCATCACGCATCTAGTCATCTGTGCACCCAATCCTGCCCATCTTCTATTACACTTGCAGGATTTTGAGCCCTCCAAGCTCATCCATTTGGTGTTTGTGGAGCTTTAGATTCTCCTAAGTGTCTGCACCATGGGTGTCCCTTTGGAAACCTTTTCGGAAACCCTTTCAGAAACCTATTTGGAAACTTCTCAGCTTCACCAATTGCAATTGCAATAGAGATGGAAAAGTGTGAAATTGTGATTGAGGAAGCATTGAGGCTATGCTCTTGTTCTCTTCCAGTTTCTGGAGTTCTTGAGAAACATCTCCACCCCCCTCTTGATGCATGGTGTGAGTGTTTTCCATTAAAGTGAAGGTGCTTTTAAGGAAATGTTCTTCACAATTCTCAATAAATTGAAATCCAATTGCAATATGAATTGCCCGACGTGGGCTATCCAATATAAAGTGGCCAATATGAATTGTCCAATATCACGAGCTTTCATATTTACTAATAGATTTGTTGTCAAGGTGGTGCCTGCTACTTCTCTTATGATTCCATGGTATTTTCCTAATGGTTGGTGGCAGCCTTACTTGGCAGGTGGGTGACCTTTACTGCTCCCCTCAATTGCCATCGATTATAGGGTGGATCACGATAAGGCATGGTTCTCTCGGACTATGCTCAAGATAACCTTGCACTCGATGTTTGAAATAAGGTCTGTGTCATTGATCTGGAATCTCAGCGCAGTGGTAAGCGGTGCAGTGGAAGAATTTACAATAAGTAGTATGTGTAGATCTGTATATATGGACATTATATGGTGGTCCCTGTTCTGAGCCTCTTCCCTTCAGCAACCTCCTTGTCATATGCAACCTGTTCCCACTACAATGCGCAATTATATTTGGCAGATATACCTTGGGAAGCACCTCGTGCATAAGCAACCTGACCGTGCAAAGTATATAATAACTTAAGATTTATAGTATATTCTCTGCGATGAGCAGTTGAGCACTCTCCCACAAGCAACCTCCCTGAGATATGCAAGCTCTCCTATCCAACATTCTTTTCCTCACATGTTAAATCATTTTGTATGACAAATTTACCATCCACAACCCATAAGGAACCTTTTTGTATCTGCGGAAGGGGTATACACGTACAATATACATGTCTTATCAGCGGAACCACTCTGGTTAAGCATAACGCTGCAGATGAGTGTTGGTCAGCATTAACCTTTGATGGTTTCCCTACCCTTGCGCCGCTTGTGGTAAAGTAACATGGATTATGATGAGGATTAACGAGCTCTAGATGGATCCAGAAATCCATACGGTGTAACTGCGGAGGAGGTTTTTATTTGCTGGCAGAGCCCCGTTGGTCTAGCGGCTTGAGGAGATCCATATCCAATTAGATGTGGCACTGTGTGAAATATTTGAGCTGAGCAAAGTTTGTGTTAGCAGCTGTTTCATAAATTACAGATGGTCCTAATCTGAGGTGGGCTTGGCCAGGGATCAATGGATGTGCCTCTTCTAATTGCCTTGGATGGCTTCTGATTGAAAGACATTTTATTCTCATTTTGATTAATATCCTTAATTAAAACACCAGGTTTTGTCTGTTATATTTCCAGGCCCGGAGCAATTTTCTTTTACGTCTGGTGGTTATTCTTTCATTTCATTCAATTCTTTCTGCTCCCAACCCCCATCCCCTTCCTCAAAGCAGCAAACCTCTGCCACATAATGCTTAGTGATTTCCTTCTCAGCCATTGCTCAGTGCTGAATTGTTGCTATTGCTACTGAAATTCAATGTGAGTCCAAATAACCCAAATGCTATTTCCATTGCATCTAACTGCCAGATGATCAACGATGAAGACTGAGCATATTTGGACAGTGAAACTACATCCCATCAATGGCCATCCACCAGTGTTTCTACCTTTGTTTGGCTTATCGATCTGCTGAATAATCTGGGTCTGCAATGAGGCCATTTTGGCTGCCTCCAGTTGCCTTGTTTTCAGGCCTTGTTTCGTGTTTCACAATGAGGCCATTTGGGATGTTCTGAGGCTAGAAAACCACTTGAAACATTCCTCTTGAAACATTCCTCTTGAAAAATTCCTCTTGTAATGTTCCTCTTGAACAGAAAGAAAGACTTGGAACCTGTCCCTTTGGCAATGACATGATGAAGGACCAGGCTTGATGAACAGGCAACCCAAGACACATTGAAGCCAGACATCTCAGGTTTCTCCTCTCTTATTATAGCTTCTCTTTTTTTTCTAAAGGTAGCCTGCTACCAAACGCTCTCCTCTGCGTGTTTGAAATCCTTCATTAAAGTAGTTTGTCTTTCAAGTGCTGGTTCAAAGGTTCTTCTGTCACGACAATGTCATATCTTTTGATTTATTTCCAGCCAAAAAGTGCCCAGCAAGCCAAACCAGCCTGCTCTTAGCCTTTGTTGCCCCCTCTTCGATTTCCAATTAAGGCCAAATATAACCCTTAGCAGCCTATATGTTGGCTGTAACAAAGGGCAAAGGGCTACCCTTGTTAAAGCAATTAGAATCCCATTGCCATCATGCAATATGTTACTTTCTTACTTACCAACTGGTATTTATCATAAATTGGAATTGCTTGTCACCACAAATTGTCGTGTCTGCATTTATAACAATTCAGTTGTTACCACATAACATTTTATCGTTTAAGGATGCTGAAAAGCTGTCTTTTTCGGTGAAATTTACATTTTACTAATCAAACTCCTTTCAAGAGAACACTGGGTTGATGGTTATATTGTAGGAAGCATCCACATTAATTGTTAGAATCTCATCAGCATGTATTTCATGGTAACATAAATGCACCTGTATCTTGTCATATTTGTTTTTCAAATGTCAAAGCATATGGCCATGTTCTCTTGCTTGTCTTGTCCTAATTAGCCACCGTGTAAAAAAATCATGACATAAAACTCACTGACACAATTCCCGGTTGTCAGATCCGTCATGGTGATTTTGTTTTGCCTTATTGAGTCACAGCTGACAGGGCCTGACAAAGCAATTTTTCCCTCTTCCTCCAAATTGTCTATTGGGGAAATGGTTCTTTAAAAAGATTTTGCTTTCAATTCTATTTTCGTAATGGGATACATTTTTCTGAATTAATGAGGTTGGTTTTGCCTAATTGGAGAAACGAAAGCAGGGCAATCACCGTTTAGGAAATATATGATCGCAGAGGTCCTTTGAAACTTTGGGGAAATTTGTTGAGTGAACTGGGACAGGACCATCCTATTCATCATGATAATTGAATGGCAACATTCGATAATGCAGTAATGAAGACTGAACTCGTTTTAATCAAGACGGTCTTGTTTGATGAAGACCGAATGTAGTCTAAAGCAACAATGTGCTGAGCTGATGGCGCTCTGCCTCCCTGGGGCAGGAGTAGGATGATGTATCCCCCATCACCTTCTCCGCCTCATCCCAATCTGTCTGTTGCAGAAGCAGCCATTTTAAAAGATGAGCTGCCGCAGACGCCTGTATGGTTTAATATTCATAGAGCACATTGTATGCGCAGCGTTAGACAATGAGGGTTTTCACAAGAGGCTGAGCGTTGATGGATGTGCTGCATCTGGCCTATCACTGGCCACATACGTTGTTGCTCCATGCGCAATATAGGGCTCTGCCTCTCTATATGTGTGGTGTTATCAGCCCGCTCCATGGCTGGTCTATGGGCCGGTCCATGAGCCAGTCCATAGGCTGGTGTTGATGTGTTGATTCAGTCTTGCCCAAGATAGACCACCCACGTTCGCTATCGTTCGGTTTTGTCACCTCCAGGCTCCAGCTGAGGATGCCAGTGCCACCTAAATATGCCAACTGAAGATGGGATCCAGCTAAAGATGGTATCAAGCTGACGACACATCCAGTTTTGAGAGTGGTTAAGGCCGTCAACGTCCCTGAATGATATATGTTGGTAGGTTATGCTGGTAGAGGCTGAAAGCACAACAACCTTGCAATAAAACATTTGCATTCTCATTGTACAGCAATTGAGCAAAGATGCTTATACATAGTTGTAAGGATGTGATCTGCTGAAAGGTGGTGCAGCATCATAAGGTGTGCAATTGAAGACCTTCAACTCCCAGCTGGAGATGCCAGCTAAAAATGCCAGCTGACACCAATAAAGATGGTGCGTGCCAGCTGAGGATGCTGACATGTTCAAGATATTTCGGCCATAGACAAAACGCAACAGGCGAGGAGCATAAAAACCAAGGCTGTAATAGACCTTGGGATTGCTCATTCAAATGTGTGAATAGGCAAAATGCTATTAAACAGCCAGTAACCACTCAGCAGCTCTTTTATGGCCCCCATGCATATTACAAAATGTGGCTGTATTTGTATTGAAAGCTTACATTTACAGAAGCATGGCGGATGGGCGATTGGTGGCACACACGGCATATTCGCCTGTATTAATGCGTTAATGGAATCGTATGGGGCTGGGTGAATAAGAGGCAGGGCAAATGAATAAATGGATGAATCCATGGATGAATTAATGAAAGGTGGGTAATTATATGAATATATGAATTCCATGTGGTTCCGGATTACCATAGCTACTATTAGATAGTATCGTTCTGGAGAATGGCTTATGTCTACCATATCTTGAACAGGTGAACTCTTCTTATTAACCCAGAAAGCGTTCACCTGCTTGACATACTATATTTCAGGAGTAGGAACAACTTTGTTATTGCATACAATTGAGTCAAGTTGACCCGGATCGTGTGTGGTACTGTGTACAACGGGCGCGTTTGAAACGTGACGCGCAGTGAAGATAAGACGGAATTGCATGTCTGTTTCATGTTACAGGTTTGTGTGAGATGGATGTCACAGTGCATGTAGGACATTGTAGGTGCAGTGGGTGGGTCAGAGGCAGGAGGACAACTCAGATTGATTCGGGGCATGCAGGACATGCATGCCGGTCATTTGTCATCCGTGCTTATTGCGAGAGTCTGATGCAGATTAGCGTAGGCACTGCCAGGCAGTAGTGTTGCCTCAACCCAGCTCAAATAGGGGGAAGCCTGCAAGACAAAAGCCCAGAGCTTTCTTTATGAGGCAAAATACTGCTCCCTGATCAATCATTTAGGGACTGACGCAAGCTGAAAAAGGTTTGGGAACAACTGGGTGAGCCTGTCTAGACTGCATTAGGAACAGATTCAGTTCAGTCCTGGGAACCGCGGGACTCCGCTCAGTGGAGATGTGGTTCTATTTCAAGAAATGCCACTCAAAGTGTCCCTGCTTCCCTTGGTCTTATTATTAATCAGCTCCGTAATGGCACAGCCAACAATTATTGGGGACAATTGGGGTTCTGAAAATTCCATCTACCAGCCTGTCATTAGTTCATTACATCTGATTATGATCAATGGCCCTCTGGTCTTTGTTATATTTGTATTAGGGTAGCTCCAAAGTATTTCCCTCAGCTTCTCCTCTTCGCTGGATGTTATTAACTGATCAACGCGTCATTAAATAACGGTGTTTTCCATCTCGGCATTACAGATTTAAATCTTCTTGGTGCTGCAATTACCCAACTGATAGGATTCTGCTGAATGCTTGTGAGATTGGATTGGGAATCTCTTTAGTCTTGGTATTGTTGCTGACTTTTCAGGAGACTCCTCTTTGTTTAGTGGAATACCCGACTGGCAAAGGAAACGGAGAATGGAGCTAATGGTTGGAAATCTCAAACAGGCTTCTTGTGAATGGTGGCTAAGTGTTAAAAGACGACATTAGATGGTAATCACTGGGTGGCATTGACTGGGATCCCATTAAGATCTTCCATTAGGCATGTGCCGGGGACTGCATGGCGAACATCGCTCCAGATTGAATCTGAGTCGGGGCCACCGCAGGTGTTCTTTTAGCTTTCTTTGTCCTTTCCCTTAGTTTCACCTGTCCAGTGTGTCCGCTGTGACGAATTAAGGATTCCCAGGACTCCTGTGTGTGGCACTGTGTGGCACTCTGTGTGGCAGTGTGGCAGTGTATTGGCCTGATTTGCATCTGGCCCACAACTCCTAGCCACATCACTTTGTTAGGGTGGCCCACCTGGTGACAGGCTGTGGTTTAATCAGAGCACCTTCAGTTGCAGCTGACCAGATAGTGTGCACAGGTGTTGTTGCTACACTTGCCCGTTCCATTTCCTACTTAGTTTTTCACTTTCATTTCCCAGTTCCCCTAATTCATTTCCCAGTTTTCTCTTTCAATTTCCAAGTTTATTTTCCCTGGTTGTTTTCCTCAAGTTGATTTCCCAATACATTTTTCTTTTCCTTTTCCAATTCTTTTCATGTGTCCTTTTTTTCCTGGAGTGGAGTTGGGCTTTTCGTTCTGAATTTCTGTGCTGGCAATAAAGAACATGGCATAATTTAAGCAGCTGCAATGAAAGATTTACTCACAAGGGAAAGGGGAATACGATGACAGACGAAACAATATACCATCCTGAACTGAGTTGTGAATTGAACTCACAACCAGTTGGTTGGAAAGATAACAGATTACGCTGAGCTACATTCGTACACCGCCTTCTTCCAGCTGCTGAAGGAGTGATGAGGACGTTGACAGACGTTGTCCCGACTCAGTCATTTCTGCGCCTGCAACAACTGATCCACAGCCTCCGAGCTGGTTCTACATATACGCAGAAAATGGCAGGATGTGGAAATATCATCTTTCAAACGCTCAAGGGAGGCAGGTGATAGTGTGGTGCACCTGTCTGCTTCAGCAACTAATGCAACTACAATAGGGGGTTTGGAGTGTGGTCTTCCTTTAAAGTTGAATCCCACACTTGGCAAGAAATCTAAAATCCATGAGATATTCATGAAACTTTGCCAAAAAGTTCTTCAAAAAGAAAGCTTTCCAATGCAAAAAAAAATAGGCAGGCTATCCAACATAATTTTCGAACTATGATCTTTTGTCTTTACATTAAAACATACAGTAAAATAAAAAAGAAGTGTGGTATTTAAAACGAAAAACAGCGTCACTCGAACAATATCCATGAGATATTTATGAAAAATTAAATAAATATAGCAGAAAACACACTTTATTGAAAAACATGTCTTTGAAGGGGGGTTACCGATGTTTTTTGAGAGTTACTTGGTGTACAATATGAGAAAATTATGAAAAACAGTTCAACAAAAATAAGTCCCCCTTAATATAAACTTGAATATCTCAAAGACACCTTCTTCGATTTTTATGAAAGTTGGATTTGATTATAGGCCTGTATATCGACCTAAAATGTGTGCATTTATAGGCTTGTGCCATTATTCCTGGCTGAGCCAGCAGCCTTCGAGTGAGCCTACCCCTGTTTTCAAAACTCTGTTGCTTTTCCAATGCATATAAACAATTTGACCAAGCGGGGGAGCCACCAGCTGGGGTATTTTTGATGAACTGTGGAGTACAATAGGTGGAGCAAATGTACTCTGTGGCATTCAACTTTAAGATACACTGTATTACACACAGTGCCATACATCTTGGATATATATTTCACATTTTCAATACCAATGCATCATCACTTCAATGCAACTCCACTGTACTTCACAAGGCTTCACACCTCACTGTGCTGTATGTTCTCCCACATGATGGATTTGGATGTCTTGCTTTTGGTCCAAAGATGGATTAGCTGCACTTGCAAAACAAATATCCATCTGTCATATTACTCATATGTCACATTGCTTCTGCTCCAATTTGCAGTCGTCCAAACTAGTGTGCCTCTATACATCTCAATGTACTCTCACTGCTTTGTTGATGTGACCACTGAGTGGTGAAGAGATGGCATGGTTTTGAATTGAGATGGATTAAAATCCATCTGTGACAGTCCTCCTCTCCATACTATAGTGTTTTAATTTACACTGTATCTTCATACCTTTATAGATTGTTATGTCTTTTATCAAGTCACAAATCAGGCAATGACCTTGGATGGTGTGAGATGACTTTATGTTTGAGAATGGATTAACTTTGGAAATGCATCTGTCACATTCTGCATACGACTGCTTTGTTCTGATTTGTATAGCATTCCAACAAAGCATTGTATACGTATCTCAAATTGCCTTCACTGCATTGTTGTCGAATCTTTTACAACATAACCTGACACCTTTGACTTCAGATGCACGAGAAAGATATGTCTGGATTTCATTTCAGAGAATTAAAATGCATCTGTCACACACAATGTGCTCATATATCACATTGCTTCTGCTCTAATTTGCAGTCTTTCACACCGCTGTCTGTGTGTCTCAATGCATCTTCACTGTTTTGGTGTTGTACAATGCATCATTGTGACTTCTGGATGTTGAAACATTACCAAAGAGCTTACTTGATTTTGGATTGAGATGGATTAATATGGATTAATACGGGCCTTCCATAAGAATGTGACATTCCTTTTACTCTAATTTGTAGCCTGCCAGACCAATGTTTCAGTGTATTTGATGTGTCTTTTGTCAAATTACTGGTGACCGTTGGATGGTAAAACCTTTCTGAAGAATTCTGATTTTTTAATTAAGATGAGTAAGAAGCACTCAAATCAAACTTCCATCTTTTGATGACAAGTCTTGAATCTTGATTCTTAAAGGTTTACTTTTAAGTCTTCTGAATTCATATTTCGTATTTCAAAGTAATTCTGTGCACTTCCATTTGTCACATCGGGAAAGGAGTATAGGAAGCTCTGACCCTTTGTTTATGCTCCTGTACCATCTCAGTAACTATAATCGCTGAGTTGACCGAAATGTATAGCATTGTGTCGCGCACTCAACACTCAATTTTTGTATCTTCTTCCCCGTACGTATATGTGTTGGTTATTGGTGGCTTCTATAGCTAATCACTATAGGCTGACCAATGATGGTGAAAAGTTGCACAGTTCATGGCTAGCTGATGGGGGCGCCATAAGTCATTTCCTGGCTGCTGTGGGATCTGATGACCCCAGCCCTTTGGCTGTTACTTGACATGGGGTATTATGAGATATGGTGGCAAGTCTGTAAATAGCACCTTTTGCATTGCCCAATTGCCTATACCGACCATATATACAGTGGCAGTGCATTGACTTATTGTTGCCTTGGTCCATATTGCCATTATCCAATTTTCTGTGTGAGGCAATAAGAACTGTAACAGTAGGCACACCGAGACATGGATGTTTCTTTTCTTTTTTTCCTTCGGGCACTCCTTCGAATCGATTCATCAAACATTTTAGGGGCCCGGGAGCCTGCTGCTTTTCAAATCAATTTGTCACATAAACGTTTGCTCTACGGAAATTCTGCTGGCTGTCATGTTCATTCAGAAACACATTTCTTGGCTGAAATATAATTTGTCTCCGGTGTCAGTTTGCTTTTCTCGAATATTCATAATTTGCTAAATCTGCGGTGAGATATGACAACCTGTCTTACTGCAGACAGGTAAGCCTCTTACTCCGCTCACAACTTGAGCTTCTCATCCGTTATCCTTTAAGTTATCATTTAGAAAAATAATCTTAATGCTCCAGTCTAATTGTGGATGAAAATATTATATGTGGCTGTCATAATCCAGACAAAAACAAAATTTATGGAGAATGTGCATTTGGAGACATTTTACTATTTCTACACTGAAACTTTAACAAATCAAGTTATAGAAACTTTACTGACTGAAGAGTGACAGCAATATTTCACTTATTTGTAAACTGCGCATTAAAATTGAATTTTGTATACACTGTACAATAATAATGTGCAAGACCAAATTGATTGGACGCAATTACACTTTTCAGTAAAATAAGAACCGGAATTAAGCTAACCGTGAACATCAGGTTTATTAACAACTCGTCTACCAACTGAACAGGGGAGACCGAAACTGCAGTTATTAGTACCACTGAGCCACAAATACATTCTGCAAACTACTAATAACAGACACAATATGCAATATACTGATGATATTTACTGAGTGCTAGACACCAGTCATATTAGTAGGGGGGCATGTGTCAGAAAAAGGGCTTCCGTAGAAAGTTTCATGTTAGAGCTACGTATGATACATCGTTTCGAAGCTTATGATGTCAGGATTACAAAAACGGATGTTGCCATTTTTTCAAAAATGGTTCTGTTACCATGGCAACAGGTTGTTGTTTGGGACCTTTTGAATTAAATTTTTGACATATTTTAATTTTGTAACGGAAATTTATCATGTAAATCATTCTACTTTCATTTATTTTATACCTTGGCAAGTATTTTTAGCAATGACATTTATATATAACTCTTTTTCATTGAGTTTCCATGGTTACAGTCATACGTGCATCTCCCTTCAGTATATTTTTATGATAAAATGTTACCTTGCACCTTTTACCTTTTTTGGAAATGTCTATTTCTCCTTTAAAAAGTGGCAAAGGAGGTTATCTAACATAGGGATTTGTTCTAGGATGCCAATATGCCGAAAAAATTGAACATTATGGAAATTAGGGCGTATATTGCCCATATACAGCCATTTCAGATACATGGACCCGAGATCCTACAAGGAGTGATGAATGAAAAATTGTCGTAAAGAACTGATTTATTATGGATAAGTCATACAAATTTTCATGTTAGGTATACATGTGATACACCATTTTGAAGCTTATGTAATCAGGTTTCAAGAACAGATGTGGCAATTTTTTTCCAAAATGTTTCTGTTGCCATGGTTACAGACTGTTGTTGAGTATTTTGAATGAAATATCAGATATACTTCTGTTATTTGAATGAAAATTTATCATACAAATCATTCTAATTAGGCCTATCTTTATTTTTAATTTGACAAGATGTTTTACTGCATGTTTATTACCTTTATGATTTTGTTGTTAGGTTACCATAGGAACACAACCAGATTGGTGTAGAACATTTTTATGAGAAAAATGTCATTTTGGACCACCTTTTCTTTGTTTTAGAAACTTTAAATCTCACCTAGAATGCCGCAAAGGAGGGTTTTACATATATTGAATTCATTCCCAAGAAAGTATGCAGCAAAAATGCAGAAATATATTAATAATGCCAATGTACAGCTGTTGATGATATGTGACTCCCAAGAGCTCTCATGGAATGACAAAATGAAAAATGGTGCTAATGAACAAAGCTATTATAGATAAAACTGCAAATTTCCATGTTAGAGCTTTATATACACCGTTTTCAAGCTTGTCGATTCGAGAATTCAAAAATTATCTTGCCATTTTTTTAAAAATGTTTCTGTTGCCATGGTTACTGATTGTTACTTTGAGATTTTAGAATTAGTTTCTTAATATACCCGTAGTTGTTTAAATGTTCACTCATAATTCAATTCATTCAAATTTTTTAATTGATTTTTGTTTTGCAAGGTAATGTACACAATTTCCTTGATAAAAAATTTTTGTTGTCAAGAGGTTGACATAGTTGCATTCATAAACAAAGCTTCTCTTGGAACATTTATATGGGGAAAAAATGCAATTTTCCATCACCCTTACTTTGTTTGACAATGCCCAAATTAGGGTGGTCCAAAAAACTTTTTTTGTCCATATCAATTCGCACACCCTCCTATTTTGTGAGAAATGGCACAAAAACAATGCAGTTCAAATTTTATGAAAATCCCACAAGAGGAAGGGGTCTCCCAAAGGCCTTAAAATTTCAATGTTTTTTTAATTTTTGACCATTTTCGCCAATCCGCGGTTCTCTATAACTTCGTCAGTATTAGTCATACAACATTTTATTTGCCATGGTTGGAAAGCTCTCAAAAAGACCTTCATTTTGCATACTAACATTAATGGTCTAGGACGATATCTTGATTCCCATTGGCTCTTCAGTCTGCACTTTTTAGAATGAAAATGTTGCAGACTGTTTCATCCTGTTAAAAAAAGGCTTTTGAATCTTTTTCACTGACTGGTTGCAGTGATTCGCATTCTCTAAATTCCAGAATGACCAAATATAAAACCTTTTTGATTTTGACTGTGCCAGTGCCTGGCTTAGGAGTGATGACGTTTTAATGTTAAAGTTAGTTTAAAACTCTTAAAATGTGAGATGGATTCTGTTGCATTTCATAACATATCTTCGTCAGAATTCATATTGCAGGGCAACATGAGTGGTACCCCATGAAAGAAAATACTCTCAGCATTCTCATGGTACTAGGGATATTGCCCTATATTTGATTCTTATGAAGTTAAAATACAAATATAACAGCCGCTCCCTGATTTGTTTCCATACTTCCGACAAAATTTAGCATAAAAACTTCCAAGCTCAGAAACCATGATTTTCCATGGCCAAAAATTAAAATAATATTTTATTTGCTCTTTCTGGAACTTGGACAGTGTGAATCGCTGCAATTATCATTGAAAAAAATTCAAAAAACTTTTTTTAACAGGATTAGACTGTCTGCAACATTTTCGTTTCTAAAAAGTGCTGGCCGAAGAGCCCATGGGAGTCAAGATATCATCCTAGACCATTGATGTTGGTGTGCAAAATGTAGGTCTTTTTGAGAGCTTTCCAACCATGGCAATTAGAATGCTGTATGACAAATACTGACAAAGTTATAGAGAACCGCGGATTAACGAAAATGGTCAAAAATTTAAAAAACATTGAAACTTTAAGGTCTTTGGGAGACCCCTTCCTCAAGTCGGATTTCCTTAAAATTTCACCTGCATCAGTTTTATACCTACCCTCATCAAATAAAAGGGTGTGCGATGTGAAATTCACAAAATAATTTTTTCCCATCTAAAAATGAACCGCCCTAGCCCAAATCTCTCTAGAAAAATCCTTTATCAAATAGGATATTACAGTTTGGGAACTTATTCAACAAGCAAATATGCAGAAAAATTGTATGAATTATGTACATTGGAGTATATCTTGCCCATTTATGGCATATATAAGACAATAAGTCACTGTGTGCTGAGCACAAGTCGTGATTCATTTCTTAGTCTCTGAGAAAGTCATCATGCGGCATATTTTAAACTGCTGTACGGAGTTGCACTGTATGAAGTATTACTGTCATATATATAAAAGAAGTATATCTTAGAAACACTCTATCAATAGTGCTATAACACTTGGTAGCTTTTTGGAACAATTCTTTTAAGTATTTGTGACAGGTCATTCAAAGAAAGGCAAATGATGAAGCAACATCTGCTGTAATTCTGATATCAGGTTCTTGCATCACTGACTACATCACCTATGTACTATGTAGTTTAAAATCTTGCAAACATTGCAGTTACATGAACTCAACAGTGTGTATTATGGATGCCTATTACCCTAATTGTGATCTAACAACTTTGGCCTTGGACTAAAACAACCAGCCTTGAGGCCAAGACAAGACAGTGCACATTCGCACCTCTCCCTTATTGCAGTATAGGACTGCCTGTTTGCCACCCATGTTGGAGGATGAAGTGATCCTGGTGCACTTTAGCATGGATTCTCCTGTAGATGGGAAGCTGGACTTGCACAATCCACTTATTTTGCTGGCATGTTTAGATGATAGGACTTTTACTCTACTTGGTGATGGCTCAGCATCAAGCAAGGAAGGTTATAACCAAATTTACATGCTGGCAATGATTGCAGCAGTATTGCTGACCTGGCTTCTGAGAGCATATTTTCCATGTATACATGTATCCTAGGATAGTACTTGCCACTGACGGAGAGGAGCGGCGACAATCTACAAAAGAATTTCTCAAGGATTGTTCTAATCCAAAATCACAATCTCACCTGAAATGGCAACGGTCATCCTTGGATGACTGTATCAACACTGACCTCCTCATTTCACAAACTACAACTAAAAATCACAATACGGACAATGATACCTTGTATTATGGCCGACAAACAAACTATCCTCCTTGCCATCTATCTACCAAACGGTACTCAACCTAATTGGCAAAGCTGAAGAAAGACAAAGACAATATGATGACACAATCCTGATGAAGACCAGGAATGAGAAGTAACTCGAAAAACTACTTCAGCTTACAACGATTTCAGGAATGAATGTGTTGGTCCTGCCTCACCACTCCCTAAACAGTTGCAAGGGAGTAGTTTTCTCTACAGATAGCCACACACACACTGATGATGAACTAAACAAATGTTTTGAAAAACAGATTGACATCATCCTCAGCCACAAGAAGATGACAGAGAACTCCTTATTAACATGACATTCTCAGAAACAGCAACTCTCAAGAGTGAATATATCACATGGGAGCAATGTAAGAGATGCTCTTACATCCCAAATCTTAGACGTTTCTGAAAATGTCAATGTTTTGGCATATTGTGTAGAGAGCAAGAAGTTCTTGGTACTGCGGTGGCCAGGACCCACACCCAGTCAGAGTCACTTGTTACGATGCTCACCCCCTTCTCACTACATTGTGCATGTGCACTAAAGCATATTCAATAATTATTCATCCTATATTATAACATCTCCGAAATGGATTAAAGCAAAATAAATTCTTCAGCTAATGGCAAATCAAGTGGGGTCTTTCCTAAAGCAAGACAACTTGTAAACTAGGCATTTTCAACCACACAGACATGATAGTTGGATGCCCTCGGCCTCAACCTCATGCTTCAGAAAAGCAAAATCTTTAACTGGAAGATTGTAGCATCAATCGATTGCATCAACAACGCCTGGACATCATGGAAGACAATAGTGGAAGCATGCAGAACCAATGACAGAGGAACTGAACAAGAAAGGAAAAAATTTTGAAGGACGACTGGAAGGTGAAGAAAAAATCGAAAGCACTGGTGGTTGAATGGTCCGAACAAAAGATACCCAACTGATGGAAGACCAGTGCATTCCCAAATGTGAGATATTCACATAGTATTACATTCAATGATTTCTATGGAATCCTTCTTAAACTCGATGCATGTGACCTTCTCTCAGTTGCCGACTTGCCATAAAACTGGAATGGAGACGGTAGAGAAATTGACAGCCTGACACAAAATTAAAGCATCGTGACTATTAATTGGTCAAGTATGCCTCTATAAAGCCCAATCAGTTGCTGTTGAGGCGTAAAATCCCAATACACACATGCAGACACACCCACATGCATCAAATTTGGCCTCCTGACTCATCATTAAAAATCTTGCAACCAAAAGAAGTGTTTGACCACCTTTTTCTCATGGGATATGGATAGTTGCACATCACAATCCTATATATAATTATTAAGGGCATGGTTTTGACCTAATTAAATAAATTCATGATTCATTAGGCTATAAATACCTGTAGTTTGTTCCATCAATATGGTGTATTCTTTTGTTATTTTTGACTAAAGATTTATTTCTAAAAAGCGGAATATATAATATCTGAATAATGAAAAAGCTTGCACAATGCACATGGCCACATGCAGGAGCCGCTTGCAATCATGGGATCAGATATATGCCATACAAGGCAATATATACCCTAATTTGCATAATCTAAGGATTATTTATGCATGTTCACATGTTTAATAAATCCACTATATTTATTATTCTCCTGTTCCACTATTTAGGTGAGACTTAAACATTTCAAATCTACATTTGTAAGAAAAAGTGGTGCGAAATGACATTTTTCTCATGAAATGTGCTAAAAGAAGCTGTGTTCATAACTGTAACCATGGCAACCTAAAAATAAAGAATCATTTTGTAATTTCATATTCTATGCTACTTTATCAGATCAAAAAGTAACGAAAATTTGAAACGCTTGCATGACATATTTTTGTTGAAACACTAAGATATACATCAGAAGTTTCATTCAATAGCCTCAAAACAACACAATTACCATGGCAACAAAAACATTTTTGAAAAATTGGCAACATCCATTTGTGAAATTCTGATTTCACAAGCTTCAAAACTGGGTGACACACATAGGCCTACATGTGATATGACATAAATTTAGTAGTGTTTTATCTGCAATCGATTGGTACCTTTTAGCCATTTTTCATTACTCCTTGTGAGATCCGAGTGCCATTTATTAGCAACAGCTGTATATTGGCAATATATGTCCCAATTTAATAACTCTTAAGCATTTATGGGTATATTTGCATAAATTAACTGAGTGTCATATTACTCTTTGTCATTTTTAAAGTGAGATATAGACGTTTCAATCAAGGGAAATTGGTGCCAAAACGGGCCGTTATTCTGATCTAAATGTGCATGGACAGCCATGTTTATTGCTGTAACCTTGGCAACATAACAACAACAAATCTTTCGTAAAGACAATATGGTATAAACCTTGCAAGATAGAAAATATATGAAAATGAGAATGATTTACATTATAAATTTTCCTTTAAAATACTCGAGTATATCAGAAATTGCATTCCACAGCTTCAAAACAACAATTGGTTACCATGGCAACATAAACATTTTTGACAAAATGGCAACATTGGTTTCTGAAAACCTGAATCTACTAGCTTCGATTCAATGTATCATGCATAGATCTAACATTAAAACTTCTGCAGTTTTATTCATAATACACTAGTTCAATACAAATATTTTTCTTTGGTCGATTTTACCGGGATCTATGGGCCACTCTGAATATGGACAATATATGTCCTAATTTACACAGTGTTTGCTTTTTTTCTGCATATTTGTATGTTTTTTAAGATATATACTACTTTTGATATCCTGCTTCTCCATGCTTTAGATGAGATTTAGATATTTCAAACTAAGGAAGTGGCAAAATGGCATTTTTCGCTTAAAAATCAGCAATATGAAGCTGTGTTTATGACTGTCACCATGGCAACCAAAAAACAAAGAACTATTTGAATAGGTAAAGTCGCATAATACCTTTAACAATAAAAAATTTATAATATTAGCTTGATTTGCTTAATAGATTTGACATTAATCGAATAGTGAAAATCAGAAAATTCATTCAAAAGACTCAAAACAACAATTGGTTACCATAGAAACAGAAACATTTTTGAAAAAATGGCAACATCCACTTTTGAAATCCTGATTGCACAAGCTTCGAAACGATGTATCATACGTAGCTCTAACATGAAACTTTTTACGGAATGACACATGCCCCCCTACTATATGGTCTCTGTATGTGTTTTTTGTAGATGTTTTCTGACTGTATATGAATTGCTAGAATTGCAAATGTTTGTGGTTGTGGTTATGTTTTGGCTGCTGTGGCTTGCAATAATGAAAGGCTTGCATGAGCAGTAAGCAGACTATAGAAGCTCATGTCATGCTTCTGGCTATATTGACTATGTTGGAAGCACATGTATAATGACTTGTTGGCGCATCGATGCTTAATGAAAGAATCGTTGGGCTCGATGACCCCAGGGTATCGTTAGAGTTCGCTATGATGTGGTTTGCTTGCGATGGTATAGCTTTTGGTTGCCCTCTTACTACCTTTCTATGTTTTGTGTACCATCCTTTTCTGCCCTTATTCTCAGTTCTTCTTCCAATGGTGAATGCCGTTATTACTTCATCTGCCTTTGCCTCTGTGTTTTCTGTCGAGTCCTACACATTCAACAGCATATTTTCTAAATTATAATTCTTGTCCTGCAAATTTGCTTCCCAAATTCGAATTCCAAACCTAATTTAAGTTATATAATTTGTCAGTGACATAAGTTATTTGGCCTTGTGTCTTCATCCAACCATCCTTTCGCTTAAAAAGTGTCCTGCATTCTCTTATCAATTTTACGTCCTGCTCCTGACCTCACTTCATTCTAGCATTCCCTGGTGCAGCATTCTCTTTCTGCTTGCTGGCAGTTTTTGCTGTGGTCACTTTGATCTTTTGAAGGTCACTGTAATCGAGCATCTGTGGAGCAAGCTTTGTGCCGCAGGCGCATGTTCCGCCTAATCCCTTTTACTTTGCCGTTGTCGTACATTGCAGGCCGCTGCTGGTTTTACAGCCAGGTCATGCCCTGACCCATATTTCCTTCCTTGTGCCCCATTCCATCTGGTTTTGTCGTCGGTCTAAATGTGGAATATAATGAGCGGACCGAACAGGGTCCTGAGGCCAATCCGATTTGACACGCTTCGTATGTTGCCTTCTCTGGTTACTAATCTCAAATATAGGCCATTGCGCCCTGGTCGCTGAGGGTCATTTGCCACGTGCCCTAATTCTCCCCTTGTCTCGCTAAGAGCTCTTCTCTGTGTATGGAGTATAGCAGGGAGTGGCAGTGGGCCCGGATTTATTATATGGTATCGCCAATACAAAATTCCTGGTTACAGTGTCTGTACATCCTAAGCACTACAGGCATGGCTGGTTTGATGGGTGGCCTCTAAGCCTGGTGAATGGTGGGCTCCACTGGAAAAGCAATAAACTATGCACAGTGAGCAGCAGTGAGCAGCAGTGAGCAAGGACTTACTGAGCAGATTAACCTTGCATTATATTTAAGGAACTTACCACACACTAAAGACCTTACAGCAGAAATGACAGCCAAATACATATATACAGCTCAGCTGCTGCTGTGTGGATGTAGGATGTCAGTGTTTCTATGAAATATGGCTTGTGCTTACAACTTCTCCATTTAAGCTTGTGGAGATTAACATGATTAAGAGGCTTCTGTTTGTTTTGTACGAAGATGCAACTTCAGCACTTCCATAGAATTCACTTTACTCAGAATCTTTATGTTTCTATGTTTAGGAGAATATTTTGGAAGATGGCTGAACATGATAACAGGCACGTCTGAGAGAAGTCTTGATTAGGACAACGACTTGTTGTTACACCTGTAACATTCGAGTTACATCAAAGACAGGTGCTGATAAAATCAGACTGAGGAGATTTTTTTAACTTCAGTGGTCTGCACTTGATGGGGGAAGAGCAAACAAGATCTGGGGGATTAGTTGCAATCAGGGGACTGAAGAGATGTCCCCAGCTCCTTGATCCCAGTTGAGTACTTTCAAATCAGCACAATCAATCAAAAAGCAATTTTCAGAGCCATGCTTTATGGCCGGGCACAGCTAAATGTAGGATGAATGGGACTTTTTGACCCAGATTTCAATCCTCGTCTTTCATGTCCTGATCCATGTCCTCCTCCTGACACACATGCTCTCTTGACCTTTGACCTGCACAATATTGATCCTTCCTGACCCGGTGCCACTTCCGGGCCACATGGTAGCACGCCGTGTTGCTCGTGAACTTGCATGAAAACATCCCCTGGATCGAGCCTCCCGGGCGTAATGGTTCGTCTGGGTAAATCCGCTTTGGAGGACCTGTGATCATGTCCTCAAAAGTGATTTTCCAAATCATATGGATGACAATATGCTTTTATGCAATATAGACGTCTCTCTTTGTAGAACTTAATGTCATCTGCATATCATCTGTTGCTCATGAGTACCGACTCAGTCTCAATTAGAATTCTCGCCAATGCTGCATTCTGTATGTTAGAAATTGAGAATCTTTGAAAACTCTCTCTTATGCCACTTTCATTATGCTCCGTTTATATAACCTCTTGCTGAGTCTTTACCAATGAAACGGGGTGATATTTATTTTAGACATACATATTTTCAATGATGTTCTTAAACTTTCTGTAGACATATTGATGATTGATAAAATTATTGATAAATGACAGCCCACGAGACCGGGCAAGCTGAGACATTTTAAAAATACTTGATGTAAAGCTCAAGCCACTAACTTGTACTCTGGTCAAAGTGACCAATTCCTTTCCCAGGAAAGACATAAGCCAATCAGAGAATTTGACGTTTATCTCTCGGTTGTCAGATGGCTAATTTCAGGGAGGGCATTCCGTCTGATGATATTGCTTATTTAGTTTGAACATGTGTAGATGAGGTTAGCATATCATTCATCCTATCAAGATGGTTTGTCAGCTGAAGGAAGTGAGTGACTCACTCATGTCATAGATACCAATGAGATATCAAATAAGATTCCTTCGTGAATGATAAGTTACTTGCCGCAGGGCCTGAATTAGAATATGGAGTGACAGGTCCACTCCAATAATGCCTGGCAGAGTGGAAACCTTAAATTCTATGCCTTATGCCATTAATCTTTCGTGGAAGAGTTAAAAATGTCTGCCTTATTACAAAATGTGGCTCCAGACATGAATTGAAAGGTTAAAGTGTATTTTTCTCCCTCGATTTGTTTTTCTTATGGTCCCTATATTGCCAGTTTGAAGTGTTTTTATTCCTCCCTTTTTTGTTGGGTGTCCTTTTGGCTCGAGCCTTTCTGGAACCAGAGATGTGTTTTATTAGTGTCCTGTCATCGCGGTCTTCAATCGATATGACAAGGCTGTGGGGCGCCAGCTCCAAATACTCATCACAAACTTCCGCTCTTTTCTCCGCTCCAACTTTTTTGTCATCCGCAAATCTGGAAATGCCGAAATTGACAGCAAGTCACCATATGTTTCTTGTAGCTGATGCGGCTTATTTGGCTTTGTGGATTCTGGACAGTTGGTGAATGAAACAGAATTTGTAGTAAGAGATTCTCACTTAGACATTGGATTGTTTATTTTAGAGGAGAGCCGGGATGCCACTGTCAAAACACGACTACCATTTCCCTCCTGGGTTGCGTGGTCTTTTGCAATTCTTTACATTTTTGGTGCCATTTCCCCCTTTGACTGTGTGGACTTCAGATGGTCCTTGCCTTTGTTTTTTTAGAGAAGGATTCCAATATTAAAACCATGGTCCACTGCACCATCTCCGCTTCCGATTGCATGGGCATTTGCAGGACTTTAATTCTGCTTTGAGAGGATGGTGCCAATATCCGAACGGAAGTGTCTTTTTTTCATCATGTCCCATGGTCTTTTGAGCTTATCTTTCTCTTTTAAGTGACCTTCGGTGACCTTGAAAAGGCAGAATATGATACCGGTTGCTGAAATCGACCCTGCTCAGCGAGGAAATGCTGCGCTGTGCTTTGTTATTGACACTTGCATGCATTCGATTATTAATTAAAGGCATTAGTGGCTGCAAGAGCATGATCCACGAGATCTGGCCATCATTTCTGTTGGCAGCGGTGGCTGCTTCGCATGTCTGAGGCTCAACACGTCAGGGTCAGGCCCGGCAGAGCGCCACCTTTCGCCTTGTTGCAGCTCTATTGTGCTACGGCTCACTGATTATAGCTAATAGAGGGCGCACAATCGACCCAATCTTGTGGGGTGTTGAGCAGATCAGGAATCCGAGAAGTGTTCCCCCGAGTGCAATGCCAGATTGGCAAGGGGTGATTGCGCAGCAGCTAGACTGCCATTGCAGCTGCAACTCCCCATATGTGTGCCTTAATTGATGCATGGAACTGCAGCTTGAAGGAGCCTCACAGGTCTTGACCTGTCCTTTGCTTGGCCTGAACCTTGTAAAGCTAATTAATTTGCCCGATATTGGTACATTCATGCGGCTGTGGCATTGAACCGAAGGAAGCAATAAATATTGTGCTGGTATTCTTGGTACTGCATGTTTACTTCTTTGAAAGATGTCTGGCAGTTATCTGATCTGAAATACAATTTGAAATTTTTCCAGAGGTCAATATCTAATAGAAATGGTTTTCGGCATCGTAAACAATTTTTTCTTCTTCTTGCGTTGATTTGGTACGAGGTCCTTTTTGTGGCACTGGGCGTCTGGAACATTCAGAGGGTCGGACTTCTTGTTGTTGTTGTGAGACCAGTGAAGACTGTACCATGATTTCATTTGTGGCCCACTGGGGCATTTGGCTGGAAGAAAGGGAATCAATGTACTACCTCTGCAAAACAGAAGCCAAGAAATGTCAGGTCCAACTCCCAACGTCTTGTTCTACAAATCGTAAGGCAGGAGGACAGCTGACCAAGCCCAAAGGCTGTTCCTTCTGCCATCTAGGGTTTCTGCCCACCGGTGCCCAATGGAAGCCTGCTTGCTGCCTAATAGTATTGCTGTGTCAGTGCCTCGGGCTTCGGCTACACCCCAAGGGGCTGGCTGCAAGTGACATTGGGTTGTCCTATCAGGATAGAAAAGAGATGTTATTCCTACCAACAACTTCTGAAACATTTGTTATGTCATCAGCAGATTATGTCCCCAGATATATATTCAAAGGGTCCTTTCAATAGGACAGTCAATTCAGGCTGCACCAACAACTTCCTGTCTGGCAGCGCTTGCAAACTTCCCTGTCTTGTATGTTGTGTCATCACCAGAATGTTTGCTACATATATCTGGGAGAGTCTAGCTGTTTTTGGATTTGGAAAATGTTATATCTACAACATATTTAATACGTACATGACCTTTTCCGGATTTTGAAATAGAATTTCATATTTAGATTTTAGATTCGACAACCTCAGATGTACTTGTTGTTTGAAGGTCATTTACAAAAGCCTATATTCTGTAGAAAAAGCCTATATTTTGTAGTCGTTTTGCAGCCTATCTTTGGAAATGAAAACTTTTATAATACAGTACTTTCAAATCTCACATTATGTTATCCAGTTTCGTGTAGATGTAATTTTCATTTTCATTTAGTAGCATTGGCATGTATATTTCTGTTTTATTTGATTCATCAGATCTTCCTGTGTAAGTTGTGCTGAAGTCATCATCTATCTGCTATAAACTTTACTTTCACATCACATCTTTCGGATTCCCTTCTATTTCCTATGACTTCATCAGATCTATCTGCAGTCCTGTATTTGCTACCAGATCTCTCTGTGTTTCTTACGTTATGTTGGTTACTGAATACACTATTTTGGCTTACCCGTATCCTTTCGCTTTCTTCTCCATGTCTGTGTTTGCTATTTCTGTGTGTGTGAAAAGAATCCATGAAGCAAGTAATCCATTTCTACTCCGATGGGAAAGTACAGGTAGTATGGGCCATCACAAAGTTCTGTGCTGTCCCTCCCATACTTTGTGTGGCTTTTATGACCTGTGGCCAAGCCTTTGTGAAGGTTGTCCCCAGCATTTGTATGGGATGTTAGCGTGACTGGGGCAGAAGACCAGACCTCGTTTAACCGCAGATTACGTAACAGGTGACCTGTGATGAGTGCAGATGGGTGGGGGTGGTCAGATGCTGGCACTACCTGGCAGACAGCAAAGGATTGTAACTTTAGTTTTGTTGTATGTGTGTTTTCGATTCCCAGCAAACGTGGGAAAAAAGCTCTGGTTAGAGATGTTTTATGAAGGTAATTGAAATCATGCATAAGGACAATTGGATTAGGTCACATTGCATCATCAGAGACTTAGTAGTATTGTATTGGTTCTTCTGATCCGAAGCTTATATATGAAAAGATGGCACGATTGATGCATGTTCTTGAATTGATAGAAGGCTTGTGTTTTAAAAGAAAAAATCAATTATACAGGATTTTATTAAATTTGAAATTATGTCTGTGTTGAAGATTGTGAAAATAAAATGGTGTCAACAGAAGAACGCCTATCATTTTCACACCCAATTTTTAGGTCATTGATTTGCTGATTTTGTTAATGGCATTTGGAAAGGAGAAAAAACATCCAATATACTTCTTGTCATAATTCGATAACATATAAATCCAAATGTATCAATTTCGAGAAGTTTTTTGTCCCTTCAGCTAATCTAATTGGTTTCAAAGAGGAATGAACTATCAACCATTTGGTATTCCTTTCGAAGTTTCGTGTTTCTTCTCAGTTTGATTTTTATTGAGGTAGCAGCTGGAAATTCCTACCTCATCCAGAAGTTTATGAATGCTTGTAGCCGGCGCAGAAGCAGGGATGTTATCTGCGATTAGCAACAAATTAAAGGCACGTGATATTTGTTAATTGCCCTTCTGGGCTCTTATGAGATGGGAACAGCACAGCTGTGGCCCTCCTCTGCAATTCATGCACCAATTCCAACTGCCAATGGCTGTCTCAATCTGATCTGCTGTGTTTGTTGAACATTATTCATTCTGCCTTCTGTAGAAATCGTGTATATTGTACATATCACTGGCTATATCTGGCATATGCCTATCATATATATAGCAGTTATTGTTTTTTTAAAATAATCAACCAAGTGTTTGATACTTGGTCTAATGCAACAAAGAATCCAAACATTTTGTCTAGACGCGTTCTCCTCAATCCTAAATCCTGACTGCTTCTGTGACAAGAATATGGTTAGTTTCTAAATTAGCACAACGTTTGGCGATATAATCTAAATCTTCTTTAGATATGAATCACCTGCAAAGCAAACGAAAAAAAAGTTTTGGGGATATGCCTAGATATCCCAATATGCAGGTTTAAATGTGGAATGTATCCACCGCAGTATCCTTCCAACAATGATGGAGGTTCAACGTCCAAACGGTTCAACCATAATAAAGGTCCTTGAACCGTCCTTCGACACAGCTACAATGGAGGGCAACAACAGTTCAAGAGACATAATGGTATATACCATTGGCCCCATACATCACACACATATGCATCATTCTCACAGATGGAACATACAGGTCATTGTATGAATGGTGACAATGGTGCACCTCTGTAAGCCCATCTCTCACTATAGGGCAAAGGGTTCTCTTTATAGCATCATATATTTTTCATGAACATAAAAGCCTACAATACATCTATAAGTGGCATTGGAAGTCTGAGTTTTACTTTTGGAAACATTTTAATTTGCTTAAGTGCTTGCTAAGTATCCATGTATATTTAGCAATGTACATTATTTATGTTGGGAAGACTCTTTAGACTTGGTTGTTTGTCCATGTAAATTAAATGTTTCAGACAGAACTTCTATAGGAACAAAGCAAGCACACTTGGTATCAAGGGTATGGAGCTGCTTGAATGGAACTGCTTCATGTTGATGACAATGCTGTAATTATTGTTGGCAATGGTTTCATGTGCCCCAAGCCATTGTATGGGCTCTCCATTAGGGGCTGCCCTCTTAGTCAATGGGTGAATTCTCTTGATGAGCCAATCATCTCATCTTGATGGAACAGAGACAATATCCACATCTGTGTTCCTCTTATTGATGTGGTTGTGATTGTCAGGAGAATAATTTTGATGCACAATACCACAACTAGGCCTCATGCCATGTACTGGTGTGTTTGGAGAGTTTCAGTCAAAATAGAAGGGATTCAGAATGTTTTTCATGTGGTAACTGAATAATAAAGTATGATTATGAACCGTTATCTTTAACTTGGTCACTTCATGACGTATAATGTCAGTCAACATAATAACTACTTCGAAGTGTCTGATGACGTTATCGTTCTGTCGTGTTACGCATTTCATTCAATATGATGAGACACTTGGAATTGTAGTCCGAAGAAAAATATTATTTCATACAATAATGGCTGTCTGTACAAGTTTATATGTCAAAAGAGTTTTAAATGACAAATATAGTTCTGAAGTCACAAGAATATTTGATCACATTATTCTTTGTCAGTTTGTTCAAAGGGCAGCCTACATTGTATTCCATTTCTACTTTAATGTAGTGGTGCCACAAACCATGTTTGAAAAGGAATTCCTCAGAATATTTATCTTTCCTCAGATATTCTGTTGTACTTGAAACTGCATCAGAAATGGTTTGTGGTGAGACATATTTTCTATAATTACAAGAGTCTGGAAAAAGTATTGTTTGCTGTAATTAGATAGGTAGACATATGGTAAGTGTAGTCTGCCATGTCTTCAAGATCTGTATTTTAAAATATAGTGGTGTCACTAACTTATGAAAAAAAAACTGTCTTTTTTTGTCCAAATTACTTCATTCTCCAGATGCCTGGTCCACAGTGTCATTCACACTTCAATGAGTATATGAGTCAGTTGACAATCTAAAAATATTCGTAGTTTCAGTACTTTCTTGGTTGCCACGAAACCTTTTCAATATTTCTGAACAAAATTTCTTTTAGGTTGCTGTTGTATTAAGTTCCTCCTCTACCAAAAATAACACCTTAAATGTTTTTGGCTTTTCTTTTTTCGCAAAACAGTTATATATCCACAGGTCTAAAATAACTTTCTATGGTTTCTGAAAATATCTTTCTAGGTTTGTGCCCTTTGTGTGATGGTATACACCCGTGATGTCTTTAAATGCTGCAGTTCTATTTAGATGCATACAGTGTAGTGTGAGAAATGGTGTGAAATAACAACATCCTTACTCAGTTTGAACTTTCTATCCAGAGCCCTTTGTCTTTGCATCGTGCCTTAGAATTAGAATTGAAAGCCCACACACTGCACAAAGCCAAGTTCCATTTATTTCTTCAAGTTCCATTTATTTCTTCAAGTTCCATTTATTTCTTCGTGTCCGTCTTAAACGTACGTCTGTAAGATTCCAGGAACTACAAATGTCAAAAGAAATCGATCTCGGTGTTTAGAGAGAGGTGACATTTTCAAATGAGCTTCTGTTGTTCAAATTAAAGGACTGCTGTGGGCTACAAGACCTGTGGTCCAGCCACAAATGAGCCTCAGAAGTTCACAGAAGTGCTGAGAAGAACTTCTTAGTCACAGTTTTGCAATTCTATAGCCTCAAGAGCTAAAATATTCAGAGAAGTTCCAAAGGTGTTGTTCCAGCGCCAGATTTCAAATGAACCGCAAGATGTTGCAAAGATATTCCAAGTTACAGATTTAGCCCTAATCCAGGACCAGATATACAGACAAGTCAGATAAGTTGCAAGGTATACAGTTTGCATTTCCTGGTGTAAGATAAGGAAGAGAAGTTCTGAGTTACAAATAAGCTTTAAGACGTACCAGTTTGCATTCCCTGACTTCAGATAATGTAAAACGGCGAACAAGTTTTGAGTTAAAAATAATGTTCAAGATCTGGTGAGAATTTACAAGTTACAGTTAGCATTTTCTGACCTCAGATAAGGCAAACAAGTTTATAAGTTACATTTTACCATTCTGAAATTGTTCTGCAAACTACTGTCTGGGTGAGCTGCATGGAGAGGCTGTATGAGAAGTCATTGACCAGATCTGTCAGATGTTCTGATAGTGTCCCAGAAAACATGACAGCCAAGCAGATAGTGAATTGGCATCTTGGGTCAATGGTTGGATGGTCAATCTGACATGACACTTTCGACCAGATGCATCCATGTGCAAAACAAGCTTTTATCTTAAAGTGATTGTCCCCACCAGATAAAGCCAGCATGGTCATGTTGGCTTGTCAGAAGCCATTGATGTGTTGTGGCTTAAACTGTAGGATCTCACTGTACATGTGTGCACTTTGAAAAGGGTTGGAGTGAAAATAAAAGTTGTGTGAATTTGTGCAAAATTCTTTTGGCATGCTGACAGCCTTTCTGTTTTGACAACCGAATTGTTGTGTGATTTTAACCCGTGGACTACACAATAAATCAATCGAAACAAACAATTGCGCTTCACACGAAAGCTGTTGCAGTGACGAGAATACAAAACCAGCAGAGAACCATCCTCCTCTAACCTCTATACAAGATGATAGGGTTTGGAAACCAGTTCTGCTGAGCCTGAACTTGCAGCCTGGTCTCACACTGTAGCAGCCAAAGGTTTCATGATGGTATTGTGTAAATCAGCCAAGCTGCAAAGCTGCCCTTATGTATTCCAGCTCTTCCCAGTATTGATTCTATTCTGGTGGGTGCTTTAAGTCTTCTAACCAAGTGAGAATAGCTTTGGGTGAATTAGAGGGTAGAAAGGAGGGAATTCCTTGCTCCACCCACCAACCATACACCCAGGGCATAAGACATGCATAATTCATCATTACTGCATCGATGAACGTGTATTAGTGAGGAGCTGTCAGACTGTCTAACTGACGCGCCACCCAGCCTATTATGGTCTGCATTCTTTATATTGTATTCATGATGAATGTGGTGACCCGAATATCTGGTCTGACTGCAGTAAGCCATGCAGGAATGAGGTGGAGGCACATGGAGAGGAAGGGGTTACTGCCAGATATATAATGGGGTTTTCAGGGAACTGCTCTGTTGTAGAGTATTAAGGCACAATGGTAGGCAGAAGGTCATCCTTACCATACAAAAATGCACTGGGTCAAGTCTCTGGGATCCCTTACAGACTTGGACACTTTCCTTGTTGTAGCTGCAATGCATCTAACAGGGTTTTGGATACTGTTCTGTTGTGGTGTTTCAGGCATGTTGGCATTCAAGACTCAAGAGGTCATGTTTGCAACACAAAAAACTCCTCTGGTCTCTTCGAGGTCCCTAACCGGCCTTGATGAGTGGTCTTCTTTTATGAAAACATTCGTGAGGTCAGTTCTCTAGGTTTTAAAGTTTAGAGAGATATCAACATGCACTTTAAGAGCCTTCGACAACCAAGAGTCCCAAGATGTCATCTTTACCATTAAAATACAGTGCCTTGGGTGAAGTCTTATATTTTTATGGTAACATGAGGCATCATCTGCTGTCATTTGGTAAAGGCAACTACAGAGTCATCTTTACCATAGAAATACAGTGCTCTGGGTCAAGCCATTGAGACACCTAACATACCTTCAGGCATCTTCTTTTTTGTTGGGACATAAGGCACCATCTGTTGTGAGGTCATTTAGTGAGACCAGTTCAGCATAGTAAGGAGTTCTCTGGAGTCCACAGATTACACTAGAGTTTACAGTCAACCTCTAAGCTGCAGGTCCATCTGTGTTGTTGCTGTTCATTGAGTGTTGTTCGGGAAGCACACACATTTGTACAAGCCCTGCTAAATATTTCAGACCGAGTGAAGAACACTAAACATTTAAAATGCATGGCTTGCTTTGCAGTCATATCTCCTGTGTAAAATAATCGGCCTCAGAGGTGATTGCAGCAAGCTGCTTCTGTCCTCCATACACTGAACACACAGTTATGAAGTGTTATATTCTCTGCATCTATATTGCCTTTTGTATCTGCACTTCTTTCTGTAGTGGTATATTTAGAAGCTACAGATTGCATTTCGAGACAGTATACCATTTTTATAACAACACTGATTAAATATTTTTGTGTAGATCTATAAATTGCCTTTTTCTGTCTGTACCTTTTTCTGAGGCAGTATCTATTTAGAAGCTGCGTGTTGTAAAAGAATTTAATTGGATTAAAGAATAGGGATGAGGCATCGGGACTGGTTAGTAGTTGTCATTTACTTGACGGATTGTATATTGATGAATGACAGATAATACGGTGAAAGAATACTTAGGATAGATGTTGTGAACTGCTGTCAAACAAGCGAAATTATATGGTTAGGTGTAGTGCAACAAGAGCGGTGACCTGTTTTTAGCTCCAATCTTGAGGAGAGCGATTCTTTCTGGGACAAAAATATATGGCTAGTGTTACACTGGGCAATCGTTGGGGGCATTAATTGTTGTTATCAGACATTTGCCTGAGTGGGGCCAACCCAACGTGCTTGGATGGGGAAGAGTGATGCACCTGAGTTCCTGAGAGGCGGAGAGAAAAAGCACAAATCGATGGCAGGAAACCGTGAAAAAGGACTTCCCAACAGAGTCTGTCAATACCGTAATCCCAGTGGTAATGGACCTAGCTGCATGACTCCTCTCCATTAAATAACAAACAGTGAAAGGGCGTAGGTTATGTATCTGCGTCTAATCTGGGAGAGAGACCAGTAAAAATAGCCATCCCATTGTTGTCCGCTTGACAGTGTCCGGATAATGGGAGACATCACCTCTTCTGACTGTCCGATAGTCATCCCAAAGTAGCCACGATCTCTAAACAACATCTTGTAAATCTTCTAAATGTAGAAACAGTCTGCTTACACCTTAGAGTAGGCACAGTCTCTACTCGTCTACTTAGAGGAGATGCAGGAAGCACCAAATCTTAATCATCTTTTGATAGAAGGCACATCTCCTTTCAATATAATCGCAGTCGGGAGTCATAGCCAAATTACGTCAATGCACAATGATATTGACTTATTTCTCCTTGAAGACGCTGAACTTCTTATCAACCGTTAACTACACAATAATAGCATAGATTTGAATGGGTAAACATTATACTTGTAGTCTAGAACATAACAAATAACAAACCTTCTCGAAAAATCTACCAGACAAACCTTTTTGAAAAATCTACCTGACATCAGAGATTCTTCAAGTTGCTCTGGCTTTCTTATAGAGTACCACAGTCTTTGTGCTAGTCTTTCAAAGTAGCCACAGTCTCTAAAAACTCTCTATACGAAGTCTCCAACGCCTTTGCTTTGAAACATCTCCCATTTACACCTTTGGCCAAACCTGTGGCAAACCTTTCACTTGATGACTTGGCTAGCAGTCATCTTACACTGTGAGTAGCAGCCATAAGGGAAGCATAAGGATGATATAAAAGTCAGAAGCACAAAGCATAAGGATGAAGAGGTGCTCACAGGACTGACATTATTGCTCACTGATGAAGAATCGTGGAGATGTTTACAGACCCCATTAGTGTCAACATGCTAGTTCAAGTTATATGCAAGTTATATACGTCTTCCTTTGCATTATATCTTTCACGTGAAAAAGAAAGTCATCTTTAATGTATATAGTATTCACAATACAAGTCCTTCCTGGTTTAAAGGAAGCCAATTTGACAAATGGGAAGGACCGCATAGATTTTTTAGTTCAAGAGGAGAATGTCAATAAGAATGAATCCTTAGTTGAGAATAAACATCCCAGTAAACTTCTTGATTTTTCAGATGAAAGAAGCCATAATATTTGAAAGTAAATCTCAATCAACACATTTACAATGCTAACATTTCAATTGGGTTGAAATTGAATTTACTCAACAGTCTTAACAATAAAATAGACTCCTTCAGTTAATTGAGAGAGGGTGTCCAAGGGAATGAGTTTTCCTAAAATAAGACATTTGCTGAGTTATTGGGGCCAGTGTTTTGGGTGCAGGGTCCTGAGAGGTGAGAACGAGGCAGAACGGAAGTGGCTACAGGACATCCTGTCTTGAGTGACCTTGTTGACCAATGGTGGACCTCAGTGGACCTCCAGTGGACCTTGCAGTCCAGAAGGGCATCTAGGGCACTGCAGGCAGTCCAAGGGGCAGTCGTGGGTGGCAGGTCCAGTCTTTCTGCATGCAGAACCAATCTCTGTCACATTGTTAGGCCACAGCTGCGTTTTCAAACCTAATCAGGCCGTTTCAGGTGTAGCCATGGTGACACCAGTCCCACAGTGTCCCCGCAAATGACCGCCTAGCGTCCCGTCTATCCTGGATTCTACGTATTCCGGCTTGAGCCAATTCAGCGAAGTCTTCTCATATTCTTTTCTGTCTTATTAGTTCTTCCCACCCCGGCTAAATCTATTCCGTTACCTTCATTTCCAATTGACAGCTCTTTGGCCTGCTGAGAAGTCCGCACTCACATTCGTTCTTGATATATGCACTGTCGCTGCCTCTCATAACATTCTCATTTTTCCTTTTCTTATACAATATCTTTAATATTTACTCAACATCTCTTCCCAATATCAACTTATATAGCAGCATAGTGAAGTTTATTCTCATCATGTCCATATTCCCACTTGCCCAATTCGTCACCTTATCCTCCCACATCATCTTTGGTAATGTTTACCAAATTCTACTTAGTCTCCATGCTACATTATTCATGCTTATTCCTTCTTCTCTATAGTGGAATATTTCTCTGTTGGTTGTGTTTGTGACATGTAGGAAAAGGAACTCATTTTCTTTCTTTCTTTTTTTATTTTATTTTACATGTTCTTCTGACCTGTAATTATGGTATCTTTAAAATTGTCCTATCCAAGTTGCATTGACTATCAACAAAATGTTTATTCTTTTGGTATTCGCTCGATTTCATATATTCTCACTTCTCCTGATTAAATGCTAGATGTGTCTTCCCTATACCAGCAGTGCCTTTTATACATCAGTGACACATTCCCCCATTCCTCTTTTCCTTATACAGTTTCTTATTTGCCCCCATCCTGTGGTCCATTCCTCTATTCCATCTGAATCATGCCACATATTCCTGTGAGCAATTCCTTCTTCTCCCACCAACCAATTTTTCTTCTGCCAATCCGCCTTTGCTTCAGAGTCATACTCTCAATATTATTTCAGTCACGACTCTATACCAGAAACCCGCAGACTTTGAGGTGGTCATTTGACACCTGTGGCAGCTTTGTCAAAAGATGGAAAATCCATTTCAACTCCAAATTAATCTCAAGCTGTGCTATTCATAGTAGGAATCAGAAATATCCCCCAGGCTGCAGTCAGAGGTGACTTTAGCTGACTTTAGCACAGAATTAGTGAGGAAAAACTGGGCAACCTGTATTATTAATGCTTTCCTTGCGTGTTAGATCTGCTGGGCCTTTGTAGCCAGAGAACACACTTGGCCTGAATATGCCTGGCTCTATTTGGTTCATCCATGCATGTAATTGTACAGGCCCAGAATACAACATTGGTCTGTATGACCTACGACTGAACAAACAAAGAGATGCTTTATTTAGCAAATTTAATTGGATGGCCTTTTGGCCTGGATTGGTATGCAGTCTTTTGGGACAATTGACTGCTTTCAGTGCAGATAAATTCCATTCCACAGCTATGCAGCAATATCAGTATTCCAGCTCAATTGCAATTTCCAAACCCTGTTCACAAATTGTTCTGGCCCTTCTGCTTCCATCTGTGTGTTTATATCTGCAACATTTCAAAGTTGTTAGGGAAATATTTTATATGTTGTTTGTTTCTCTTTTTCTAATTACAATAAAGATCTCTACATGGTGATAACCTTCCTTCTATACAGTAACACTGCACATGTCTATTTCATCCTATTTGTACTTTTTATAACAACTCTATCTTGCTAGTGTTATCAAATATTCCTCAGCATCAATTATTCTATCATAAGGCTGTTTCATATTGTATTTTTTTCAGTTGGTGCATTGATGAATCACTTCCTCAATTTTGTCCTTTGTTCTTCCTCTAATTCAAACATTGTTAGTTTTAATTTTTTCATTAAAATTTGATGGGGGCATAAAGCTGAATGTTATGTTTAATTTGCAATATTGTGCGTTCAATTCAATTCTGGGTTTTTTTGGTCAACTTTTGTTCTTCTATTCTATGCAGTGTTGTTGCTTTATCATTGTTACGCAGTCCTTATGGATACACATGGGTACTTGAGGCTTTCACTGCGGAGAGGAGGTATTGTCGGTTTCGATTAAAATCTACACTTAGCTCAATTTCAAAGTTGTTTCCAATGTTGTGTTGTTGCTTCGTAAATCCTTTGTGGGTTTCATCTGATCTCGCAAATACACATTGGTACTTCATGGCGAGTTCATGCTTCGACTATAAAGTGGAGCTTAATTCCGATCCCGTTTCATTGTTGAATTTGATTCAATCATGTATTTCACTCAATTGCAAAGCTGCTTCTGAGTATTATTCTGCTGTCCTCCCATTGTAAGGAGTGCACTTGGGTACCTCAAATATCTGCATTGGAATTGGGCTTAATTTTGATTATATTATTTTAGCTCAATTTCACAGCAGTTTCGAGTATGGTGTTGTTGCTTTGCTGAGTCTTTGTTGGTTTCACCCAATTCTCACAAATACACATGAGCACTTGAGGCTTCCATGTCAGGAGTGGGGCTTGTCGAGATCACGTGACTGCAGTCAGCGCCATCTGGAGTGGGCCTAGAGCATCCCCTTGAATCAATCCTCATTTCCATGGATGTATTCAAGCGCACAGTCAGAGCAGGATGAAGCGTTGCCGCCCAAAAACAAATCTGACAAAACGACCAATATTGTAACAGACATTTTTGGTAGAAAATCTGCAGTCAGG
Source organism: Platynereis dumerilii (assembly GCA_026936325.1). Taxonomy (NCBI): domain Eukaryota; kingdom Metazoa; phylum Annelida; class Polychaeta; order Phyllodocida; family Nereididae; genus Platynereis; species Platynereis dumerilii. The sequence goes on along the minus strand of JAPTHN010000001.1, from coordinate 26,993,946 downwards.
AATAATGTCCTATTGATTCCACCGTGGTCTCCGCAAATATCCCCTTTTTCCATCTCTCCCTTTTTAACCCGGTGACGTATCGTGATATCTTTACCGACCATATCTGGGAATGCAGATTTGGTTACTTGAGTTACACTGGAATTCAGCCATATAGCTTTTGCCTTTGGTACCATTCACAAAGTGATAGGAAAAAGTTCTAAACTGTGTGTTTGACTTTGAACAATAAGATAGGGAAGTCCCCCAGACATATATTGACTTCCAAAATGGACCGCCACTATAGGAAAAAAAGTCGAACATGCAAGGTTGGTATGGAACCTTCACATCTTGATGTAATGTGCTTTTTGGTAGTATTTTTGTTGGAGTCAGTAATTGTCCACCCTGACATAAGGAGTGTTGGCTGTGCAACTTTCTCTTTCTTTTGATGTCGAGCATTTCCTCTGCCGATTGGCCCCAGGCCCCTGTGTGCTTATTCCCACTTACATGTCATTTGCAGGGCTGAGACACTCAGAGAGACAGTTCCAAGGCCATGTAAGACTGGGACATGAGGCATGATGGGCCTGCTGTGTGCCATTCGTCAGCCGCCACTTGCCAATGACTCTTCCAGTGACTCTTGCAGGCATGCCAACGGGTGCAAATAGGAGTCACAAGTAGCCAACAGGAGTCGGCTGGAGCCAATGGGTGCCACCAGGAGCCAATGGAACCTATGGGAGCCAAGTGCTATTGAGCCAGCCTGATACATTGACTCTTCTGCCTGGAACTCTTCTGCTTCTTAGAGGCTAGAACGTCCCAGCTCAGAAGTGTTGTCCCCAGTGATCCATCAACAAACATTAAGTCCCTTTGTTAGAGCCTTGGATTTCTTGCCCCGGAAAGACTGGCCTGGAATGCTCTGATATGAGCCCTTGTGTTGGCTATGATGCGCCCAATGGCCATATCGGCTAGAGGCATTAACGGCCTAGCTGATTTGGCACCAAGTCGGACTGCGGAATCGGGCGAACTGACCTGCTGGCAGGCATCTGTGGCCGCTGATATTGATATGGTCAGGAGGAGTTGGCCGTAGGATTGCGCCCCTGGGCACTCCTGTAGTCACCATCTATATGGGTCATCAGAACAGGGGTGAGCCATCTAAACTCCTAGGCTGTCATATGAACTATCATGAGCAGGATCATGAACAAGTAGCCTGAGGATATCAGCATGGGATGATGGGGATGGCCTTTGAAATCAACTGAGAAATGGACAAATTGATGCACACGAAGATGGGTTGAGTCAATGTACAAATGTAGCATTAGCGGGGTAAGTGCTACATGCTACTCAAATTACAATACACTGTTTCGGTGTGTTCATACTGATGTCTGAAGGTTTTACAAACAGGCACAGGCACTTCATAATTTTGGTCAGAGTTTATTTCCACACATTTTCTTTCATGATTGTATTTTCATCACTATCTCAAACCTCCATACTTGGGTTTATTGTAGAGCTCTTGGAGACACAATTAATATGTTTCTTTAACGCTGTTAAACTAGAGACAAGCTGTTTGCTTCATTCATCCAGTGTACATGTGGTGTGAAGATATTTATGCCTCATTATTTCATTATTTCTCAGCAGTCCTTTTGGGTGGGTGTTAATGGATGGCTTTGTGAAGGCTGAAGAATGAGGGCTTGAAAACACCACAAAATGGAGCTTTTCTAATGAAAAACTTGGCCGCTCTTGAGGCTGAATCTCACTCCACTTGAGTAGTCCCCCTGTGGCTGTGGGCCCATATCTTTGGGCCGCTGCACAAAAGGGCCAGTCCGGGCCATGGACCGCTGCAATGTCCTTCTTATCTGAGGGGTCATTGAGTGACCTTGCAGGAATCCACTCCATAATGGCATTGTGTGGGACTCCTCAGCCGGATGATATGAAATGCAGAATATTGCACATATATTTCAATCTCATCTGCTTATTATAGCCATCATCATTCTTAATGTAGCCAGCGGTGCCCAAATAGCTGCCTCCGGGCTTCTCCAGCTACAGACACTCTACCCAGATATGGCCGTGAGTGCTGGGAGGTAACGTTCCTGAGCTGACAGGAATACATGCATTGATTGCTTTCTGTTATGTGCCCTGCCTCTCTGACATTATGGGTTCCTTAACCACCAATGGCCATAAAGACCCACATTGACATTTACATACTTTACTCATTGATAGCCCAGCTTTATTATATTGCACTTATGGTGATATATATTGCTATACACTTCCGGTGTGTCCTTAGCGGCTACAGGCGAAGTGGCAATATATATTAAAAAGTGCCGTTACTGTGATATTTTAAAGCCCGTCAATGTGATTTACTGCCATCGAATGTGTTGTGCTTTCAATTTATGTTTCTTCCTAATCGTATACAGACAGAGTAAATAAACTCCCTATATGTAGCAATGACTCCATCAACTTCCTTTAGACCTATATGATTACTGTTCTCAAGATATCTGTAGAGATCGAGCTTCCTTAACTTCTGAAGGGCAGTGCTAATTTTTTAAAAAGCTAATCTTACGTGAGCTTTGTTTCAAAGCTGGTCTCTGGTTTATCTATACGTCGTACATAGGTGTGGCTACATGTGTGTCCTTAAACAAGTTGAAGCTGGTATTATATTCATGTTGAGATAAGAATTGCGTCAAGGACCCAGCATGTCTGGTTTTTGACAAATGTATTGAATTTGATTTGATTTAATGATTTCCGGAATAGTTCATATTAATCGATCAGAAGTCTGTTCTTAATGTATCAATTGTATCATCTTGTGACAATCCTAATTCATAATGTTTTATCCGTTAACTGTTTGTAACATTACTAACACATTGTATCCTATTTACTGAAGAAAGAAATTTAACCTGTATCTGTGTTACTCAACCCTGTGACTTCTGTATTTTTCAGGATATGGTACAGCAAGACAGATGGAGACCCGAATGCCCCTCGGGGTTACCTGGCCTACGCAGACGCCCTGCCTCAATGGCTAAACGCTGACGACGAGAAGGGACATCGCCAACCCAAATACGAAAACCTGACAGCAGTCCTAGAGAGAGTCAACAGGGACCTCACTGAACGCCCCCTTGAAGGTAGGTTGCCTTTCCATCTAACCATCTTGACATATACAAATCCCCTCCCTGACCGATATGCTTCCAAAAATAGAGCAGTCTAATAGACGTAAAAGGCGAGAGTCCTTGAGTTACCTGTATGTAAAGATATATTTGACTTGAAGATTTCTGTGTATGTATTATGTTCATCACTGAATGTCGTTATAATGATTTTAAATGAGACTCAAGTAATGAATGTCCTTCATCCATGTGGCCTTTGTAATGTTACTACTCGGTGGTATGAAAAGCTGCTCATCTCCAGAACACAGGTACAATTCTTGACCTGGAAAACCATTTCGGAAGCATGTTTCATCATCTGTCAAGTCTTAGAATGCACTTTGTAGCGTTGGTGTATTCCCGTCTGTCTTTGCGCCTGTCCTACTGAAGTCTTCTCAGTGGAGAATACACAACGTAGTGACTGGGTAATCACTGGTACCTGTCCGCCGTTCATGATTTTCCATCTATGATGTGTTTGACAAGATGCAGTTCTCTGAGGCGACTGAATGCAGAGTTTGTTTTAACCCACTTGCTCATTGGCATGTCTGGAGTGTGCTTGTTTTCTTCAGGTTTGAAGGCGAATGCACAAGGTTGACCGCCTTCCGTAATTGGCTTATTGCCGGCATTTAAGATTCCGTTGGAGTCTTTCACCAGAACAATGCTGCATTTTAATCCATCACCACTGCCATGACATTTGAAATTCTGAGCTGACAATCACTTTGGTATTTAATAATCAGGCTTTTACGTGAAGAGCCCTCAATGCAGGGCGTCCCGTTTCCACCAAAGTTGTTTTTATTGGGCGATGAAGTAGACGGTCTTGTCAGTTAATGTATTTCCTATTGTCATGCGTTTTCCAAATACTCGGCGAGTGCTAAGAGCTGGTAAAGTTGTCTTCACTACTATATATAGCACTTTGGACCCCTCTTGACCTTTCCGAACTTTGGGCCAAGAGCTAATTAGGACAAAGGCCAAATAACCGGGTCAAAGGTCGTGTAACTGGGTCAAAGGTCATGGATCTAGGTCAAGGTCACAGGTGACCACCGGACTCCCCTTTCCGAACTTTGGGCCTAGGGCTTATTGGGCCATTAATGAGTCATGGATCCTCTGAGGCACACTCCCAGATCCTCTGAGGCACTTTGACCTTTTTGCACTCTGGCACTGAGATGAGTGAGTGAAAAACTTTGTGTCAGAAACGGGGGACTCCTTTGACCTCTGGTACCATAGGTACCAGGTACCACCCTTAGAGAGAAGTTTTGTCTCTATGTGTATATTAGGGGTATCTCTTTTTTAAATGATTCTATTAACGCAAGGGAATTGCTGGTACCTATGGTACCGGGTGGTACCGTACCAACTGGTACAGTACCAGTCGGTACCTATGGTACCAGCTAGAAGTGCCCACCAACAGTATGCAAAAGACACATAGAGAGGATATAGGCAATGAGATATGCAAATGGAGCACAGGACAGGCACTTACAGGGGGTGGTACCAAGACTAGTACCAAGGAAATGTGAAATCGCCGTTTCGGGCAAGAAAGATTTTTTAGAAAGGTAGGGGAATCCCCATTTCGGATTTTATTCACAGCCATCATGAGAATATGAACACAAAAATAGTCACATATTCACAGCCATCAGCAGAATATGAACAATTAAAAAGCAATTAATAGTCACATATTTGCAGCCATCTTGAGAATATGAACACAAAAAATGAGTCATATATTCGCGGGTGTCATGAGAATATGAACACAAAAAATGAGTCATATTCGTAGCCGTCATGAGAATATAAACACTTTAAAAGCAATTAATAGGACAAAGGCCAAATAACCGGGTCAAAAGGTCACGTAACTTGGTCAGCCATCTTGAGAATATGAACAAAAAAAAAAGCGATTAATAGCCACATATTCACAGCCATCATGAGAATATGAACACATATTCGCGGGTGTCATGAGAATATGAACACAAGAAATGAGTCACATATTCGTGGGTGTCATGAGAATATGAACGCTTAAAAAGCAATTAATAGACAAAGGCCAAATAACCGGATCAAAGGTTGCGTAACTGGGTCAGCCGTCTTGAGAATATGAACAAAAAAAGCAATTAATAGTCACATATTCACAGCCATCATGAGAATATGAACACATATTCGCGGGTGTCATGAGAATATGAACACAAGAAATGAGTCACGTATTCGTGGGTGTCATGAGAATATGAACGCTTAAAAAGCAATTAATAGGACAAAGGCCAAATAACCGGATCAAAGGTTGCGTAACTGGGTCAGCCGTCTTGAGAATATGAACAAAAAAAGCAAAAGTCACATATTCACAGCCTTCATGAGAATAGGAACACTTTAAGATGAGTGACATATTCGCGGATGTCATGAGAATATGAACACAAAAGATGAGTCATATTCGCGGGAGTCATGAGAATATGTGCACTTAAAAAGCAATTAATTAGGACAAAGGCCAAATAACCGGGTCAGCTATCTTGAGAATATGAAGAAAAAAATGAGTCATATGTTCACAGCCGTCATGAGAATATGAACACTTAAAAAATGAGTCATATATTCACAGCCGTCTTGAGAATATGAACACAAAAAATGAACCATATTCACAGCCGTCATGAGAATATGAGCACAAAAATGAGTCATATATTCGCGGGTGTCATGAGAACATGAACACAAAAAATGAGTCATATTCGCAGCTGTCATGAGAATATGAGCACTTAAAAAGCAATTAATAGGACAAAGGCCAAATAACCGGATCAAAGGTTGCGTAACGGGGTCAGCCATCTTGAGAATATGAACAAAAAAAGCGATTAATAGTCACATATTCACAGCCGTCATGAGAATATGAACACATATTCGCTGGTGTCATGAGAATATGAACACAAAAAATTAGTCACATATTCGTGGGTGTCATGAGAATATGAGCACTTAAAAAGCAATTAATAGGACAAAGGCCATATAACCAGATCAAAGGTCGCGTAACGGGGTCAGCCATCTTGAGAATATGAACAAAAAAAGCGATTAATAGTCACATATTCACAGCCGTCATGAGAATATGAACACATATTCGCTGGTGTCATGAGAATATGAACACAAGAAATGAGTCACATATTCGTGGGTGTCATGAGAATATGAGCACTTAAAAAGCAATTAATAGGACAAAGGCCAAATAACCGGGTCAAAGGTCACGTAACTGGGTCAGCCATCTTGAGAATATGAACAAAAAAATGAGTCATATATTTGCGGGTGTCATGAGAATATGAACACAAAAAATGAGTCATATTCGCAGCTGTCATGAGAATATGAGCACTTAAAAAGTAATTAATAGGACAAATGCCAAATAACCGGATCAAAGGTTGCATAACGGGGTCAGCCATCTTGAGAATATTAACAAAAAAAGCGATTAATAGTCACATATTCACAGCCGTCATGAGAATATGAACAAAAAAAGCGATTAATAGTCACATATTCACAGCCGTCATGAGAATATGAACACATATTCGCTGGTGTCATGAGAATATGAACACAAGAAATGAGTCACATATCTGTTGGTGTCATGAGAATATGAGCACTTAAAAAGCAATTAATAGGACAAAGGCCAAATAACCGGGTCAAAGGTCATGTAACTGGGTCAGCCGTCTTGAGAATATGAACACAAAAATGAGTCATATATTTGCGGGTGTCATGAGATTATGAACACAAAAAATGAGTCATATTCGCAGCTGTCATGAGAATATGAGCACTTAAAAAGCAATTAATAGGACAAAGGCCAAATAACCGGATCAAAGGTTGCGTAACGGGGTCAGCCATCTTGAGAATATGAACAAAAAAAGCAATTAATAGTCCCATATTCACAGCCATCATGAGAATATGAACACATATTCGCTGGTGTCATGAGAATATGAACACAAGAAATGAGTCACATATTCGTTGGTGTCATGAGAATATGAGCACTTAAAAAGCAATTAATAGGACAAAGGCCAAATAACCGGGTCAAAGGTCACGTAACTGGGTCAGCCGTCTTGAGACTATGAACACAAAAATGAGTCATATATTCGCGGGTGTCATGAGAATATGAACACAAAAAATGAGTCATATTCGCAGCTGTCATGAGAATATGAGCACTTAAAAAGCAATTAATAGGACAAAGGCCAAATAACCGGATCAAAGGTTGCGTAACGGGGTCAGCCATCTTGAGAATATGAACAAAAAAAGCAATTAATAGTCCCATATTCACAGCCGTCATGAGAATATGAACACATATTCGCAGCCATCTGGAGAATATGAACACAAAAAATTAGTCATATTCACAGGTGCCAGGAGAATATGAACGCTTAAAAAGCAATTAATAGGACAAAGGCCAAATAACCGGATCAAAGGTTGCGTAACGGGGTCAGCCGTCTTGAGAATATGAAGACAAAAATGAGTCATATTCACAACCATCATGAAAATATGAACACTTAAAAAATGAGTCACATATTCCCAGCCGTCTTGAGAATATGAACACAAAAATGAATCATATTCACAGCCATCATGAGAATATGAACTCAAAAATGAGTCATATATTGACAGCCTTTATGAGAATATGAACACAAAATTGAGTCGTATTCACAGCGGTCATGATAATACGAACACAAAAAATGAGTCATATTCACAGCTGTCATGAGAATATGAACAATTAAAAAGCAATTAATAGTCACATATTCACAGCCATCATGAGAATATGAACACACAGAGAGTAGGTAGGCAATAGATGAGCATGCCATGGCTATATATGGCGTGTGATGTAAGGGTAAGGGTAGTATATAAGGGGCTCAAGGAACAAGAAGTAATATTCTTCTCTTGCAAACCAACCCATCAACACCTACATCATCCATCTTCAAGCAGTATTGAATCCTACAAACCACAACCTACTACAGCCAGCTACAGGGAGCAAAGCCAGCAGCAACTATAACATCCAAACGTGTGTACTTAAGTATTTTATTTAACTGTGTTAAGAACTTTAACCACAATTCCAGTTAGAAATAGTTACTTGAGTGTGCTTCAAATTAATTAGCAGCTATGTTCCCAGAGTATAACAGGCTTTCACAGACACTTGTATGCAGAAGAACAACATAATGTAATCTCTTTGAACTTACATTCCTGTCCCCTTATTATTGAGTTTTATTTACACATCATACAATGGGAAGGTTACAATTCAACTGGTTCAGGTAGTACTGAGACATCAAGCATTTATAACTGAACTCACTACGAGAATATTGGCACTCAAAACCACTAAATAAGCTATATATATGCATGATATTTTATAAATCAATAGACATTATAATACACCAATTTTTCATAAAGCCAAAATAATGTATTAGAGTCGCGGTCTCGCTCTTGACGACAGTATCGGATTTGACATGGAAGAACAGGCATCGCAATCCAGCCATCAAGACTGGCGCGTGTTAGGCGTTAAAGTACCCAAGAACGAAGTGGTATTCTTCAGTCAAATAATTATTTTGTACGTGGTAATATTGACCTGCATTGTAAATTTGAGTCTGAGCCAGCAGCATAACGAAGTCTGGATTGGATTATTGTCGTCCAGCATTGGGTTTTTACTGCCCAATCCGAGTATCAAGAATTCCAGGGTAGTTCTCAATAATCAAAATGTCTGATTCTTATCTGGAAGATATATATTACGATCCGAGGAGTAGAGGCAGTTATGGCGGTATAGTTTCTCTGTGGAATGCCGTGAAAGCTGATGGAAACCCAAAGAAATTGGCGTATCGAGATATCAAGGAATGGCTGGAAAATCAAGAGACTTATAGCTTACACAAACCTTACAATGACAAGTTTAAAAGAGAGTCAATTATCGTGGGAGAATTGGATGAGCAATGGGATTCGGACCTTATGGTCTTTGATAAACTAGCCAAGTATAACAAGGGATACAAGTACCTGGCAGTTTTCATAGACTTGTTCTCGAGATATTTATGGATACAGCCGCTCAAGAAGAAGACCCCGCAGGAAATGGTTGCGGCTATGAAAAAAGTATTTAAGGAAGGTCGAAAACCCAAGGTGATAAGAACGGACCAAGGCAAAGAATACACCGGAAAAGTTGTCAGGGAATATCTGGAAAAGGAAAAGGTAGCTCATTTCATCGCTTATAACGTATATCACGCGAATTACGCGGAAAGAGTCATAAGGACTATCAAGGGTCGCATCTCAAAATATTTCACAAAACGAAGGACTTTGAAGTACATTGACCGCCTCCAAGACATTGTGAAGGGTTACAACGATAATAAGCATTCTTTTCTAAAGACGTCGCCTTCCCGTGTAAATCGAGCTAATCAGCGGGAAATATACGAAAAATTATATTTACCGATAGAACTGGAAAGGGAGAAGACCCCGGTGGCATTCCAGTTTGCGATTGGAGATAAAGTGAGAATTCCGAAAGCGAGAAGACCTTTCGCGAAGGGCTACGAACAAACTTGGACCGATGAGATATTCGTAGTGAATAAGAGAATCGCTTCACATCCTCCGAGATACAGGTTGGTTGACTTAAATGGCGAGGAGATCCTAGGCAGTTTCTATGCCCAAGAGATGCAGTTGGCCATAGACGACGGGGTATATAGAGTGGAAAAAGTGCTACGATACCGCAGACGTAAAGGAGTCAAGGAAGCCTTTGTTCGCTGGAAAGGTTACGGACCGAAATTCGATTCTTGGGTTAACGTAAAGGACTTCCAATGACCTTACCATTCCCTTTACCCATCAACTTTTTGGTCGTCGGACCTTCGAAATGCGGAAAATCGGAATTTATCAAAAGGTTGATTTTAGAGGCGGACAAAATGTTTACGCCGGTTCCGTCCAGGATAGTCTATTGTTATTCCGTTTGGACGGACGGGTACGACGAATTAGAGGATTACGTTCAATTCAGAAAAGATATACCGTCTAATCACGAATTAACGGAGTGGTGGGAGGAAAATCGTAAGGAGACTTTATTGATTTTGGACGATTTGATGCATTCTATAGACGAGGAAACGTCGAAATTGTTTTGCATCACTTCTCATCACGCGCACGTGTCTTGTGTTCTCGCGGTGCAGAATCTCTTTTACCAAAACAAGTACATGAGAGAATGCAGCTTGAATACTAATTGCTTTTGCCTATTCAAAAACAGTAGAAGCGCTCTTCAGATAAAAACCCTTGCCACTCAGATGTATCCCGGAAAAACTAACTATTTCATGGACAGCTATCAAAAAGCGGTAGAGCCAAGATACGGTTACCTACTCGTACATTTGGATCATCAGTATCCGCTGAGAAGCGGGATATTTGACGAAGACGTAATCGTATACCTTGCCTCATAAAAGTATATTAGCGAAAGGTCCGGTGATACCGTTTCGAGTGCTATGGAGCGCGTTTCGAAGCATATCCATTATCTGGAATTATTGGCCAAACCCGCCTCTCAGGAGCAGGCTAGCGCTCTTGTAGCTACGGCTAGCGAAGATCAGTTAAACTGCGTTTCCGAGTTGGCGTTAAACTTGCTTAGCGGCCGGATAGACTTAACCAGACATTATAAAAGTTTATTAGCGAAAGAAGCCGATGTCATTCGTTGGCTAGGCGACAGAGAGCTTGGACCGAGAAAGAGAAAGAATGTCGCTCAGGATAACGTCGAGACGGTCGTCAAAATATTGGCCATCTGTTTAAAAAGAATAGGATGACAAAATATATAAACGTTACCAGTCACGATTCTCGTCAATATTTTCCATTAAACGACCACCAACATTTCGTTTGTCTCGTCGACCCTCCTCTTCGAATAGGGAACTGTTCGGTGGCTTTGCAAGAAATTTTGGTTACCCTGGATGAGCTGCCGTTTACGACGAAATCGGCTCACGCGGTATTCGACGTTTTTCTCAATCAAGTCAATGGATCGCTGCTTAACGGAAGAGAAACGTCTTTGTTAAGAAGAGTGGTGATCAGGGCCGGAGCCAAATCGCTGCACAAATATTACGGTGCCGCCGGGCATTTCATACCTTTTAATTCGTCGGATCTAGACAAGTTGGAATTCTTTATAAGGCCCGTAGTGCCAGCCGATTTCTCATTCCACTCCGATCATCCGATCAGAATAACTCTTATCATTCGGCAGGATGATGCCTTATAGGCCTAACATAGAACAATGGGAAAAATATTTCGCGGGGCAAGCCGATCAACAACTGAAGGGTAAGTCGGTTCAGAAAAAAGTATTAAACGCCACCGTAAAAGGAGGAGTTTCCGTTCAAGGACAATCCGCAGGACTAACCAAAGTTGGAGTCGTCAAAAGTAAAGTTCCCGAAACGAAAACCGTCAATATAGAAGCGGTTTCACCGGCCGAAGCCACAGTGGAACGCGCCAAATCGGAATTGGATAGAGTCATAAAAGAGTCTACCGAAATAGAATCTGAGATATACAAGGAGACGGCCAAGAGATCGGCTGCGGTAAGCGGAGAGCAACCTAAGAGGAAAAGGAAGAAAAGGAGAGTCTACAACGACATCTTTTCTTCGAAATGAATGACAGCGTATTAGAAGATGGCATTATAGCCACTATAGACGAACTCAATTTGTTCGAGCCACCCGTCATTCAATCGGCAGTGCAGCGGTCTTTAATAGTAGAATATAGGCCGACCAGTCATTTGTCAGCGGCTCAAGATACGCCGATACACTTTAGATTAGGAGGAGATTCTAGAAACTACTTGGATCTCGAAAAAACCAGATTATTCGTGAAAGCGAAGATAGTCAATGAAGATGGTACGGCTTTGGAAAAAGGAGAAGGAAAACCCGAGGTCGCCCCGGTAAACTTGACATTACAATCGATGTGGTCCATGATCGAATTGAAACTATCGGGGAAAACTATGAGTATGATGTGCAATGGATGCTATCCCTATATCGCGATGCTTCAAACTTTATTGAGAAATTCCGTAACCGCTAAATCGGGCCATCTGTCGGCTCAAATGTTTTTCAAGGATAATAACATGGACGATACGACCTTAAACGTAGGATTTATCGAGCGACTTAAAAAGTTCCAAAAAAGTCAGTCCGTAACGATGGAGGGTCCCCTCATGGTAGACTTCTTCTCTACTCCCAGATACATTTTATGCAATACTCCTATAGACCTGACTTTATATAGGTCGAGGCCCGAGTTTTTACTGATGACGGCCAAGGATGATAAAAAGTACAAATTCGTAATAGAGGATATATGCCTGAAAGCGAAGTATATCGAAGTTCATCCCGGGGTTATTTCTGGACATTCGGAAGCCTTGAAAAGATCGGCAAACGCGATCTATCCCTATACAAAGGTTGACTGCAAATGTTTTAATATTCCGAAAGATTCCACCAGTTTTTCCTTTGACAATATTTTTAACAACTCGACGCCTCAGAAAGTGATATGCGCCTTTGTAGAAGCCGAGGCCTTCTCGGGAAAATTGTCAAAAAACGCTTTCAATTTCCAACATTTCAACTTGAGTCAAATCGAATTGAATATTGACGGTGTATCGGCGCCGTCCAGACCTTTGGATCTTGTGTTCGATGCCGACGGGACCCAAGCGGCGACACCGTATCTGAGAATGTACGACTGCGTTGGTGCCAGTAACAATCCTCTATTCGGTATCGGATTAAGTCTGGCAGACTATTGCGAAGGTCACACGATCATTTGCTTTCCGCTCAACGCGTTGGACAAGAATTATTTGGAAGTAAACAGGACGGCTAATGTAACGATTCAAGGCACGTTCCAAAAGGCCTTGGAATCGTCCGTGACATTATTGGTATATTCCGAAAGTCCGACGGTGGCCGAAATCGACCAGACTCGAAATGTCATATTACACTAGGAATACTTTCTCATTATATTTTTGTAACGATGACGGAGGAACACGTACTAGTCCCTCGAGAGAGGTACGAAAAATTACTTAAAAGGTCGAGTAAACCGACTAATGATGAACCGAGCAAAAATGATGAATCCATCAGTAATGAAATCGCAGAAGAACCGCAGACTGATGAACCCAAGAATGATGAGCTCATTCAGAAGAGGAATCCGCCGAAACTGCCGGTAGATAAAGTCGATGAACTGGTAAAAATGAAGGATAGACGGGTAAAGTTGAAAAGAAAATTGGTGAAGAGAGCTCGGATACCGTGGATAAAATTCTAATTTACGCGCTGCAGAATTTGACTTACGCGCTGCAGAAATTAATTTACGCGCCGCAGAATTTAAATTACGCTTGGCAGAATTTAATTTAATTTGTCGGACTCTGTACTCAAAAGTTGCGCTTCAAATGCTAGACTTTGACGGGTGAAATGGCGTGCTCCCATTTTTACAACAAAAAATCCTATTACAATTATACATGTATAACTGTATCGTGTTGAAATTGTCTATTAAAATCTTGCCGTGTATAATAAATTTAAGTCTTTGTCATCTTTCTGGCAACTCGAAAAAATATATTACTGGATCAGGCCACACCTCCGTTTGACCTATTTTTTCTGGGTTATAAATGTTGGGTGGTCTATCAACCGACATTCCTGACCGAGTCAGTGTACGGATGACATGGCTAAAAGATGGCCATCTAAGAATGATGATGACGACATCCCTGCCAAAAAGTTAAAAAGGTCGGAGGGTTCCGAAAATGAAGATGAAGAAGGTGCAATGCCCTACCGTATTGAAGAAAGTGATGAGTTGATGCCAAAAAAATATGGCTACGAAGAGAGAAAATTTAAAGTCAAATTTAATAAAGAATACATGGGCAGGAGATTGGTGGATGTTCAAGGAGAGCTAAATGGAGTGTTTGAAGAAGTTATTGAAAGAGGACTCAGAGATTATGGTCATGAAGATAGAGCGAGTATTACGATACAACATAATGACCTGAGAAGGGATGTTGTCATACATATGAGAAGAAACAGAGATATATCCGGGAACTCTATAATGACTAGATTGGAGAAGGTTCTGCAATCGGATGAAACTCTGGATATCGATAATAGTTTTCAAATAAACTTTGGCCTTCTCAGATCCGACCGAGGTGGAGGAAGGATGGCCATTATAAACACTGACACGACGGACAAAAATAACTCTTTGATCAAGAAGAAGTGTGTGACGGTAATTCCTGAAATACCGGATGATGAAACCTGCGCTGCCAGAGCTATATCGGTCTGCATGGCAAAGTTAAACGGTGACCCTAATCTCAAGCATATAATGGATGCAAACAGGGCTCACAGACTCGGAAGTAATTCGCAAAAGGGTAGGGCTGTCGAGCTTCTGAAGCGAGTGGGACTATCCGAGTACAAGCCGGTTGAGATAAGAGACTTTTGGAAATTCGAAAATCACCTGGATGTGCAGATTGTGGTAATGGATGTAGCTATGGGCTACAGTATTATCCATACCGGTGAGACCAGAGAAAAGAAGATATTCCTGTTGAAACAGGGCGACCATTTTCACGCTATTACTAATGTATGCGCTTTATTGACAAACAAAGAAATCTGCACAACTTGTCTGAAATTCTACTGCAGAAATAGTATGCATCATTGCGACTTAAAGTGTCACGTGTGTGGCAGGGGAAACTGCCAGTGGGAAAGGAAGATCTACAGCGCGGGTTGCAATCGGTTATGCAGAAATGCGGAATGTTACAGAAGGCATAAGGAGAAGAGGTCTTTTAAAACTGGGAAGAAAAAAGGAGAAGACAGGCCTTCCATCTGTGAGCAGTTCTACAAATGCGTCTACTGCAGCAAACTATTGAACAGTGATAAGAGATCAAGAGAAGCCCATCAATGCGGTGAGTGGCTATGTCAGTGCTGTCAGGATTACGTAGTGGGAGAACACTTGTGCTATATGAGAGGTGCTGCGCCTAAAAATTCTACAGGTAAATTTATCTTCTTCGACTTCGAATCGACTCAGGACGAAATATCTCAGTGCGGTCGAGGTTACTTATGCAGGAGAAGAGAAGGCTGTCAAGATTGTACTGATGATTACACTTGCTCTTCCTGCAGAAAGTGTAGAAACTGTAAAACATGGCAATGCGGTCTCAAACGGCATTTGCCTAACATGGTAGTCGCTCAATCCTCTTGTAACTCCTGCAAGAACGATAAAACCCATTGTCATTCGTGCGGGATGCAATGTTTGTGTCACGAGGAAGGAGAAACCTGTCCGGACTGCTTCAAGAAGGAGGTGGTGTTCAAAGGATTTAATACTGTGGATCAATTTGGAAAATGGCTGTTCAACAAAAAGCATAAAGGGGCGACTTGTATCGGACATAATGGAAGGGGGTATGACTACGTGTTTATTTTAAATTACTTGCTGAACAACGGAATGTACCCTCAAGTGACATGGGCTGGATCTAAGATTATGTATATGCGAGTGTACGAATCCTTAGACATCAGATTTGTAGACTCTTTCAGTTTCCTCCCTATGGCCCTTAGTAAGTTACCAAAAACATTGGGTTTATCTGCCGGTTTGAAAAAAGGGGATTTCCCTCACAAATTTAATACCGCAAAGAATTTCGATAAGAGATTTTTTCCTAATTATCCAGACGTAAGGTATTACGGAGAAGGCCTAGACATGGGATGGTACGATTCGATGACAGGCCCCTATGACATGCACGCGGACATGCTTTCTTACTGCAGAAATGATGTAAATATCCTTAGAGAAGCGTGCCTGAAATTTCAAAATTTGATTCGAGAAGTAACATCAGTTCAGACGGAGACTGATGTTCAAAACGTTGACCCTTTCTCTCAAGTTACCATAGCGTCAACTTGTATGCAGATATATAGGCAAAACTTTCTTAAGGAGAGGTATGAGGCTGTGGAACGAGATGGTCGAGAAACAACAATAGAGAAGAAGGGAGGAAATTTCTATCGCGATGGGAAACCTTTACTTTCGAATGAAATTACCAAAAAAACTTTCAAAGATTCGGATATCGCTCACGTACCCCCTCAGGGTTATGTGGCAAGGTCTAATCATAGCTACAAGTCTATTCAATGGCTCGAATCCATTGCTGCTCGGACTGGAGTATTCATCGAGCACGCGCGAAATGTAGGGGAATACAAGATAGGGAATTTCAGAGTAGACGGCTATGACAGACACCATTCAGTCGCTTTTGAGTTTTACGGGTGCAGATGGCATGCTTGTCCTAAGTGCTTTCCTGCCAGAAACACTAAAGACCCTCACACAGGTCAGACTATGGAAGAAATATACAATCGGACCATGAAAAGAGGTCAATTTTTGGAAACTAAAGTGAATGACCTGAAGATCATCTGGGAATGCGAGTTTGATTTGTTGGTCAGAACTAACCCGAGTTTGGCTAATTTTTTAAACGAAGTAGATGTCCCCGAGCGACTAAAAATTAGAGACGCCTTCTTCGGGGGAAGAGTCAATGCTATCAAGTTACATTATGAGGCAAAGGAAGAAGAAAGGATATTTTATTACGATTTTACCTCTCTCTATCCATATGTGAACAAGTACAAGGATCTACCTTCGGGACATCCAACGATAATAACGAGGGACTTTGATTATACATTAAGATCATATTTCGGAATCGCTAAAGTCAAAGTATTACCCCCAAGGACTCTCTATCACCCAGTATTACCATACAGATCAAATGGTAAGTTGAAATTTCCTCTGTGTAGAACTTGTGCCGATCAAGAGTCTCAGCACCCTTGTCAATGCAGTGTTGAGGATAGGGCAATAGTTGGAACATTCTGCACTCCCGAAATTGACAAGGCAATCGAAAAGGGTTACGCGGTCCAAAAGATTTACGAAGTGTACAATTGGGAAAAAAAGTCTTCCAATTTTTTTGCGGAGTACGTCAATACTTTCCTGAGAATAAAACAAGAATCGTCTGGATACCCGGAATGGGTTAGCGATGAAGAGGACAAGGATGAATATATCAGACGCTATCGAGCGGCAGAAGGAATAGATTTGGTGAAAGAAAACATTGGGCACAATCCAGGTCTTAGAGCAGTAGCGAAATTAGCGTTAAACAGCTTCTGGGGAAAATTTGGGGAAAAGACGAATCAAACTAAAAGTACTTACATAACGGACGCGACAGAGTTTAGACTGTTAGTAAACGACCAAACCAAAGAGATTTGTCTAGTACATAAAATTAACGATGCATGCCTATCAGTAGAGTACAAATCGCGGACAACCTTCGAACCCGACAATATGAAGATTAGTGAAATAGTAGCGTGCTTTACGACATGCTGGGCTAGACTCAAACTTTATGATGTGATCGATTTCCTGGGAGAGAGGGTTCTCTACATGGATACTGACTCTGTCATATTTAAGGCCAAAGAAGGGGATCCTATGCCAGTTTTAGGGGACTATCTAGGTGAACTGACTGATGAATTGCCCCCTGGTAAATATATAAAAGAATTTATTTCCTCTGGACCGAAATCATATGCCTACAAACAAAATGATGATAAAGAAAAGACTAAATTTAAAGGAGTGACAATCAATAGAGTGAATTCTCAATTCGTAAATTTCGATAGTATAAAGGAAATTATTTTTGAGGAGAATGAGATAAAACTTCCTCCTTACGATTTATTCGTAAGAGACAAAATTCGAGGGGCGATATACAATAGGAGAATGAGGAAAAATGTTAGACTGGTATACACAAAAAGGATATTGTTGGATAACTTTGACACTTTGCCTTATGGCTATGTTGATGACGAAATAAATTGGGAAATATGAATCTCGTTGTTTGTCATTCTCTCGGAGGTTGCTAGACCTAGTTAAATTACTATTGACCTAGTGAGCTTGATCCAAAGTTCGGAAAGGGGAGTCCGGTGGCCACCTGTGACCTTGACCTAGATCCATGACCTTTGACCCAGTTAATTGGCCTGTGTCCTAATTAGCTCTAGGTCCAAAGTTCGGAAAAGTCACAGGGGTCCGGAGGGTGTATAAAGGCCATCTGTGACCTTTGACCTAGATCCATGACCTTTGACCCAGTTACACGACCTTTGACCCGGTTATTTGGCCTTTGTCCTAATTAGCTCTTGGCCCAAAGTTCGGAAAGGTCAAGAGGGGTCCAAAGTGCTATATATAGTAGTAGTGTCTTCTCCAAAAATGTAACCTAACTGCATTATGGCATGTCAATGGGAAATGCATCTTATTAATGGCGAAAACCATTAGGTTCAGAAATTGAACGAATCGGCAGAATGAAGATGTAGATGGCGGTATTAGATTTCTTACAAGATTGTGCATGGTGGCAAACTCTGACAACGAATGTGCTCTGTCATGAAGTTGATGACAAAGCACCATGCTGGAAATTGAAATCAGAATAAGTTTCATGCCTCACAGATCTGCACCAATGGAATCATAAGCCACTGGAATGACAATCTGAATTATCCGACAGATGTGGGTTGGCTATTCTAGAAGTCTAGATCCACCAAAAAAACGCCTCGCTTTGCGGAGAATATTGTGTTAATTTCCCATCATCTTTTGTGTTAATTCTACATCAACATACAGAAAACACAGCTGCAGCAGCCATGCAAAAATAATGTTGGTGCTTGGGAAGAAGATATTACAAGATAGATGGTCTGTGGAGACCAACGAATCCATTTCTGTAATTGCTTTTACTAGATGAAACATGAAAGGGGGCTCTGGAGCTTACATTGTGGCTCTTTCTGAAATGCTGTATGCTCTGTCTAAATTATTATGCTAGAAACGAAAAGTCTAAATGTCTAAATGTAACTGGAAAGTTGAGCCATTCTAACTAGAGTTATGCTAGACCTTTTGGTCCTGTTAATTTGAAAAGTGTTGGAAGGGAGCTGTCCAATGGCAGCCATTGATTGAGGACCCTGGGCCATCTTAAGATTGGATTCACGACCCAAAGACTAAAAGCCGCTAAGCAAGGTATCACCGGTTGCGGAAGCAGAACTGCTGAGGTGATGGAATGAAAAGAGATGTGTGAGTGGAGGATGTGACTTGCCATCTTTTTGCAGATGAGGAAGCCGCGAAGTCATCCGAGCGCGCTCTCAGCAATAAGGCGGAGGCCAGCGGCTGGTGCAGACGTAGTGGAGCGCATGACGTCGGCCAATCCCGATTGCCGCGGGGATGACAAAACGTATGAGCGACATGTTTGTCGGAGCGGATGCAGTGAACGAGGTCCTTTTCGGCAGTCGCTGTTGCCATATCTGTCGGATGCATCGCCCCTGATTTATGGCGGGCTTTACGCTTGACTAGCTAGATCTACTGCGCACCTCTTTCCAAGGCTTTCCAAGGCCAAGCAGCCTCTGCTTCCAAGATGCTGCTATTCAATCATGCAAGAGAATCTTACAGCCATTCTTGCCGGCTATTCTTCAGCTAATCTCTTGCTTCGCTCCTTCTCCAACTCCCGGGACTAAAAATTCTTCTCACTTTAACATCGTAATACCATGCATCTGTCGCTAAAAATGGATCTCTTCCTCTCCTTGCATAAAAGAGTTCAAGGAAGTCAGCGTCAAGTTCAACAAAAGCTAATCCCATTCGCCCTCTTCTCGGTTCTCTCCTGGTTCTGCTATCGGCTGCATTTGTGAAAGCTCTTAACACTTGAGACTTCACTGTGTGCATCTTCTCAGGAGCATATTCCGGCTAAATCAAATGAATAATGCACTCAGTGTATTGAATAAAGCTGTTGACAAATGTTTCAAACATTTTCGACTCCAGGGACAATCAATATTTTAGAGTGTTTGGCTTTTACTGTAGATTACCCTGCAATGTTTGCATAAATATATAAAGTAATGTAGTGGCCAGGGCTGAGGGCTCCTGGCCGGCTCCGGCGACTATAGTTCTTGTGCGGGACGGGCATTTGAAACGGATTGCCCTGAAATATTCAACATGCATCGCACACGCCAAAGCCATCCCCAGCGGACCCCATGATGAAGTGCAAGGGAATGTGTGTTCCAGACATATCTGTCAGTGCCATGTGCATATATTATGGCCAAGGCTTGTCGGAAATCCTAGCTCCTGCACTTTGCCCAGGATTGCATCCCAATGAGACAGAATCATATCCTCTTCCCATTCAATTTGCCAGTAATGCATGGCTTTCCCATCCAATTTATTGGTCGAATTATCCAAATTAAACATGCATGTTAGCTAATTTCCGACCGCTCTGGGCCGCTGTTTTTACTTCAAGATGAAATAGACCCATTGTATTTAGTTTCTATGATATCGAATATGAAATAACATCCATACGCATGTATTCATCAGTCGATTAGATATCACATTGACATTACTAAAGAAGACTGATGTTTTTTACTGCCGCATTAAGCGGAAACCAAATCTCATGAATATCATGTTGCATTGATTCCAATGCTTCAATGAGAAAAAAAGGTGTCTTTTATTATGCAAGAAATTATCGATCGATTGAGAGAATTGAAGGCGTGGGAGTTCAATCATGAAGCGATCGATGTAAGGAGATCTGGAGGGAGCAGAGATGGCTCACAGTGCTCAGTTATAACTGACTCTAAGGCTATGGAGCTTCTCTCTAACTGGCAAAAAAGGCACTCGATCTGATTCTGAATGAATTCCTGTAAAAACACAGAGGGAAGGCAACTGAAGCAAGTGTGTCTCTGTGATGAAAGTTCTTGCCTTTAACCATGCAAGACTAAAAATTGTAGGTGTAGAATTGTAAGCCCCATGGCATGCCTTTCATGTGCAGTATACCTTGACAGGATAAGCTTTGATTTCAAAATTTCAGTGGACAGGGATTTTCTGGTTGTACAGAATCCCTTTGTTTTGGTGTTATATGACCAGAAAGGTTTTATTGTGAATTAATTTTTCGCAATTGGCAATTGTTATAATTTCACTGATATTTATCATCATGTTTTGCTGTGGTATTGGTAATTTGGGTAATTTGCTACTTCTAAACATGGAAATTGAATCTTAGACCTTAAGCAATTCAGCCAAGCCCATTTGCCTGCACCCAGCTGGCTACTTCAATATTCTGACAGGCTCGCATATTGGGAGATTTGAGAGTGCCTCTGCATCCGTTGATGTTGTGCTCAGGTCAGAGGCTAAAGTGTCTTGTCCATTGACTTTGTGTTGCAAGCCTAATAATAGTCTCTCTTGCTGTCCGGGGATCCATTACTGTCAGTCCTGGTAGCATAAATAAGTTGAGAGCTTCTTGTCCGAGAATCCAGAAATAGTTCATGATCTCCCAGCTGCTATGATTCCTACTTCCCCCCTGATCCTACTGGGGAGGAAGCAAGTTTTAGGGCAATAATCTGACATCAGTGATATACTAACTACCCTACGTGGGAGTGGACGATGTAGATCAGTAGAGAGCCGCTGTCTTCCCATTAAAGGTTAATTCAGAACCATCAGCGAGGTAGCCATTCCATTTGCTTCCTACGTGAGATACTCCGGCGGACGAGGGATGCGTGATCGCTGGGGATGCGTGATATGATCAGCAAATGCCAACCGTTCTCATGAAACCGTTTAGGATAATTGCAATTAATCACAAATTTCCATTTTGATCATTGAGTGAGATATTCGGTTGAATATTTGATTGGCCCCAAATCCCCTGTTAGTCTACGGTCCGTTTGAGAAGAACGCGCGATAAGCCCCGTTGCTAAACTGGATTTGGTAACATGTCATTTAATTGTGGTTTGAATTCCTCTGTTGTTGAGGACTTTTGAAGCCGATTTGGGAGGATGCGCTTGGAGCGTGCCTCATTAAAATCCAGCAAATGGGAATCTCATATCTTGCCGGAGGAACCTTTGATTTGGGCAATGTTTCTTGGATTCAAAGAGTGCAGTTTAATTAACGAGGGTGGTGATTAGCCCTGGGCTCCCTCTTGATCATTATGCCACATGCAAATGTCTTCATCTGGAAGTAGAGAGGATGCCAACACAGTAGAAAGCCACTGCCCAAAACTACATGGATTTACATCTGCTTTTGTGAGAAACCGATTCTTTTGAAATCGACTTCAAGGAACCTCCAGTCTTTTGCTGTTGCCCTGCTAAGATGAACATCTGTGGATGTTTGAACATGCCGGCTTGTACATGTATATATGTAAGATTAGGAACTCCTTTGGAATCATGTTTTCGTATATTTTAATGGTCTTGTATAACGTCAGATGAGCGATGTCTTCTGTCATTCTATATTCATGGGCTTCTCGGGTTGAATAAAGCAAAATAATATTCAGGCGTGGGATGTTTAAAGCGATCTGAGTTATGGTGTAATGTGAACCGATATATATTCTTACAGCCATTATGCTAAACTTACTGCATTATTTTAAAAATATATAAAATCTCGCCTTGCAAACAAGTAGTGTTTTATGACTGCGGTCTCTGTTGTCTGTCATAGCATTTCGGTTCATAAGACCTCCCAATGAATATTGGTGGATAGCACTGCCAGCGACTGCTTCCCATCCCTCATCTTCATCCCTTAATACCGAGGGTAGAGACTGGTAGCCAGAGTTGACAACATGGCTGTGATTGCTTGATTCAGTGATGCCATCATTGGATAGTCATATTGTCCTGTGCTATCTGATTGGCCTGTCATAGAGCCATCATTTAGCCAATCTGGTATGTGTCAGAATCAAGACTAAAAAAAGCCATGGGGCTAAAGCAGGACTATTCTACAATCTGCAATGTATGTTGTTGGAAGTTGGGTGGAGGGAAGCAATTTTGTTTTTATGCCAAACATAAAAAAAACTCTCTTGACTAATTATCCCCTTGCTACTATATCAGTGGTGTTGTTTGTGACGCCACAAATTGGGAATTTCCAAATAATGTCTAAACCAGCAGAATTTAAAGCGTTTCATGCATGGACAAATGATCCTTATTCTCAGATAATAGACTTGTCCAATGAGGTTCAAAGGATGGAGGCTACTTGAAATTGCATTTATGATATTTGTGTCTTCTGACTTTCTGGCACGACTCGTACAAGAAAACACAAAGAAATGTGAAATTCTCGCAAAGGCCAACATCTTGACCTCCGCAAGGCATGCATGTTTGACAACAAGCTGTTCAGCCTCCTGTCAATAGATGCAGTGGCATGATGAGGTCTAAGGCTCTTGATCCTGTCCACTCTTGAGGACAACCCTCACATGGAACCTCACAGGAACCTTTGAGGGACTACACTGGACTGCAATGACTGACACTTGAATAAGAGAGGCCCTTCAATTCTCCCCTTAGGCCTTCACCCCTCAGCAAGTCTTTGAAGTGCTCTTTGTTGAGTCCAGGCACACTGAATGCCTCCCTGTCTTTGTTCTCCTTGGCTTAAACATTGACATGGTGACCAGCCTATATCTGCACAGGCCTATCTGGACCAAGCAGGCTGATGCCCAATTCAATTGGGAGATGCTGTCCATGGAAACAAGTGGCTGAGACAAGACTTCTCCCAAGGACATCTGTCCATTGCTTCTGTGCAGGACTTGTCCATGGCTCCTGTGCAGGACTTGTCCCTGACTTCTGTGCAGGACTGCTGTCCATGACAGTGGTTCTGTGCAATTGCATCTTGCAGTGGTCTTTCCTGTTCGACTGTTGTTTTGACAATCTCTGTACACCATACCCTCCTCCATTTGGTAATCCACTTTGTGCCTTCCACTGAGATCAGATATATCTGATGATGATACAATCAGATACATATACATTCATAGAGCTATGTCATACAGATGGTGTATTTGATATCACTCACTTAATATAGACCTTTGTGTGGCTCTTTGCCCATTCCGAAATTGAGCAAAAATCGGGTGACACTTGTGATGGTTGGCAGCACTCTTCTGTGCTGCCACACTTCCCAGGCTCCCAACAGCCCTGGAGTTCACAACTGCAGTTCACAGCTTTGAACCTCAGAGTGTTCAAATGAGAATAATTTTCAGGCAGTGGTGCCAATTTCCCACTCTCTATTGTCACAACAGTGTGGTTGGTGTGCCCTGTTCTTCACACCCAGCAAAATGATCCATTTCCCCAGCCCCATGCAGTGCTCAGTGTACTGCCAATGCAGAGGAGTTTACTTGCCAAGGGGTGCCATTGCCCAAATTGCCCAACCCCATGCAATGACATTGTTCCTGATGAGCCCATTGTTCTGCAGTTCAAGCCCATCTGCTGCTTGCCAACTTCCCTCCCAACTGCTCCATCCAATGCTCTTCATATTGCTTTATATATTGCATCATTCAGATGTGGTTCTCCAAAATTACTCACCATTTCTCACAATATCTCTCCTCAATGGTTCTTATTGCAGCATCATACGTGTAATATGACATTGTTTTGATAAGCGGATTCTCAGAATGTAGTAACCGTAGACTTCTGACTCTGTGACAACCGAATACCAGATGTTGCTCTTTGTGAAAGTTCATTGACCTCATTATTATATATGTGGAGATGTAATACGACTTTGTTTGACAACATATGGTGAAACATTATCTATCGTGCATGGGACTTAAAGGTCACAATTTGTGATAATATAACATTTTGTATTGGATGTAGTGAGGATTTTGTCGGTCGCAAGACTCGGATGGTCTGAAATTGACCATATCAGACCAACACAGAGCCACGGGCAATTTCATGGAGATAGATACAGTTGTGCTTGAAAATTAGTGAACCCATAGAGATTTACCATTGAAGACAATGATAAAGCTGTCTCACCGTAGTGGCCACAACGTAAATGATATTGCACAAATCATTGAACCAATGCCTGTATTATACCATTGAGGTTTCCCACTAAATGTACCATCCTGGCCATTGGATTTGTATCAGGGGTCTTTGCGCTAGATAGGGGTCATAATTGTGCAAAAGTAAGTACACCCTCTGCTCCTATCTTTTAACATTACGCTTAGGGTGCACTTACTTTTGCACAATTATGACCCCTATCTAGCGCAAAGACCCCTGATACAAATCCAATGGCCAGACTGGTACATTTAGTGGGAAACCTCAATGGTATAATACAGGCATTGGTTCAATGATTCGTGCAATGTCATTTATGTTATGGCCAGTACGGTGAGTCAACTTTATCATTGTCTTCAATGGTAAATCTCTATGGGTTCACTAATTTTCAAGCACAACTGTATCCTTCAGAAGTCATGCCCATGTGGGTGTCCCTTGTTTCTGGTGATTTCTGATTGATAAAAGGCATTTCGGTCTCTGTCTCATCCCACGGAATCATAAAATAATGGAATTTGTAGAAGCTAATGTTTCTTATAATATGCCTGTTTGGGTTGAAATGTGTGTGGTCATCACAGAGATTGCCATTTAAACTTCCGATTGTTATTTTATTGGTTTTCGATTGAGTCTGGACAAAGATCCTGCTCAGTAGGCTACATTGGTCATTGTTTTTATTTGACAAAAACATAAACTTATGAAGGTCTGGCTTTTCCCATTCGCTTGATGTCCAGAAGACATTCTGCTGACCAGATTCATTCAAAGAGGGTAATTTTTTCTTGTGTTGCCAATAACAGAAGCAGTGGTGATTTTTACCTTCAGCGAACGAAGTTCGAAGAAGGTATTGTTATCACTTTGGTAAAATGTTGTCCGTCCGCCGGGTGGGCGGTCGGGCGGTCGGGCGGCGGGCGGATAGATGGTTTCCGGGCCAGAACTCGGGCCCTATTGCATTTACATAGATGAAATTTGGTACACATATAGCCCATATGGTCTGGTTGTGCCTTTTGATGGTCTGATTGATGGATAATCCATACTTTTTGAAATATTAAACAAAAAGATAAAAAAATTCTTTTTTCGTTTTCCGGATCAAGACTCGGTCACTATCGCATGTACATGGATGAAATTTGGTACACATGTAGCCTATGTGGTCCAATTGTGCCTTTTGATGGTCTGATTGATGGGTATTCTATAGTTTTTGAAATATTGAGAAAAAATAATAAAAACAATTTTTTTTCATTTCTGGCCCAAAACTTGCCCAGTATTGCATGTACATGGATGACATTTCATACAAATATCACCTATATGATGCTGTTGTGCCTTTTGATGGTGTTATTCATGGTCATTCTATACTTTTTGAAATATTGACAAAATATATTGCAAACTATAATTTTTGGTTTCTGGTCCAAAACTTTGCCTCTCTTGGATGTACCTTGACAAAAATTCATCCACATATTGCCTATAAAGATCTTTAACTGGTCTCATTGATAGGTAGTTTTAACACTTTTTAAATATTTAGAAAAAATTTGAAAAATATAAAATAATATACTTCTTGGTTTTCGACCCACAGCTCATAACCTATTCCCTGTAAATGCATGAAACTGCAACATAATATGTGTAAATTTGTCTAGTTCAGACTTTCCATGGTTTTACATACTCTGGCAGGCAGGTGGGCAGATGGTAGGGCAGCGGGTATATTATATATAGATTATTTCAGGCCAAGATTTGGCCACGATTGCATTATACCAATTTTGTCAACATCGCTTTTATGACTTCTAAAGATGTCTTTCGCTGAAGGTTTGCTGCTGCACAGCCTATGTTTTGTGGTTGTTAGTCTCAGATAATCCGAAATGGCCCATATCGGGGCGAACACAAAGTCAGCGACATTTTCTTGGGAGATAGTAAGCCTTTTTGAAGTTTATGTGGTTTTTTTTGTCAACGCTGTGCCCATGTGTGCGCCTCTTGTTTCTGTTGATCTCTGACTTACAGGGGTCGCCTCAGACACTGCTATCACCCACTTCCGGCTGACGAATGTCTTTTTGCACGTCCCAGGAGCCATGTGACCCCAGCGTGTGCTGACGTCACAGTTCACGCACTGTCAGCGTCCCGCATTCCCATGACGACTGAAGTAAAGAGCAGCACGTCACTACCAGGTCTAACGGGACGGCGGGCTAAAAGGTTGTCAGATACGAAATTAGGACTGCCATGAAAAATACATAGGATGCTACTGGTCTTTGCTGGTGGCTGATAGAAAAGGAAAGGCTCTATACCCCAAGTTACTGAGATTGAAGAAGAACCGCTGGATCAGGCGTCTATTTCTGCAACCTGTTTATATTTTATTACCTCTGGGAACACCCAGGCTGACTGGTTTTAGAGCTTTGTGGACAAGGGGGTTCTCGGATAAAGCAGAAAAAAAGGTAAAGGGAAGAATTTAGATGAAAGTCATGAATTGAATAATGGACTTGTCGTTCGTAGCCCGGTCTGTCCCTATGCATTTAAAGAGAAACGCTGGCCGCCGTGATTGCCAGATGTTTTTTGGCACCAAGTTATGTATCATTTGTTGACTCTAGTAAAGTCACCAGAATTGGAGCCACAAGGGAGTTGAAGAGGTCCTTTAGTTTGATGTATTGGAGGAGGAGACTGGCTGTGAATGAAAGGCAGAACAAGCCCCACAACCTTTTCGATCAAGCGCGGCATATTGGGATTCGGCGGGGGACTGATCAAATTCTGTGAGGGGCAGGTAATCATAATCAATGGGAGATGTTTGCTCTGAGAAATCGATGCTGCAACCCACTGATGGATGTCCAAAGCATGTTTAATTGCCCCCATTCACTCAGTGTATGTTATTTTTACAACCCCAGCATTGCACTTAATGGAAATTGTTTAATTAACAAGACAAATTGCCCCTGCCATTTCCCCTTCCTTTTTTACGTTTTACGACCGTGCTTAGCGTTAATTCTCCCCTCGCGGAGACTGCAATTAAGTATATTTTCCCAAGTTAATGACAGTTGCTGAATTTTAACTTGCAAACAAAATTGCTCTCAAAACTGAGCCAATTTTCCCTTCTCCCCGCCATTTCTAATTTGCCAACATAATGGCGGTTAAATAGCCCATGGCTTGCTTTGTTGTAGTCGTCGTAAAAATAATTTCTTCTATTGCAAGAATTGTTTGACTAACTTTGCTATCATATTGATTTAGATGGCATGTTGGATTTTCAATTAGGTTTTTTATATTTTGTATAGAATTATTAAGCGAATATTTTATGGCAATACCGCTTGACTTAATTAACGAACAATGTCACAAACACACTGAATTGTTTAGTTAATGCAGAACTTTTTTTACCAACCCTGAAAAATGTTTGCTGCAATTAACTTCATGTATTGTTAAATTCTAGGTCTTTCTTAGGCTGAGAATTTGTCCGAATATTGTTGTCAAGCTAGGAAATTTTACAAATTGCTGGGCTTTGAATTCTTACAAAAACCTTCATAATGCACCTAAGGCTAAATAACTGGCCAATGGCCAATATAAAAAAAAAACAACAAAAAACAACAACAACCACAACATAGTTAACATCACAGTTAGTAAAGATGTATGTACAATTTTGCAAAATGTTTTCAAAAATATTCCGAAATTACAGTCTTCTTCCGACGTTGTGCATCGGTCATTGCTCTTTTCCCTTTGTTTTTGTTGGATGTGTCACTCCATCCCAGTTAACTCAGTAATCCAATTGAACAGCAATTCATTGCCAACCATGCCATGTCTTGCTTGCATAGATGGTTGACTGGCTTTGTTAAGCTTTGTGATTGCCATTCCAGTTCTTGATTGATCGTCTCCTTGCAAGTATCATATGGCTAGCATGGAGTTCAGCTGACCTTAAACACACTGTGTTTCCCTGTTTTAGCTCAATACAAACACAGCACCATGTAATTTGGCCCTAATGAGCAGGATCAACACCCAGCCGCCGTGGTCCTTGGCTGAAAGTTGTTCGAAAGTTGTTCCGAAACTCCTGAAACTTGAAGCTCGTTTTGAACAACACTTCACAACTCACATACGTCACTCGTGTAGAACTTCAACAGTCTGTTCAATACTTTGGTTTGTCAGTTTTAGATCTTCAATTGGCAGTTTACAGCTACTAGCTACTAGTAGCTAGTTTGGAACTGCATTTGATATTTCAAAACTTAAAAACTTCAATTGGTTCTTCACAACGTCGCTAAGTTTTATCTTCACTAGCTTAGAGCTTAAGTAGGTATTTCACAACTCAAACACACCACTCATTTAGAAATTCAACAGTCAGTTCAGTAAGTTGGTATGTTGGTTTCAGATCTTCAATTGGCAGTTTACAGCTACTAGCTAGTTTGGAACTGCATTTGATATTTGAAAACTTCAAAACTCCAATAGTTTCTTCACAACTTTATTAATTTCTAACTTCACTAGCTTAGAACTCAAATTGGTAGTTCAGCACTCACCAGTTTAAAGCATCAATAATTTTGCAAGTTAACAATTTCAGAATTTCATTTGTACTGTTTGTAGCTCCACTAGTTTCAGAACTTCAATGATGCTACATAGTTCACAACTCTAAAAGTTTAGAACTTTAAATAAACTTCAAACAACTTTTGGACTATAATCTTAATTAGTTGTATTTTTAAAAAAAAAAACAGCATTTTATTTTGATGTTTCCACAAAGTAATTGAGTCAGCAAACCATTAAAGTCTGTCTCCATTCATACGTTTCATACAGTGGGGTGCGAAGGTGTCACATATGTGTTGTCTCTCTACTGAAACTTAAAAACATTGTCGTGAGTACATAGACCACCCAGACGACGAAACCTGGTTTTCAGTTTGTATGACAACACCGGCATAAAGACCTACCATCGTACTTGGTTGCTGTCTATGTTTGCCTTTTTCATTCTTCACAAGCTGCTACTGAAGCATATCTCCCCTCTATAATTCTGTATAATTTGATAAACTGGGCGGAATAATGGAGCTGCCTTTGTTGGTATTTTTATGCTCCATTTTATGTTACTGTGCCCATTAGCAGCCTACGTATGGCGTAAAAAGAGCTTTAATCAAGGGCTGTGGTGTAAACAAATTACAGTGAGCTATAAGACTGGAGCTAAAAGACTGAATTTTAGGCAAAGAACGTCTGCACCGAAGATCTGATGTGTGTGGCCACTCTATATGTACACAACTTCAAAAAAAGAAAGAGAGAAAAAAAAGAGGAGGTTATTGACAGTTTTTCAGGACAAAACTATACTCAATGATGACAACTTGTCCTGAGGCATAGCATTTGAATTGTTTATTTTAGAGTTAATGGTGTTTTGTTGTGTTTCTTGCTAAAATTGGGTCAAATTATCAGACTGTCTCGAGAGTCATGTACGTACTGCACCATGAAACATCAATGTTCATCCATTCATACCTGATCTCTTCCCAAAACTGGTCGACATTTACACGAGAAACTTTGAGAAAGTGCCAGCAAGGCTATCTCACACTTAAATGGACATTTCTCTTGGCATTATTATAAAATGTGTGTCACTGAAAGAGTGTAGACTATATCTGGACTTTTAGTATGTAATGAGATATTTGCCTGACAAATAGTCTCAATTTTTTTCTAACCTTGAAGGATATTTGGTCAGTAGGGTTAGAGGGCTTCTTAGGCTGCGTGGTATTGCATGAGGTTGTTTGCCAAATTAGAGAATTCAGATAAAAGCTTGCATTAGCTGACCAAGCTGCGATGCTATTAAAGGTTTCTTTGGGGCGAGGCCTTTGGTCTCCCGGGCTTTCTGACACGGTGCGACTGAGTGCAACGCGGCGCATGCCCAGCGTCGGGAGCTGCCATACATCAATGTTATGAGGAACCGTGGAGCATGACCAGCGTGCCAGCACCTGCTAGACATGTTCCTATAGATTCTATCTCATCTCAATCTCCTACATGGCTAAGCCCCATTCTCGTTTGATCTGCATGCTGCTTGCCATGTAAAGACATCATGTAAGCTCTGCTGCTCCATTGAGTAGCATGCTGGCCCGGTTGGTCATATTGATGGTCTTAAGTGATTCTCCGTTGCTCCTTGGCACTGGATTTGATCCGAGATAGGCTATATGGAGCCCGTCCCCGGGAAAATATTATTTGAGCTTCGATATTCTATCATGAATACATAGCACGCTATACCAAAGAAGACCAACATCATTGCGTAATGTGTATTGGTACCAAATTCAACCTGAGTGTCACTTCAAGAGTTCTTAACTAGTTCAAACTGGATTTTACCAGATGAAATCTGATTCCAAAATCTAATCGCATGACAGAAAGGAAGGCTGGTATACCTCAGCTAGTAGCCGGGTGACATCGGTCATACAACCTAATCCATTTGGCTTGCTCCAGCCATGCTCCGGTGTAGGTCTGGTGAAGCACCTTTAAGGGGGTCCATCAAGAGTAGAATTAATCAGTTCACCACTATGTTGTTGCTACCAAGAAGCTTAGCTGAAAAAATGAAGCTTTATAATGTTTTCATTGCACCTGTACCTTTGCTCATTCCTGTTTATGGAGCTAAAATAGTTGTTCTTTTATGAATAATTATATGTTTCTTTTTATATATGAAGGATCTAGTGTTAGTAACACTATACCCTATGTTTTTCATAATTCATTTGCCGTAGAGCACTCAAGGCATCAAAAGTGACTGTTCCTTGATGTTTGTGAAGCTTGCTTTTATCCATCATCAAATGACAAAATGCATATTCATCATTATGTGGGATCCACTGGTGTAACTGATAGATGCCTATTACATATATCTCAATTTTCAATATCTGTATTCATCAGGGAATGCCTTTGGTTCTTTGTGCATGTGATGGATATCTTGCATCTTCAATATCAGACTGACATTGGGACGTCTTTTTGGTTACCGGCTGCAATATACTGATACGACAAGATACAGACAACATAGGACTTTTATCTGGTGACAAGCATACTTATTCACACATATATAAGTAGTGTTAAGTACTGCACATTTGTTTTTTTATTAGGTTCAATGTGTTTTCACATGGAGATTATCATCACCTAAGGGATGTCTTTTTGGTATATTATGAGCAGTAATATATTATTATTACATAAAAGGTGCAACAACGTGTGGCAAATTTCTGGCGACCAACAATATTCACACATAATGTATATTTTGTGAAGTAAACATAAATACATTTAGGGTTTATGTATACTTGGCTTGTATAGGCCAGAAACTTAAGATTTATATCTTAATATTTTATTTTTGCCTCCTTAATATTTCGCTCTCTGCCTCATTTAGCTTTGTCTAAAGGTTATAAAAGTCAGATTTTTGATGATATCCTAACTTACTGCCAAGAAAAGAAAGAGGGCATGGGAATGAATACAACAGGTGGTATTGTAATCCTCAACAAAGCTGGAGAACCTTGGCACAGGCACTGTCAGGCAGGCTATAGGAATACCAGCTGAACTCTTTGTGCACCCTGCCTTTGCCTTCCTCTTTGTTGCTTGCTCTCTATATTTGCAGATGTGTCATGAATTAACCTGACATTTGTTATTGAGTTGCTGCAAAAAACTGAAGAACTTTTCTCCTTCTGAGTTTTATTTTCTGGCAGTCAACAGATGGACTCCATTGTGACATATGGAACCAGATTGTGACGTCATGCTCGGCACACAATTTATCCCTTAACATGACATCACTGTGTCACCACGTGACCATTGTTTATTGTTTTTTGAGAATGAGTCTGCCTCGTTTCTCTGTTTGGTATGTCAACCTCACAGTGTATATGTGGTTTCTGACCAGCTGTCTAGCTAGACTATTGTTATAAATGATGATAAACTAGCTTGGCTTGCATATGATGATTGTGGAATAAGGGGACTGACTCAGTTTTGTGACACAAAGCAAAGAGTAGTGTCACCAATGTGGCCCTCATACTGCTGGGATACTAGTTGGGACAAACAAAACAAAAAAGAAAGCTCATCTCCTTCAGAATGCTGAGTGTCCATATTTGTTTGGACACACAACGAAAACAGTGGACCTGATGATACACAAAAATGGTTAAAAATTAAGAAACTGCCTGGAATTGTTCAGGCTAAATATTCTGAATTTTTGAGAAAAAGAACATAATCCAGGGAAAATATGAGCCTTTTTTTTAAGCGTTTTTCTGAATGAAGGATGTTTTTATTATAACACAGAAGGATGAATCTGGGTAACTATCTGTACCCATCAACAATTTGTTAATTTGGCTGTCATGTGTTTTTTGTGTTTTATGGTTTTGTGTTTGAATGCTAAAAGTATTGAGAATGTGTCGCTCAAGAAATGAACAAATCTTGGAAAGTATTTGAAATTCTATTCTCAAAATTGAATGGATATAGATCAAGATACCCTAGAATTCCTGAACTCCCCACCTAGCTGCCTGAGCTGTCCCCCTCATCCAATCTATTTTTAGAGTGACATAGAGATACTTTTCCCCCCTACTTTGCGAAAGACTTATGTCCCTAATCAAATATGGCTTTCACTTTAAATCCTATTTGAGTGACAGTCCTTTCATTTGCATAATCAAGATATATCTGCCATCAGCACCCAGCATACGCTGTAGACCTCGAATGAAACCAATAGACAACACAAACCATTTTCTCTCCCAAATTGAGTTTGCAGCATCCTTTCCTTCAACATAGTTAACAAATAATGTCATCATGTTTTGCAGAAAACTTGTTTTACATTGAAACTGATGGTTGATATGGTGAAGATGTTTTCTTGAACAAGATCATCAAATAAAATTGGGGTAAAATATGTAAACCTCAGAGAGTTAGACAAGGAAGGCATATTGGAGACCTACTCTGTGCATCGTAGATGGATGAACTCCTGAATGATTATATGCTAAGCATGGTTTATTTTATTTAATAAATGCTTCACGTTTAAGCTTATTGGAGTAAGACAATTTGTTTTGTTGCTGAATATTAGCCCACCTTATACATGAAGCTGCAGTCTCACTAAGCCCAGGATCAATGAGGCCTCTATTGTGCTTCCATTTGGGTTTTTGAGGTCTAATTCCATTGGGGCTTCTGGCAGGGTTCGCTGTTCATGTTGGCCTCTATGACATCAAGCCTCCGTTGGACCTCAGTGATGCTTGTGTTTGCCTAAATTTTCCTAAATTTGATGAAGCCATAGTAAAAAACTTGGCAGTAAAAGGGCACTGTTGAATTTGGTCGATACGTGGTTGACACAGCTCCAATAAGACCTGTACATTGTATGAAGCTTTGTTGCATAAACCTGTGTTATGTGAAGTTTTATGTTATATACAGGTTTTATTCTTATTGGCCTCTTAACCAACACTACAATGTCTCTAACAGTTATTCTAACTACAAACTATGCAACAATGTTTGATGATCACATTATCAAGGCTGTGTTGTTGTATAAAATCACCTGACTGATGCTATTCTGAAGAAAAAAGAAAGAAATCAAAATGACGGTGCTGAATTGGTTAAAAAGTTACTGAAAAATCAACATGTTTGAAGAGTTTATGGTTGACAAAACTGACTCTTGTTAGTTGCTGTTGAGGATGTCCTTCGAAAGACCACAAAAAGACACGGTCTTGACAACCCAACTTTTTATGAGGGAAAGGAAAAGCAAAGACCTCACTGGCACCCAGCATTTTATGAGAGTGGCAGAGTGGAGGGGATGACAGACAGTAGGATGAAATTGACCTGTTAAGCATTTGGGACATTTCCATCAGGTGGGGCCGGTCTGGATCGATTGCAATCCTGATGCTGAAGCTGGTCGTCCTTTTTATCCTTCCAAGCCATAACTGTTGCCTTTTCCATAGCTCACTGCAATACAATGATGTAGATAGTACTAGAAACCAACTTCGTTGGAAACCGTTGGCACTAATTATTTATTCAAGCAAATGACGGCCAGTATGCCTAAGTTTAGCGATCATAACTCCATCAACCCAACATTACATCTGCTGCTGAATATAGTTATTTTGGTTAGTAAACTGACTGCTCTTTGAACCAGTGCACTAATCATCTACCTTACAACCTAATCCATTTGGCTTGCTCCAGCCATGCTCCAGTGTAGGCCTGGTGAAGGGTCTTTAAGGGGTTCCATTAAGAGTTCACCACTATGTTTCTGCTACCAAGAAGCTTGGCAAAAAAACAAGAAGCTTTCCATGTTTCAATTGCACCTGTACCTTTGCTCATTCCTGTTTATGGAGCTAAAATAGTTGTTCTTTTATGAATAATTATATATTTCTTTTTATATATTCAGGATCTAGTGTTAGTAACACTATACCCTATGTTTTTCATAATTCATTTGCCGTAGAGCACTCAAGGCATCACAAGTGACTGGTCCTAGATGTTTGTGAAGCTTGCTTTTATCCATCATCAAATGACAAAATGCATATTCATCATTACGTGGGATTCACTGGTGCAACTGATACATGTCTATTATGTATATCTCAATTCTCAATATCTGTATTCACAACTGAATGCCTTTGGTTCTTTGTGCATGTGATGGATATCTTGCATCTTCGATATCAGACTGACATTGGGACGTCTTTTTGGTTACCGTCTGCAATATACTGACACAAAAAGATACAGACAACATGGGAGTAATGGGACTTCAATCTGGTGACAAGCATACTTATTCACACATATATAAGTAGTATTATAATAATAATAATAATAAATACTTTATTAATCATATAACATGAAACTTGTGGTGTACAATCCAATGACAGAGACATTCATTCAAGACAACTTACACACATCAGTCATTCATCACAAAAACATTCATTCACAGAAATGTATAATAAATGATTAATGATTAAAATTATTGCTCATTGAGCAGGCGTACGCTTGATGGCACAAACGACTTGGCATATCTTGCCGTTCTGGCCCTAATTGATCTAAATCTTCTGCCTGATGGTAAATTCTGATAATGGCTATGCAGTGGATGCATATTGTCACTCGTGATAACCTTACATCTTTGTACAACACATTTATTGTAGATGTTCTCAAGACTTGTTACTTCGATACCAAATTTGCTACAGTTTTTCACGATCTGTTCAAGTTTGTGCTTAGATGTTGCGCTGCAGTTACCATACCAACAGATAATCGAGAAAGCTATCACTGACTGAACAATAGATGTGTAAAAGAGATCTAGGATCTTATTATCTATTTTAAGTTTGCTAAGTTGTCTCACAAAGTACATTCTTGAATTTGCCTTTTTGTATACAGTATCAACATTGTCATTGAAAGTAAGTTGGTGATCGATTATTGTCCCGAGATACTTGTATTTGGTAACACACTCAACAAGTTCATCATTTATATACAGCGGCGGATGTTCATACACAGATCTTCTAAAATCGACAATCATCTCTTTTGTCTTCTTTACATTTAGCTCAAGGAAATTATTTACACACCATTCAGTGAAGAGTTCAACATTTTCTCTGTATAGTTTGTCATTATTTGTACATTTCGCAACTAATGCAGTATCATCGGCATATTTAAACAATTGGCATGAATCATGATTACATTTGCAGTCACTGGTATACAAAGTAAAGAGAAGTGGTGAGAGCACACACCCTTGTGGGGCGCCAGTGTTTGTAACAATCATACTCGATGTGCGATCTAGAAATTTGACATACTGTAATCTATTTGTAAGAAATTCATTTATCCACAATATTAATCGAGTGTTGACCTTCATATTAATTAATTTCTGCATCATAATGTGTGGTTGAATGGTATTAAAAGCGCTCGAAAAATCGACATACAATATTCTAGAATACAACTTTTTACTGGCTGTATTTGGATGATCAACATGACTAAGGATGTAATCAGTTAGTGAGAGAGTTGCATCCTCCACACACCTCTTAGCAGTATAAGCAAATTGATAGTTGTCGACATATGGCTTCACCTGATCTGTAAGTATGTTCTTTACGATCTTCTCCAGACATTTCATCATAATTGCGGTTAAGGCAATTGGACGATAATCATTTTGACATGTTGGAGGGTTTTTCTTAGGAGCAGGGATCAATTCGGAGGTTTTATTTTTAGTGTTAAGTACTGCACATTTTTGTTCTTTATTTAGGTTCAATGTGCGTTCACAGGGAGATAATCATCACTCAAGGGATGTCATTTTGGTATATTACGAGCAGTAATATATTAATATTTTATTAAAGGTGCCAACAACTTGTGACAAATTTCTGGCAACCAACAATATTCACACATACTATATATATTTTGTGAAGTAACCATAAACACATGCATTTATGGTTTATGTATATTTGGCTTGTATAGGCCAGAAACTTAAGATTTATATCTTATTTTATGTTTGCATCCCTAATTTTTCTTTATCTACCTCATTTTGCTTTGTCTAAAGGTTACCAAAGTCAGTTTTTTGATGATATCCTAACTTACTGTCGAAAAAGGAAGGAGGGCAGGCCTGGGAATGTGAACACAACAGGTGGTATTGTAATCTGCTACAAAGCTGGAGAACGTTGGCACAAGCAGGCTATAGGAATACCAGCTGAACTCTTTGTGCACCCTGCCTTTGCCTTCCTCTTCGTTGCTTGCTCTCTATATTTGCAGATGTGTCATGAATTAACCTGACATTTGTTATTGAGTTGCTGCAAAAACTGAAGAACTTTTCTCCTTCTGAGTTTTATTTTCTGGCAGTCAACAGATGGAACTCCATTGTGACATATGGAACCAGATTGTGACGTCATGCTTGGCACACAAGGTATCCCTTTTTTATACATGACATCACTATGTCACTACATGGTAATTGTTTATTGCTTTTTTGAGAATTAGGGTGCCTCGTTCCTCTGTTTGCTATGTCAACATGACAATGTATGTGTGGTTTCTGACCAGCTGTCCGGCTAGACTATTGTTATAAAAGAAGATAAACTAGCTTGGCTTGCTTGATATATTTAGTTGATTGTGGAATAAGGGGACCAACTCAGTTGGATGACACAAAGCAAAGATTAGTGTCACCAATGTGGCCCTCATACTGCTAGGAGACTAGATAGGACAAACAAAACAAAAACAGAAAGCTCATCTCCTTCAGAATGCTGAGTGTCCATATTTGTTTGGACACACAAGGAAAACAGTGGACCTGATGAATGATGATACACAAAAATGGTTAAAAATTAAGACACCGCCTGGAATAATTCAGGCTAAATATTCTGAATTTTCGAGAAAAAGAACATAATCCAGGGAAAATATGAGCCTTTTTTTTAAGCGTTTTTCTGAATCAAGGATGTTTTTATTATCACACAGAAGGATGAATCTGGGTGACTGCCTGTATCCATCAACAATTTGTACATTTGGCTATCATACATGTATTTTTTTGTGTTTAATGATTTTGTGTTTGGATGCTAAAAGTATTGAGAATGTGTCACTAAAACAATGAACCAATCTGGCAAAATATTTGAAATTCTATTCTCAAAATTGAATGGATATAGATCAAGATACCCTAGAATCCCTGAGCTCCCCGCTGAGCTGCCTGAGCTGTCCCCCTCGTCCCCAATCTATTTTTAGAGCAGCATACAGATACTTTTCTCTCCCTACTTTGTCGAAAGACTTACATCCCTAATCAAATATGGCTTTCACTTTTAAATCCTATTTGAGTGACAGCCCTTTCATTTGCATAATCAAGATATATCTGCCATCAGCACCCAGCATACGCTGTAGACCTCGAATGAAACCAAAAGACAACACAACCCATTTTCTCTCCCAAATGGAGTTTGCAGCATCCTTTCCTTTAACATAATTAACAAATGATGTCATCATGTTTTGCAGGGAACTTGCTTTACATTGAAACTGATGGGCGATATGGTGAAGATGTCTTTTTGAACCAGATCATCAAATAAAATTGGGGTAAAATATGTAAACCTCAGAGAGTTAGACAAGGAAGGCATATTGGAGACCTACTCTGTGCATCGTAGATGGATGAACTCCTGCATGATTATATGCTAAGCATGGTTTATTTTATTTAATAAATGCTTCACGTTTAAGCTTATTGGAATAAGGCAATTTGTTTTGTTGCTGAATATTAGCCCACCTTATACATGAAGCTGCAGTCTCACTAAGCCCAGGATCAATGAGGCCTCTATTGTGCTTCCATTTGGGTTTTTGAGGTCTAATTCCATTGGGGCTTCTGGCAGGGTTCGCTGTTCATGTTGGCCTCTATGACATCAAGCCTCCGTTGGACCTCAGTGATGCTTGTGTTTGCCTAAATTTTCCTAAATTTGATGAAGCCATAGTAAAAAACTTGGCAGTAAAAGGGCACTGTTGAATTTGGTCGATACGTGGTTGACACAGCTCCAATAAGACCTGTACATTGTATGAAGCTTTGTTGCATAAACCTGTGTTATGTGAAGTTTTATGTTATATACAGGTTCTATTGTTATTGGCCTCTTAACCAACACTACAATGTCTCTAACAGTTATTTTAAGTACAAACTATGCAACAATGTTTGATGATCACATTATCAAGGCTGTGTTGTTGTATAAAATCACCTGACTGATGCTATTCTGAAGAAAAAAGAAAGAAATCAAAATGACGGTGCTGAATTGGTTAAAAAGTTACTGAAAAATCAACATGTTTGAAGAGTTTATGGTTGACAAAACTGACTCTTGTTAGTTGCTGTTGAGGATGTCCTTCGAAAGACCACAAAAAGACACGGTCTTGACAACCCAACTTTTTATGAGGGAAAGGAAAAGCAAAGACCTCACTGGCACCCAGCATTTTATGAGAGTGGCAGAGTGGAGGGGATGACAGACAGTAGGATGAAATTGACCTGTTAAGCATTTGGGACATTTCCATCAGGTGGGGCCGGTCTGGATCGATTGCAATCCTGATGCTGAAGCTGGTCGTCCTTTTTATCCTTCCAAGCCATAACTGTTGCCTTTTCCATAGCTCACTGCAATACAATGATGTAGATAGTACTAGAAACCAACTTCGTTGGAAACCGTTGGCACTAATTATTTATTCAAGCAAATGACGGCCAGTATGCCTAAGTTTAGCGATCATAACTCCATCAACCCAACATTACATCTGCTGCTGAATATAGTTATTTTGGTTAGTAAACTGACTGCTCTTTGAACCAGTGCACTAATCATCTACCTTACAACCTAATCCATTTGGCTTGCTCCAGCCATGCTCCAGTGTAGGCCTGGTGAAGGGTCTTTAAGGGGGTCCATCAAGAGTAGAATTAATCAGTTCACCACTATGTTGTTGCTACCAAGAAGCTTAGCTGAAAAAAAGAAGCTTTCCATGTTTCAATTGCACCTGTAGCTTTGCTCATTCCTGTTTATGCAGCTAAAATAGTTGTTCTTTTATGAATAATTATATGTTTCTTTTTATATATGAAGGATCTAGTGTTAGTAACACTATACCCTATGTTTTTCATAATTCATTTGCCGTAGAGCACTCAAGGCATCACAAGTGACTGTTCCTTGATGTTTGTGAAGCTTGCTTTTATCCATCATCAAATGACAAAATGCATATTCATCATTACGTGGGATTCACTGGTGCAACTGATACATGTCTATTATGTATATCTCAATTCTCAATATCTGTATTCACAACTGAATGCCTTTGGTTCTTTGTGCATGTGATGGATATCTTGCATCTTCGATATCAGACTGACATTGGGACGTCTTTTTGGTTACCGTCTGCAATATACTGACACAAAAAGATACAGACAACATGGGAGTAATGGGACTTCAATCTGGTGACAAGCATACTTATTCACACATATATAAGTAGTATTATAATAATAATAATAATAAATACTTTATTAATCATATAACATGAAACTTGTGGTGTACAATCCAATGACAGAGACATTCATTCAAGACAACTTACACACATCAGTCATTCATCACAAAAACATTCATTCACAGAAATGTATAATAAATGATTAATGATTAAAATTATTGCTCATTGAGCAGGCGTACGCTTGATGGCACAAACGACTTGGCATATCTTGCCGTTCTGGCCCTAATTGATCTAAATCTTCTGCCTGATGGTAAATTCTGATAATGGCTATGCAGTGGATGCATATTGTCACTCGTGATAACCTTACATCTTTGTACAACACATTTATTGTAGATGTTCTCAAGACTTGTTACTTCGATACCAAATTTGCTACAGTTTTTCACGATCTGTTCAAGTTTGTGCTTAGATGTTGCGCTGCAGTTACCATACCAACAGATAATCGAGAAAGCTATCACTGACTGAACAATAGATGTGTAAAAGAGATCTAGGATCTTATTATCTATTTTAAGTTTGCTAAGTTGTCTCACAAAGTACATTCTTGAATTTGCCTTTTTGTATACAGTATCAACATTGTCATTGAAAGTAAGTTGGTGATCGATTATTGTCCCGAGATACTTGTATTTGGTAACACACTCAACAAGTTCATCATTTATATACAGCGGCGGATGTTCATACACAGATCTTCTAAAATCGACAATCATCTCTTTTGTCTTCTTTACATTTAGCTCAAGGAAATTATTTACACACCATTCAGTGAAGAGTTCAACATTTTCTCTGTATAGTTTGTCATTATTTGTACATTTCGCAACTAATGCAGTATCATCGGCATATTTAAACAATTGGCATGAATCATGATTACATTTGCAGTCACTGGTATACAAAGTAAAGAGAAGTGGTGAGAGCACACACCCTTGTGGGGCGCCAGTGTTTGTAACAATCATACTCGATGTGCGATCTAGAAATTTGACATACTGTAATCTATTTGTAAGAAATTCATTTATCCACAATATTAATCGAGTGTTGACCTTCATATTAATTAATTTCTGCATCATAATGTGTGGTTGAATGGTATTAAAAGCGCTCGAAAAATCGACATACAATATTCTAGAATACAACTTTTTACTGGCTGTATTTGGATGATCAACATGACTAAGGATGTAATCAGTTAGTGAGAGAGTTGCATCCTCCACACACCTCTTAGCAGTATAAGCAAATTGATAGTTGTCGACATATGGCTTCACCTGATCTGTAAGTATGTTCTTTACGAT
This sequence comes from Platynereis dumerilii, assembly GCA_026936325.1. Lineage (NCBI taxonomy): Eukaryota > Metazoa > Annelida > Polychaeta > Phyllodocida > Nereididae > Platynereis > Platynereis dumerilii. The sequence goes on along the minus strand of JAPTHN010000001.1, from coordinate 26,952,237 downwards.
CTTCTCCAGACATTTCATCATAATTGCGGTTAAGGCAATTGGACGATAATCATTTTGACATGTTGGAGGGTTTTTCTTAGGAGCAGGGATCAATTCGGAGGTTTTATTTTTAGTGTTAAGTACTGCACATTTTTGTTCTTTATTTAGGTTCAATGTGCGTTCACAGGGAGATAATCATCACTCAAGGGATGTCATTTTGGTATATTACGAGCAGTAATATATTAATATTTTATTAAAGGTGCCAACAACTTGTGACAAATTTCTGGCAACCAACAATATTCACACATACTATATATATTTTGTGAAGTAACCATAAACACATGCATTTATGGTTTATGTATATTTGGCTTGTATAGGCCAGAAACTTAAGATTTATATCTTATTTTATGTTTGCATCCCTAATTTTTCTTTATCTACCTCATTTTGCTTTGTCTAAAGGTTACCAAAGTCAGTTTTTTGATGATATCCTAACTTACTGTCGAAAAAGGAAGGAGGGCAGGCCTGGGAATGTGAACACAACAGGTGGTATTGTAATCTGCTACAAAGCTGGAGAACGTTGGCACAAGCAGGCTATAGGAATACCAGCTGAACTCTTTGTGCACCCTGCCTTTGCCTTCCTCTTCGTTGCTTGCTCTCTATATTTGCAGATGTGTCATGAATTAACCTGACATTTGTTATTGAGTTGCTGCAAAAACTGAAGAACTTTTCTCCTTCTGAGTTTTATTTTCTGGCAGTCAACAGATGGAACTCCATTGTGACATATGGAACCAGATTGTGACGTCATGCTTGGCACACAAGGTATCCCTTTTTTATACATGACATCACTATGTCACTACGTGATAATTGTTTATTGCTTTTTTGAGAATTAGGGTGCCTCGTTTCTCTGTTTGTTATGTCAACATGACAATGTATGTGTGGTTTCTGACCAGCTGTCCGGCTAGACTATTGTTATAAAAGAAGATAAACTAGCTTGGCTTGCTTGATATATTTAGTTGATTGTGGAATAAGGGGACCAACTCAGTTGGATGACACAAAGCAAAGATTAGTGTCACCAATGTGGCCCTCATACTGCTAGGAGACTAGGTAGGACAAACAAAACAAAAACAGAAAGCTCCTGTCCTTCAGAATGCAGAGTTTCCATATTTGTTTGGACACACAAGGAAAACAGTGGACCTGATGAATGATGATACACAAAAATGGCTAAAAAATTAAGACACTGCCTGGAATTGTTCAGGCTAAATATTCTGAATTTTTGAGAAAAAGAACATAATCCAGGGAAAATATGAGCCTTTTTTTTAATGGTTTTTCTGAATCAAGGATGTTTTTATTATCACACAGAAGGATGAATCTGGGTGACTGCCTGTATCCATCAACAATTTGTACATTTGGCTATCATACATGTATTTTTTTGTGTTTAATGATTTTGTGTTTGGATGCTAAAAGTATTGAGAATGTGTCACTAAAACAATGAACCAATCTGGCAAAATATTTGAAATTCTATTCTCAAAATTGAATGGATATAGATCAAGATACCCTAGAATCCCTGAGCTCCCCGCTGAGCTGCCTGAGCTGTCCCCCTCGTCCCCAATCTATTTTTAGAGCAGCATACAGATACTTTTCTCTCCCTACTTTGTCGAAAGACTTACATCCCTAATCAAATATGGCTTTCACTTTTAAATCCTATTTGAGTGACAGCCCTTTCATTTGCATAATCAAGATATATCTGCCATCAGCACCCAGCATACGCTGTAGACCTCGAATGAAACCAAAAGACAACACAACCCATTTTCTCTCCCAAATGGAGTTTGCAGCATCCTTTCCTTTAACATAATTAACAAATGATGTCATCATGTTTTGCAGGGAACTTGCTTTACATTGAAACTGATGGGCGATATGGTGAAGATGTCTTTTTGAACCAGATCATCAAATAAAATTGGGGTAAAATATGTAAACCTCAGAGAGTTAGACAAGGAAGGCATATTGGAGACCTACTCTGTGCATCGTAGATGGATGAACTCCTGCATGATTATATGCTAAGCATGGTTTATTTTATTTAATAAATGCTTCACGTTTAAGCTTATTGGAGTAAGACAATTTGTTTTGTTGCTGAATATTAGCCCACCTTATACATGAAGCTGCAGTCTCACTAAGCCCAGGATCAATGAGGCCTCTATTGTGCTTCCATTTGGGTTTTTGAGGTCTAATTCCATTGGGGCTTCTGGCTGGGTTCGCTGTTCATGTTGGCCTCTATGACATCAAGCCTCCGTTGGACCTCAGTGATGCTTGTGTTTGCCTAAATTTGCCTAAATTGATGAAGCCATAGTCAAAAACTTGGCAGTAAAAGGGCACTGTGGAATTTGGTCGATACGTGGTTGACACTGCTCCAATAAGACCTGTACATTGTATGAAGCTTTCTTGCATAAAGCTGTGTTATGTGAAGTTTTATGTTATATGCAGGTTCTATTGTTATTGGCCTCTTAACCAACACTACAATGTCTCTAACAGTTATTCTAAGTACAAACTATGCAACAATGTTTGATGATCACGTTCTCATGGCTCTGTTGTTGTATAAAATCACCTGACTGATGCTATTCTGAAGAAAAAAGAAAGAAATCAAAATGAGGGTGCTGAATTGGTTAAAAAGTTACAGAAAAATCAACATGTTTGAAGAGTTTATGGTTGACAAAACTGACTCTTGTGAGTTGCCGTTGAGGATGTCCTTCGAAAGACCACAAAAAGACAGGGTCTTGACAACCCAACTTTTTATGAGGGAAAGGAAAAGCAAAGACCTCCCTGGCACCCAGCATTTTATGAGAGTGGCAGAGCGGAGGGGATGACAGACAGTAGGATGAAATTGACCTGTTGAGCATTTGGGACATTTCCATCAGGTGGGGCCGGTCTGGATCGATGGCAATCCTGATGCTGAAGCTGGTCGTCCTTTTTATCCTTCCAAGCCATAACCGTTGCCTTTTCAATAGCTCACTGCAATACAATGATGTACATAGTACTAGAAACCAACTTCGTTGGAAACCGTTGGCACTAATTATTTATTCAAGCAAATCACATAACTTCATCATCTCTACATTACATCTGCCACATAATATAGTTATTTTGGTTTATAAAACTGACTGCTCTTTGAACCAGTTCACTTTGCATCTACCTTACAACCTAATCCATTTGGTTTGCTTCAGCCAAGCTCCAGTGTAGGCCTGGTGAAGGGTCTTTGAGGGGGTTCATCAAGAGTAGAATTAATCAGTTCACCACTATGTTGTTGCTACCAAGGAGCTTAGCTGAAAAAAGAAGCTTTATAATGTTTCCATTGCATCTGTAGCTTTGCATGTTCCTGTTTATGGAGCTAAAATAGTTTTTTCGTTTATTAGTAATGATATTTTATTGTTTTTTCATATGAAGGATCTTATGTTCGTAACACTACACCCTATGTTTTTTGTAATTCATTTGCCGTAGAGCACTCTAGGCATCAAAAGTGACTTTTCCTTGATGTCTGTGAAGCTTGCTTTTATCCATCATCAAATGACAAAATGCATATTCATCATTATGTGGGATCCACTGGTGTAACTGATAGATGCCTATTACATATATCTCAATTATCGATATCTGTATTCATAATTGTATGCCTTTGGTTCTTTGTGCATGTGATGGATATCTTGCATCTTCAATATCAGACTGACATTGGGACGTCTTTTTGGTTACCGGCTGCAATATGATTTGAAAAAATGCTGACAACATGAGATTTTATCTGGCGACAAGCGTACAGATTCAGATTCAGATTTCAGATATTTGTAACAAAAAAGTTAAATACCTTTTCAGTATTCACAAATATTTAAGAAGTATTAAGTAGGCTTACTGCATATTTTTTTCTTATTTAGTTCATTATGCATCCACAAGATTATCATCACTTAAGGGATTGTTTAGGCCAGAAAGTTAAGATTTATATCTTATTTTATCATTGCCTCCCTAATATTTCTGTCTCTGTCTCATTTAGCTTTGTCTAAAGGTTACAAAAGTCAGATTTTTGATGATATCCTAACTTACTGCAGAAAAAAGTTGGAGGGCAGGCCTGGGAATTGGAGCACAACAGGTGGTATTGTAATCCTCAACAAAGCTGGAGAACCTTGGCACAGGCACTGTCAGGCAGGCTATAGGAATACCAGCTGAACTCTTTGTGCACCCTTCCTTTGCTTTCCTCTCCGTTGCTTGCTCTCTATATTTGCAGATGTGTCATGAATTAACCTGACATTTGTTATTGAGTTGCTGCAAAAACTGAAGAACTTTTCTCCTTCTGAGTTTTATTTTCTGGCAGTCAACAGATGGACTCCATTGTGACATACGGAACCAGATTGTGACGTCATGCTTGGCACACAAGGTATCCCTTTTTTATACATGACATCACTATGTCACCACGTGGTAATTGTTTATTGTTTTTTGAGAACGAGATTGCCTCGTTTCTCTGTTTGTTATGTCAACATGACAATGTATGTGTGGTTTCTGACCAGCTGTCCGGCTAGACTATTGTTATAAAAGAAGATAAACTAGCTTGGCTTGCTTGATATATTTAGTTGATTGTGGAATAAGGGGACCAACTCAGTTGGATGACACAAAGCAAAGAGTAGTGTCACCAATGTGGCCCTCATACTGCTGGGAGACTAGTTGGGACAAACAAAACAAAAAAAGAAAGCTCATCTCCTTCAGAATGCTGAGTGTCCATATTTGTTTGGACACACAAGGAAAACATTGGACCTGATGAATGATGATACACAAAAATGGTTAAAAATAAGAAACTGTCTGGAATAATTCAGGCTAAATATTCAGAATTTTCGAGAAAAAGAACTGAATCCAGGGAAAATATGAGCCTTGTTCTTTTGCATTTTTCTGAATGAAGGATGTTTTTATTATAACACAGAAGGATGAATGTCGGTGGCTGCCTGTATCCATCAACAATTTGTACATTTGGCTATCATACATGTATTTTTTTGTGTTTAATGATTTTGTGTTTGGATGCTAAAAGTATTGAGAATGCCCAGTGTGTCGCTAAAACAATGAAAAAATCTGGGAAAATATTTGAAATTCTATTCTCAAAAATGAATGGATATATAGCTCCTCTCTGAGCTGCCTGAGCTGTCCCCCTCGTCCCCAATCTATTTTTAGAAAGGCATGGAGATACTTTTCTCCCCTACTTTGGCAGAAGGCTTATGTCCCTAATCAAATATGGCTTTTACTTTAAATCCTATTTCAGTGACAGTTCCTTCATTTGCATAATCAAGATATATCTGCCATCGGCACCCAGCATTGGCCTCCAATGAAGCCAGAAGAAAACACAACCCTTTTCTCTTCTGAATTAAATTTGCAGTATGTCTTTCCAACATAGTGAACAAACAATGTTATCATTTTTTTTGCAAAAAATCTTGTTTTACATTGAAGCTGATGCACGGTATGGTGAACATGGTATTTTTCAGCAATTTGATTAAAATGAAATTTTGGATAAAATATATTCAGACAATGAAGGTGGGATGGGCACCTTCACTCTGCGGTCTACATTTTGGATTCATTTAACTCCCGTCAGACTCACCTCGCCCTTAAATTAACCAACATCTTATGTTTTCTGCAGCTTTTAAGATTTCGAAGTGCCAGTGCCATGCAGTGCCACGTTGCCATAAATTTGTGTATATATATGTAGGGTCAATATATACTTTCAGATTCCTAATTAAGCCTGGCTATTGCATGATGTTCAGCCATCCAAGAGGTGAAGTGCTCTAGAGTTGTGTTAACCTATTAATAATGAATTTCTGAATGCCTATGTTACAGTGAGCCAAGAATGAATGATGACCTCCATTCATGCTATTGTGTATATTTGGGTGCTATTCTCACATCTCACAGCTTGGCCTATATTTTATATTGTAAGCCACTTTTTGGTGTATGCCATGCATTCATGTTTAGGCCTTTGTTGCAGTATATAACCTTGTACGTGAAGCCATGGTTTCACCAATCCCAGGATGACTATTGTGCCTCCATTTGGGGTTTTTTGAAGCCTAATTCCATTGGGGCTTCTGTTTTTGTGAGGGCTTCTCCGTTCAGGTTGGCCTCTCTGACATCAAGCTTCTACTAGGCTTATATGATGCTTGTGTTTCATCAGTCCTCTGTTGCCTTAATTTTCTGTACCATGAAGCCACAATAAGGAACTTGGCAGTATTAGGCCACTGTTGAATCAGGCCAATGCACAGAACAGTAGGCCTCGTTTGAAGCTTTGTGACATAAGCTGTTGTTATATGAAAGTGAATGTTACTTATGGTTTTTTTTGTAACGGGCTTCTTTACTGACAATATCCCTGCCGGGTATAAGATGCAAAAATCATGGGTGCCATGCTCACACCTGCAACAGCTAAAAACTCCTCCCCGAGCAATGCCACTCACCTCAACTGTCCACCTATCCTTATTGCTCTATCCTGTCCTTCTGATAACAGCAAATAACAGTGAAACAGCTCCCTTATTTACGTTTTCTTCCTCTACTGTTGTTTTCCCACCAGGGGCGCATGAATCTCTATCGTAGTTCCGCTATTGCTCACGTTTAGGACTGGCGCCACTGTCTGCCTTCCCGCCAAAAACATCAACACTCTTCACTGCCTGCACCCTGCCTGACCTACTTCTGCTCATCTTATCTTTGCGATCTTACCCTCATTTTAAAGCTCTTTCCAAGCCCTAGACGAATCAAGATGCCGCACCTATATCAATCAGAGCACATGCTTTCAGACAAACTGCTGATTTTTTTCATTGCCCACTCAATCTTTCCAGTGCCATCACTGGGAATCTACCTCTTCACTTTCACATACAGTGGGGGGTCGGGAGGGGGGGGGGCTCCATTCACCCTAAAAAAGTCCCTCAATGGGTATGTCTAGTCTCTAATATAACAGTTGCACCAAGTGCAAGCTGTGTAACAATGTGTAATGATTATGCTATCAAGGCCTTTTGTCGTATAAAATCTCCTGACTAATGTCATTTTGAAGTAGGAATTCAAAATAAAGCTGCTGAAGAGTTTGAAATGTTACAGCAAAATCAAGAGGTTTGAATATTGTTATGGTTAGCGAGACTAACTCTTACAAGTTGCCATTTAGGATAATAATTAATTAATTATCATTTGAAATAACAAAAAACTGAGAAAGCTCCTACTTCCGATAAGACCACTAAAAGATAGGGTCTTTACCGCCTGTTTTTCCCTGGCACCAAGCTTTTTATGAGAGTGGCGGAGTGGGGGATGACAGACAGTAGGATGAAATTGACCTGTTGAGCATATGGGACATTTTCATCTGGTGGAACAGGTCTGGATCGGTGGCAATCCTGATGCTAAAGCTGGCCGTCCTTTTTATCCTCCCTGGCCATAACTGTAGCATCTACCACAACTTGGTGCCATGCAATGTCAATGTAGATACCAACTTTGTTTGAGACCATTGCCACAAATTTACGCCAGTTTGCAGCCAGTGAAGGCTGCTATACCTTAGTGCAGAGAACTCACTACTTCGTTGTCTTAATATCTGCTACTAAAGATTGCCACCTGACAGATCTTTGGACCAGCACTATTACCATCTACCTTACAACCTAATCCATTTGGTTTGCTCCTGCCATGCTCCAGTGTAGGTCTGATGAAGGGTCTTTGAGGGGGTCCATCAGGAGTAGAATTAATCAGTTCACCACTATGTTATGCCCACACCTACAAGGATGCATTCAAGGATCACCAAGGATGGCCCAGAATGAAGGAAATTATTCATCCTGCTCGATCCGGCATTCAAATAATTGCTACAATGTAACAATGCCTAATGTTACATTTTGAAGCAGGATGCACTATGGTATCAGTAGGGACTGAGCAAGGACCTACTATGGTCTTGAAGGACTGAACAAGGATACTGCAGGATTGAACAAGGATACAGCAGGACTGAACAAGGATGCAGCAGGACTGAACAAGGATACAGCAGGATTGAACAAGGACAATGCAGGATAAAACAAGGATACTGCAGGATTGAACAAGGATACTGCAGGATTGAACAAGGATAGTGCAAAACTGAGGTCTCTCAAGTTGTGTCGATGCCTGTAGACACTGTCTATGGCAATGACACCTAATTTTCCATTGATAAAATAAATAAAAATTACAGGGATAGCAAACAGCTATTCTTTAGTTCAGAGTGGAAAACAATGGAAAATTGAAAGGAAAAATAGCTTGTATTAAGGTATTTAAGAAAACCAATGAAATTCAAAGTTTAGTTGAATAGTTAAATTGCTATAATATTTTTTTAGGATGACAAAAAAGGAGGATACTGTATTTATTGCTCATATATGCAGAGAACTTCTCAAAACTTTTTACATAAACATAGCAATGAGTGGTACGCCGGGAAAAAAATCTGAAGCCAGGCTGCTGCCAGGAGGTCAAAAGATCATTATTATCAAACAAGAAAAAGAATAAACTCAACTGTGACAATATTAAACTGGTATTCATGAAAAGGGGATATGAACTAGAAGCTTGGGTTTTAACTTTGTGCATTGTCCACATTCTTACCATCAGAAAGTGCACAAATTAGCTTGTTCATGTCCTCCTGCCAGTCAAGGATGTGCAAGGATGGCCAAGGATGAGCCAAGGATGAGTAAGGATGCGCCAAGGATAGGTAAGGATAGGTGAGGATGAGCCAAGGATCCTCCAGGATGCATCCTGGTGGCCACAGGGTCATCAGGGAAGTAACAAGGTGGAGCAGGATCCACTAAGGATAGCCCAGGATCCACCAAGGATAGCCCAGGATTCACTAAGGACAATGTAGCCATTTTGCCATCCTGCTCATCCGGCAACAAAAATTAAACATGTTCAATTTTTTGTTGTGATCCGTGGTGGAGATGAAGGATGCTCCAGGATAGTCAAGGATGGCCCAGGACCCAACAAGGATGCAACAAGGATGTAACAAGGATGCAACAAGGATGTCAAGGATGAGTGATCCTTCTTCATCCGTGAGTATCCTTGGATGCATCCTTGAAGGTGTGAACACCACATTACTATTTAGGAACTAAGGACAAAAAAGAAGCTTTACATTGTACATGTAGCTTTGCTAATTCTTGTTTGTAGATGATTGACAATTAAGCTGGCTTTTATCCATCATATAACAAAATGCATTCTTCATAATGTGGGATCCACTGGTATAATCTGATGCCTATGACAATATATCTCAATTCTCAATATCTGTATTCATCAGAGAATGCCTTTGCTTCTTTGTGCTTATGATGAATATCTTGGGATTTCAGACAGACATTAGAATGTCTCTTTAGTTATTGCTTGCAATATATAAAAGAAGGATGCTGACAACATGACAGTAATTTCTGGAGAATGTGCATACACCAATGTCTGCAGCATAGTGGTTACCATATGTGTAATGTGTACATATTGGAATCAATTTCAAACTCCAATTCGGCTATGGTGTATCACTATTATGATTGTATGAAAGACATTAGGTATGAGGGCCAGTGATCAGACATCTTGAATGGTTGCTATATTAAAAGATATTATATAATTAATGAATAGGCTTATTCTCCACTAGTTAGTTTCAGTATGTGTTCACACAGCAAACATAGGATTATCATCGCTTTTGAGTCACTCTTCATGTCAATGATACGAAAGCCAGATTTTTTGTGATATCCAAACTTATTGCCAAAAAAGGAAAGAGGGCAGGCCTGGGAATGTGAACACAACAGGTGGTATTGTAATCTGCTACAAAGCTGGAGAACGTTGGCACAGACAGGCTATAGGAATACCAGCTGAACTCTTTGTGCACCCTGCCTTTGCCTTCCTCTCCGTTGCTTGCTCTCTATATTTGCAGATGTGTCATGAATTAACCTGACATTTGTTATTGAGTTGCTGCAAAAACTGGAGAACTTTTCTCCTTCTGAGTTTTATTTTCTGGCAGTCAACAGATGGACTCCATTGTGACATATGGAACCAGATTGTGACGTCACGCTCGGCACACGTGGCATCCCTTCACATGACATCACCATGTCACCATGTGATCATTGTTAATTGTTTTTTTGTTTTTGAGAATGAGGGTGCCTAATTCCTCTGTTTGGTATGTCAACATTACAATGTATGTGTGGTTTCTGACCACCTGTCTGGCTAGACTATTGTTATAAATGATGATAAACTAGCTCAGCTTGCATATGTTGATTGCGGAATAAAGGGACTGATTTGTTGTGTGACACAAAGCAAAGAGTAGTGTCACCAATGTGGCCCTCATACTGCTGGGAAACTAGATTTGACAAACCAAAGAAAAACAAGAAGTTTTCATATTTGTTTGGACACACACGAGAAACAGTAGACATGATGATACACAAATATGGTTAAAAATTAAGAAACGGTATTGAATAATTCAGGCTGAATATTCAGAATTATTGAGAAAAAGATGTGAATGCAGGGAAAATATGAACCTTTTTCTTTATTATCACACAGAAGGATGAATCTGGGTGACTGCCTGTATCCATCAACAATTTTTAAATTTGGGTGTTATATGTTTCTTTGTGCTTTGTAGTTTTGTGTTTGGCTGCTAAAAAAGTATTGAGAATGTGTGGCTCAAACAGTGAACAAATCTTGGAAAATATTTGAAATTCCATTCTCAAAATTGAGTGGATATAGATCGAGATACCCTAGAATCCCTGAGCTCCCCACTGAGCTGCCTGAGCTGCCCCGCCCCCCCCCCCCGTCCCCAATCTATTTTTAGAGTAACATAGAGATACTTTTCCCCCCTACTTTGCGAAAGACTTATGTCCCTAATCAAATATGGCTTTCACTTTAAATCCAATTTGAATGACAGTCTTTTCATTTGCATAATCAAGATATATCTGCCATCCACACCCAGCATTGGCCTTCAATGAAGCCAAAAGAAAACACAACTCATTTTCTCTCCCAAACTGAGTTTGCAGTATGTCTTTCCTTCAACACAGTGAACAAATAACATTATTGTCATGTTTTGCAGCAAACTTGTTTCACATTGAAACTGATGGATGATGCTGTATGTGTTTGTGTGTGCAGAGATGTAGCACTGTAACTGCACATATATTTGCTTCAGGACAAATTCTTCAATTCGAAAATACTGTTTATAATGAATTGCTGAATACCATTATACCCCTTTTACAGTACGCCAATGTTGAATAATGATCTCTATTCAGACTATTGTGTATACACTGTATTTGGACTGCTATTCTCATATCTCATGCAGGTTGGCCTCTATTTGATTAAACTGCTGCTGGGTGTATGCATGTTGAGACCTTTGTTACAGTATATATAATGCCAACTTGAAGCGACAGTTTCACCAAGCCCAGGATGGATGATGCCTCTATTGTGCCTCCATTTGGGTTTTTTAGGCCTAATTCCATTGGGGCTTCTGGCAGGGTTCTCTGTTCATGTTGGCCTCTCTGACATCAACCTTCTGTTGGGCTTACATGATGCTTGTGTTTCATCAGTCCTCTGTTGCCTAAATTTCTCTGTACTGTGAAGCCATAGTAACAAACCTGGCAGTGCAATGCTACTGGTGAATTTGACCTACACACCGTTGACACCGCCTCATTGAAGCTCTGTTGCATGAACTGCTATATGGAGGTGTATCTTACTTACGGGTTGTTTTGTTGTTGGTCTCTTTGTAAAATTATGATGTCTTTAGTGGTTATGCTAACTATGAACAATGCAACAATGTGTCATGATTAACAATTGATCATGACATTGTTACTGTTGCTTTGTTGTATAAGTCCTGCAGCTCGATTGACTGATTGATTTAATTGGTCCATTGAACATACATTTAATGTGAAGAAAGGAATTCAAAATAAAGCGTCAGAGTAATTTGAAAAGTTACAGGAAAATCAGAATGTTAAATTAATTATGTAGGTTATACTGAATCTTATTTGCCTATTAAATCAAAACAATGTGAGATCTCCTACTTTTGATAAGGCCTCGAAAAGATAGGTCTTGATAACCCAATGCTTTTATTGGAGAAAAGGAAGGCAGAAACCTCCCTGGTACCCAGCATTTTATGAGAGTGCCAGAGTTGGGGGATGACAGACAGTAGGATGGAATTGACCTGTTGAGCATTTGGGACATTTTCATCAGGTGGAGCTGGTCTGGATCGATGGCAATCCTGATGCTGAAGCTGATGGTCCGCTTTTTCTCTCTGGCCATAACCATTGCTTCTACCATAGCTCTATGCCTTGTATCAACACTGACATTGTTGATAATCTATGCCATTACTAATTCTCATTATTTGGCATAACCAAAAAATTGCTGAGATGTTCAATTATACCATTGCCATCATAAACATAGGCTGATGCGTGGGCTGATGTTACTAGCTGTTATTATTGTCACAAAACTATCTTTAGAGCTCATATAACCATAGCCATCGTTACATGCACAAATTGCAATGAATATTTATACCCTTAAGTAAATAATAAGTGGATACTTTATCTTCCTGCCATGATATTTACCTTTAACTGACACAGCAATTGCAAGACTCTTGCCGTAAGATAACAACTTCACCACTGCCACGTGAATATTCTCTCAGTGTCATAACAAATATTAATATATACCTTTATTAAACAATTTGAATTTATTTACAATAATATCAGCCATTGACAGTCTATGATATAGTTTTAAGACAAAATGCCACTTTCTTCATTGGTGCCTAACCATGCTTAACCAAATCCCTGATGACAATACTGTTGCAAACCACTTTATTTTCATTGGCCAATGTTAATTCATTAGTCCAAGTAGCCACAACCATTTGTCTGCATCGATCATCAACCTTCCCTTGCCAAATCATTTTCAATTACTCTTCTGGCCAACATTTCGCCAGAACCATTGAACACCACCATGAAACCATTGCGTCATCACCACCCAAAGCCGGCTTATTAATGCGCGTCCGAATCCAGGAGCCAGCAAAGCCACGATCGATAGAAGCGAGCAAGAAAAAGGGGTCGGTGAAATGCATCGAAGAAAAAACACAGGCTCGGAGAAAAAGGAGCGTGCCAAATGCACTCAAAATCCTGCAGTAAAGTGCTGCTGAGAAGAGAGGGGCTTTTGAGCAAGAAAGGGATGGTGTCACAGGGGGGTCATTGGATGGGACACCAGCCCAAGATCAAACAGGCAGATGCTTTCTGGGCCAAATATGATCATGATCATAAGGCTAACAAGAATGGTGATGATAATGATCATGTGGTCATTATGGTAATGGCAATTTCTGCCATAAAACAGTTCTTTGAGCTAAATTTGGAGATCCATGTTGAGACCGGATGAAGAATGATGCATTATGTTGGTCTTTAAGCGTAATCGATGACCCAGCGTTCATCTCCTGTGGAACATGTAATATGCCTTGCTCTCTTCTTGGGTCAGTCGAGCATATTCAGTGAGTTGTGACTTTGAGCAACACAACAGGAACAAGAAAGGAAAGAAGAAGAAGAAGAAAACGGAGAAGAAGAAGAAGAAGAAGAAGAGGAAGAAATAGAGAAGAAGACAGTGCTTGGGGCTAACGTGGTTCATCCAGTGAAGCATTCTCTACCTCTGTGGTTTTGTCATCTTATCATTATTTTGGCTGTGACAGAGTAAAGACCTGAGATACAGCCATTGGAGATAATATATGGAAGGCTGCTATAAATTGAAAATTAATGGCAGAAGATATATGTGACGGAACAGCGTATGTTGCTCATGTAATTGATTTCCCGTGCTACAAGCCTCGTTATTAAATTGGAATTGAGAATTATAGAACGTCAAATTAAGATTCTGATGACATTTGCTGGCAGCTAATTAAAGAACTTGGAAATTTGGAGCTAATCATCTTTCTGTACCTGACTCTAATGAGGTGATTAACATTTAATGGACTCTTCCGCAGTAAACAAGTTATCGACAACTTTCTTAGCCAAGGCAACAGCACCTGCCAGAAAGCCATTTGCTGTTGTTGTTATTCGAGTGTTCTATTTGCAAATATTTAGGAAGTTTGTGACTTGGATGACTTTCTACTGTCACGTGAATGTCCTCACGAGTAAAAATGAAAGTGGGACTTCAGTTTCGTTAGTTATATAAATGGATTATATCATAAAATTGCCACACAAAACACTGAATATTTTAATGAAGTCGTGAATATATACATGTAGGTCACCAGACATCCTAAATATTTATTATATCTGTGCTTCATAAAACATACACTCTATTAACACCAGTTTGTAGGAGCAAATGTTTGCCATCGACACAATGTCATGTTTATGTGAGGTATTTTTAAATTTTTTTCTGACATCCGGCCATGGTGCACTTTTAATGTTTTCATAACATTTTGGCATTTTACATGGTGTGAACATTATAAAGTTTGAAAGTCTAATAATAAACTGGCCTTGGGACATGAGCTAGGCATGGAGTTCTATTTCGTTATTACCATAGGGACGAGGCATGCGAGCTCAAATGGAACTTCGGCGTTATACGACATGAAAGCATGGAGATACTGGAGGCCATAAAATGCACCAATTCATGATGATAAATGGCTTATCAGTAGATTCTCCAGGATAAATTCACCCGGATAATCAGTAATCCATCATCTTTACAACCTCAAGCTTACTGTCCTATAACAATTGCGATGGATGAAATCGGAGAATTTAATGGACCTGTTTTTATCGCACCCTTTTGAAAAACCCTGGGAGAGAACCTTACGTATTGCAGCACATTTCTGAAGGGGGTGCCCCTTAATTAGCTCCTGGAAAGATTCTCAAGGAATGTTCATTCCAATTGTAGCCAAAGAAGTAGCTGCTGGTGCTCCAGTTTTATTAGAAAACTTCGGAAGCAAGAATCTTCGCTCTTCACTTTCCGCACTATTTGAATGTGAGATAAGAAGAGCTCAGTTAGAAAGAAGGCATTGCTATTCCCTCTCCAGTCTTGATGACTATTCTGGGAAATAATGAGTAACTGTTACTTCACTACAGAAGAATTGGCAATAAGTCTATTGTCTTTATAGTCCCTCCTCTGTCTTCGCAAACAAAGAAGAGACCCAACCATTCTTCGTGCTTTATGGAAAGATTGGCTAAGTAGGCACACCTTCGCAACTGGTCTCAGACTAGTCTTGATAATACATTGTATATATATGAAAAGGAGAGCTTAAGTAGGCACCAAGTCGTGACTGCAGCCTCTCATTGGTCTTTATATGAAAAGGGGAGCTAAGTAGGCAAGGGGTCTTGACTAGTCCCTCACTTTCTACAGTTCTGTTGGCAAGAATGCTGCCAATCCCAAGAATACCACGAATACAGCACCTATTCAGAGCAAAGTGAAGCAGAGCTGAGCAAGGCTTGGCAAATCTGAGCAAGGAGCAGACTCAGTGTCAAATGAATCTCCATGACAGAAGAGCAGTAATGGCGGAGCAATGAGTCGTGTCACCATGGCAACCAGATATGTCAGAGGCATAACTGTGCTGGTCCACAAAGACTCTTTCCTGTCCCGACCAAGACTGATGGCCCGTCACTTTGATTCATACAAAAACCCAGAGGGTCAGGGGCTTCACTGATTTTGACTGATGAAAGTCTGCACCTAAAGTCATGTGACTTCTCGTTAGCCAATCACCTTCTTCCGCTAATCAAAACAACTTCCGGTTCCGTCCCAGCTCCAACGCTTCATCAGCTTGTTAGTGAATAGCTCTTGCTACCACATGATTTACTCCAGTGGCAGCTGAGCGGGTCTTCTTTAAAAAAAGAAAAGATTTGAAAAGATTTACTTTTTGCCACAGTTCAGGCCTCCAAGCATATGTGAGTCCTCATTGAGGCACATTTCTGTACCATATTTCAGACCTTTTGATAGTTTTGTGACAATGCGTGCACTGTGGCAGAGAATTCATGAAGTAGATATCTGATCGTGTATGTTTCCGGTTGTTTTCAGTTATCCAAATAAAGACCACAGAAATCTCTCACAAGTGGCACGCATCACGCTTTTGTTTCCGATTGTTCTCGTCCTTTGCTTCTCTCTCAATTTTTCTCATTTCCTGCCACAATATGTGCTTAAACATGATACGCTGGGACAGAATCGCAATTATGGTCGTCATTTGTGTCAGGAGAAACAGGATAAGACATCTCGGGTTCCATAAGCAACAGGAGTTTTTCGCTATTGTACCAGATTGCATGGGATGCTAGGACATAGCGTATGCCGAGACATTATGCCGAGACATTATGCTGAGACATTGTGCTGAGACATTGTGCTGAGACATTGTGGGACATAAAGAGATGTTGTCAGATGGTGGACATCGCATGCATGCGCAGAATCTATGGCAACATAAGACACATGTCTGCTTCTCTCCTTTTCATAGATTATTTACGTCTGTATCATTTAGGTCTTGTGGAGATATTATGTAGATATATGTGATACCAGCTGGGCTCCTGTAGGTTGTAATTATGGTTATGAATAGAGACAACTGTTTCTTTATAGGGTTATCCTCATGACATATGAAATATGTAGGTTGATATCTTCCTGACCATCTAAGGCTTGAAATTGATATCTTCCTGAGCCATCTAAAGGTTTGAAATAACCTAAGTGAAATGATTGGTTTGTGAGTTTAAAATTCCAACAATGTAAGGCTAAGTATGTTTTCAGAATTTCGACTTCATCTCATGAATTAATAGGATTTGGAGGAAATTACCAACTGGGGGTGACATATTTTTAAAATAGTGCTGAAAAGTCTCTTTGTGATATGAGAAGCCTAGAATGTCTGCATTTAATTAGGTAGAGGAGACCTTCTGAGCTGACTTTCAATTAGTAGTGGTATTAGATAACTCTGCCATTTGCCATTAAAACTGGGATTGAGTTGTCAGAATGGAATGGTGCAGCTAGAGTGGTGTGGTGTCATTTTTCATGCTGATGGAATCGCAACAATAGCTATAGTCATGCCAAAATAGCAACAGCCCCATTGCTACTTCCAGCTAGTAATCGCAAACCACACAGGCTGCGAGTCGCTGCATGGAGCAATGGGAGTTCTCTGGGATTCTGGAATTCTCAGTCTCTCAACCACATCCAGCCTAATTATTTTAATTCATAATCTGATAGGACTTATCTCTACGTTGATTTGATGTGGCATGCAATTACGAGTCTATTTCATGCTGCTAATTCGTCAATTAGGCGTCGCTGAAGGATAGAAATATGATATCCGCCCATTCTATATATGTGGGAAGTTTGGCGGTTAGATGTAAGATATGTAATTTAACACATTTTAAGATTAAAAAACTTTTTTCGCTTTTGTGGTTGACTTCAATCAATCATAAAAGAGTGACCTAACTGGATTTTTCCTATATATTAAATTGTCTGACTTCTTAGAACTATATATTTCTTTTTGTTTTCCTGCTTCCTTTTTTTTACTGTGGTTCATCAACTGTGATCAAGCACATATATATTAATTTTTACTGCTGTCAGTGGACAATACTAGGTTGGCAACTCCCCCTTAAAAGTACCAATCACCCTGTTACAATGTTAGGGTAATGGATGGGCAACAGGTAGGCTAGAAATAGGTTGTGATAAGATTATTAACTCATTACATTGGATTGAGAAATTTTTTTGAGAACCAGCCCCAGTGCAACTGTCTTTAGGGGGCAAGCCACTTTTGCTGAATGATTTCAATGCAAATATGCCTGATTTTTTCATAGTCATCATAATTAGATTTCTGCAACCATACTTAGATGTAAATGAATTGATTGATTATGATAAGCCAATATGATGTGATTTGACCAAATGTTACTGAGAATCAACATGATGGGAAATGTTCCATATCCAGAAATGTTTGGTTCTACTTATAGTATCTGTAGACTTTATAGAGGACTATTGGTATGTGTGTGTGACGCCCTCTTGTAGTGCTTAAGCAGTGTCTTGTTGGTCCATCAAGTTTAATGAGGGGCTGAATTAAAGACACTTTCCGTGTGAAGAGTTGACGCGGCTCTGCTCATTGTCAAACATTGAGAGAGGAGGCATTCGGCAGGGAGCTGTGATGTCCCAATGTGGCTCCCCTCCAATTTGTCTGCTGTGCATGTGATTCCCATATCAAAGCAGGGATGTGTCATTGTAGCCATCATTTGGAGAATCATTGGCCTGGCTTATTCTTGTATGCATGCGCTAATCCAATTGAATTTTTCTTCAGCCCTTCAACGAGACCTCGATGAGTTGCCTCGCAATGAAACGCCTTTCTTTTTTGTCTGTTTCAGGCCGAATTGTTACCGTGGAAACAGTGACGATACAGATCTCCAAGTTGCACTGGTCGGAGCCTGTTGATGTGCTCAAGTGTTGCTGGGTGGACGGCTACACGCGCCACAAATACTACTTCCTCCGAGTATTTTACAGAATGGGCCCCACCGCCCAGGAAACCATAGGTACGTCCCAATCCATTATATCATAAATGTTGCAACTCAAACTTGCTGTAGAAGTTTCTTTTTTCCCTGAGGTCACCTTTAACTATATTATGGCGGGAAAGTGCCTGGAAGTGGATGTCTTGCTGGTTTGCAGGCGCCTTTTTGGTGAGAAACGATCAATCCATCAATGAAGCTCTTGTGCGGAAAGTGGAACCAAAGGCTTTCAATACCAAACTCAAGCAAACCAAATGTGCTGCAAGAAAGTTTGGCACCCTAAACTAAAGTGAATATACCCTTAAATAGTACTGGATCTTCAAAGAATCTTAACCTTGAGCCCTTCACCTAAATTGATGCTATGTGTCCCAGTAAGCCATGTATATTTACCAAATGAGCCAAAAGAAGGTTTCTGGGCTAAATTGACGTTATTCCATCAACATATTGGTCTTTTAAGGAATGCAATCCACAATAATTCGTTACATATAGGACATAATATGTGCACCTTAATATGTGATATATATGTTATTTGTATGCAATGGTTACAAAGCTCTGAAACTTCCAAACTATATTTGCAGTAAGAACTCCTGAGTAGATTTAAGGAAAGACTAGAATAGAAGATTGTGATTGAATGAGGAAAACATGCAGTGCTTAGATTGAGGGACGAATAAGATTGAATGACTAGAGCGGAGTAATGAAACAGAAGGACAGAGAACAAGGCTATGGTGCTATAGATAGACAGATGGGGGAAATAGAATTGTATTAAGTGGGGCTTAACATGCATGTGTTCGTGGCGGGGGCCATTAAGGGTGCTGCGGAGAGTGGAGAACATAGATGAACATGCGGAGTTACAGCTATAAATGTTTCATCGGATGTCATTGGTTGAGCTGGGGATGTCGCAAGATGCCGATGACACGCAAACTGCCTATACTAGTGATGCGGCCTTCAGTCTCCTCCTTGGCTGTTTTAGCATCTCTTCGCCATCTCCTACAACATCTACGAATCATTCGCAGCTGTCCTTGGACATATCTTGTTAAGGGCCCGCCCAGCTGTGATCAGATTTATACAACACATGAGCGAGCTGTGTAGAAATGTATATATAACAACACTGCGGAAATTCACAGAAAGTTGACAGTTTTTGCCGGAGTCCTATATATAGAGCTTAATGTAAATCTGCAGACTCCTTTTGTAAAAGAAAACCGTCTTTAATATTTTCAACTTGTGAAGTAGCTTTGTCACTTTCATCGACAGTTATGTCGAGTTGACTTTCTTTTGCGTCAAGTTTACCTTAATTACTGCTAGATTTGGTTTGGCTCCTAGGCTGCTGAATGAGAATGCCAATCAAAATCTTCAAAAGTATGGTGAAATCAGTTGCACCACAACGCCAAATTGAAAGCAGATTTTGTATAAATCATGCAAGCAGTATTAAAGTTAGGATAACAGCATCACAAAGTGGGAGAATTGTGTTGTTTTACATTGCAGAATTTTGCAGTGTGTACCTTACACCGCCATATAGTCTGCAAGTACGTACTTGTGACAAGGTGAGATCATGAACGGCTCATTAAATCAATCAAGGTTTCATAGCTTGGGCGTTCGATACTTCGAATGTCATCATTTGCATTCTGATTTGTGGCGAGAGATAATTTCTATGGTTATGTAGCAAGTTGACTTCTGATTTTTGTCTATAACAATCTTATCTACCTCATAAAGAAGAAGCTGTTACTAGGTTCTTTGGAAGGACAGCAACTTTCACAGTGCATCCTATATAGCCTAATATTGGCTTCTCCAGATTTTCTTTTTATCAACATTTATTAATACAGATTGCAGCAGGGCCAGTGGTATAAAGGTCATGTAGCTTGGTAATCTGTTATGTTGGGGTGAACTGCTGTTGTCTGTGAAGTGAATACATCAAGATTAGCCACTTATTGAGCTGTGTGGCATTAGAGAAATGAACAATGTTCATAGGTGCCCCTGTGACCTGCTTTTGACATCAAGCTCTCCAGTCAATCATAAAGGATTATATTAGATTAGAAACACTGCTGCTTCCAGCCCATGTTAGCTTGACAATGCTTTGTTATTCAACAATCAATCCATACCAGCTCGAAGTTATTATTGGAAAATTTCCCATTCAAATTCCCCATCCAGGCTAGCTTTAATTGGTGAGGGATTTCTCACAATACAATAATGCACAAGGCTGCACCCTGCGACCGTGGCGCCTGGCTGGTTTTTATTTTAATATGATTGAATCAATTTGTGCAAGTAGCGCATGTCATTAACACAAAATTGATTATCCGCTGGCAAGTCAGTGATTTGCTGATGACAGACTGCCAGATTTGATAAGGAAGGATTTTAAGAGCCAAGTCGTGTGCCATTGGTGAAGGTTATTATTCCAAGGGGGAGGAAGAAAAAGACGCTGAATTGGTTTCTTTGGCTTTTTTTCCTCACCCGGGGGCCACCGTTAGCTCTTCCTGAAAGACCTTAACCAATTCCTTGAGAAAAGAGGTTTACATTGCAAGCCGCTTATTGCGTTTAGCTTGCAGCTGAAGGTTGAATCTCCCTCTTTCGCTGTCTCTCACTCTCGATCTCCTCCCTCGCTAGTCGCTGCGTTCCGAGTCGCTCGCTCCTTTTTTTTCTCCTATCTCTCACTCTCTTTCGACCTTTCCTCTAACTGCCAGCTGTCTAAATATTGCCTCGATGCGAGTCACGTTAGGCGAGAACTGTCGCTCAACTCTCCTGGGCCGCAAGAATCTGTGAGGTGTGCTCCAAAGAGACTAAGCTGGAGGTGCGTGTGATTGCTCTGCTGATTGGTGCTGATGGCAAAATACCTAGGAGGATGCTCTCCTGTACATCTCAGCCAGAACCAATCCCAATTGCAACTCTAATCACTTCTTGTTGTTCATCTGAGAAATTGCTGATTTAACCCCTTTTTTCTAGACTCTTACTGAACCATTCTCATTAACCCAGTCGATGTGTATGCAGACTGCGAAGTATATATATTCTATAGGAAACCTATTGGCTTCTATATATATTGCTGTTTGTGGCAAAAATATTCTGTCTCTTTGCCAGAAAAAGAACGTATGCAATATAGGTCTACATTGTTCATAAAATGTATCAAAGCCTATTTGAGAAAATAATGTATTTGGGTTATTTTAGATTCCAGGCAAAATATTTTCCATCTATCTGTCTGTCTGTCAATCTATCTAGCTATCTAGGTATATATCACTACTAAGTATACCGGAAAGGTCAAGAGGGGTCCAAAGCGGAATACTTAGTAGTTATATCTATCTATGTACATCTATGTATCAATCTATCTCTCTTTATATCTATATTTATCTGTGGTTCTGTCTGCCTATCTATCTTCATTTGGTAATGATGGTCTGGGTGTCTGTTACTCAGCCTGAAGGTCATGGATTGATTAGTTGGGATGGGATGCTCATATTTCAGGCAGCAAATTAACACTCTGCAGATTTAAGATGAAGCGTCGTCGTTAGAAATCATTACAGAGGGTAGTTGCTCCAAACTTTTTTGGTTCTTTTTTTAGTAGTGAATTGATTAACTGAGAGTGATAGGCCTGATAGGGATAGAACTAGATAGAGCAGCTCTATAGCATACTTAGTGCACCTCACCAAGTTCAGTGACCCACGAACAGATGAAGGGACAGGCGGAAAGAGTTTCAGACACCGAAGAAGGATGAAAAGGGGACGGATATAAGAGAGGGAAACGTGGTTTTAAAGAGGGATTACAACCAGTGTCCAATGATCTTCCATTTGTGGTTGCTGCATTTAATGAGGTTGAAGAGAAGCGAGAAGGAGAACGGCAGTTATGAGAGGAATCCGGACTTTTGCAAATTGAAAAGGGATCGATGGGTGAATGAGAGGGTGCTGGTTTGAGGAGCGCTTGGCATGCTGTCCCGCCATTTGCTGCACCATTTTCCGGACTGTTTACGATGGCTGAGATAGCAGCGGACCAAAATGGGTGCAGCCGCCCCAGCCGTAGTTTTCCTGGACAGCTGCGGTGTCCGCCATTGTAAAACTATTTTTAGACGTGTAACTGCCATTATCCTCAAGTTGCCGAAGAAAGTATTATGCGGCTTGATGACAATTTAGCCATGATAACATTGCAGTTACTACTACCAAAGCCTCCTTTCACAGTTTTACAGTGTCCCCCCCCCCAGGCCTTTACTTCTGAACACTGACAACAGCACCCCCACAGAATTAACAGAGCCATTAAAGCAGAGATGCTGCTATGATGGCCACCATTATGGCTGCTACGACTGGGATCAAAGTGGAGTTGGTCCATCTGGCCCTATGACATCAAAACATCAAGGGCATCAGCAACAGCATCACAGCAGTATCAGACACAGCATCAGCAACAGCCCAAGCATTTACACCATTCTCCCCATCCATCTTCTGGCCGCATCACCAGTGCCCTGTTTCTGCAGCAATACTGACCCCAATAAGCCCCAGTGCATGCCAGAGCACACATCAAAGTGGGGTCCTACCAATGCTTATTGTTGGTTAATGTCCTGCCATCTGTATGATTTCCCCTATAGTTTCCTAATATCAACAGCATATAGATAAAAGTCAATGGAGAATGGGCTTGATATTTATCTACCAATATCTATATTCTTGTGTTTCTTATGCCCATTTAGTCATATACATATCTGCCTATCTCTATATAATAAATCATTAATTGTTTGAGATTAGCATGCTGTGGTTCCGGTTGTCATTCCAACATGCGATGGCAGCACGGACCCAAGTTTAAATTGATATATAATCCTGTCTCACAGTTTTTCAGTTTTACTTATATCTGTGTCTTAAGTCCCCATGTATCACCGGCAAGTGCATAAATTGTGCACATAAAACCAATCCTCCTCCACAACCGTAATGGTTTCAATGAAAGAAAACATGGATATTCATGGATATTCATGTCATCTCTGGCTTATCATGCTTATGCGCTTGCCGTACCATCCGCTGTTTACTTTGCGGCGACATGCCAGTAACGATTATTCCATCTTGCCGCGATTGCCATCTTCCTGCGATTGCCCCTGTTCTGCTTCTTGGCTCACAATGGGAGGGAAACCCTTACAATGTCACCCATTATTGATGTAACAATGGCGTACACTCTCTTTGTGTACCTCTCGGAGGCCCTTCTCCCCGTGATCGAGCACCGACGAGCAGTCCTCATCGGATCCGCATTTTGCCGTTGCCATAGTAACCGAAATGACAGTCGCTAGCACTTGTCACATCTCGTCAATTCGTAACATCGCCTCATCCCCTTTGTGTCAATTGTGGTGGGAATCCTGCGCTGTGTGGACCGCAGCTCGACTGACATCTCTGACATCACTTTTGGCAGGCAGCCCCACAGCCCATGCAGCCCAACCCAGAAATGTCTGATTCTAGTTTTGGGTTTTAGGGCAGCATATCCTCCAGCTGTCTGAGTGCTCTCCACAATCCACATATGATGGAAAATTGGAAATATGGAAGTAATACTGTAATATAGATCTACAGGTAGCCTTTATCTGTGTAATATATACAAGATAATTTTTTGGCTTGTCAGTGCATGGAGATCACGAAAAAATTTCTGGTAATGGTTTTGGGACCGCTGGCAGCAGATTCGCTCTCAGAGAGCTTCCCTTAAATATTACTCGACTGAAATATGGAAATAACCCTAGTATCAAAAGAGGTAGTTGATTTGTCACAGCAAGTCATATATTTTCATTAAAGCCCAAATTTGGTTTTGCCACATATCATCTTGCAACCCTAAAATATCTCATGGCAGTTTTGGATATATTGGTGGCAGATTTAATGTTTCCTTCGGCCTAGAAATATGGAAGTTGCATTAGTATAAACTCAGCAACATTAAAAACGCACACTTTTAAAAAGGCTAAAAAATAGTACTTGTTCTATAGATATCAAGATAAAAATTTTCCCACATCTAGACGTTGCCATCGGGTATATACACGAAAAATTTCAAATCTCTAAGTGCAGTACTTTTGTGTCAAATTAAGTTGTCGTGGTCACTGTCGAAAAATGAAAGTCACAAACTGCACTTTAACACAAAACGCACAATTGGAAATATTGGTTTTGTGGCATGCTGGATGGGATTAATCTTATGAAATTTTCACATAACAGGCACAAGACTTCCAAAAGAGGTCCCACAGAAGTTTTTGAAAAAAAAAGTCAATGATAAAGCAGATTTTGAATTAAAAACTCAAAATTTACGAGTTCACATCTTCAAATGAAGCATGTGAACCAGCACTATTAAATAATGGGGGTTTTATGCATGCCCAGGGTAGAAACACACACAGACAATCATTCCATATCAATTGCCTCAAAAATCTGAATAAAACATCATTTTTTAAGGTTTTGACAAAAGGCTCCAGTAGGGGGCGTGTCAGCATTGACACTTAATTTTTATTAAATTCATCCTCTTTAATTGTGGTTGGGTCAGATATCCCTTTTCGCTAACTCATCAAGGAAGGAAAATTATAAACTTTCCTGGCTTATCAAAAAAGTTTGTAGAGAGAACAGCTAAGTTGTTGAAATTAATGATCAGAGGAAATTGAAGTTTTGTGACTTCCATTTTCGACAGTGACCACGACAATTTAATTTGACAAAAAAGTACTGCACTTAGAGATTTGAAAGTTTTCGTGGATATACCTGATGGCAACTTCTAGAAGTGGGCAAATTTTCATCTTGATATCTTAAGAGGAAGTACTATTTTCAGCCTTTTTAAAAGTGTGCGTTTTTAATGTTGCTGAGTTTAGGTCGATGTAGTCTGTTCGCCTGATAGAGGTTGAAGTAGTACACATGTAGCTGTCACAATTTTTTTTTTTTTTTTCAGGCCAGAAGTAGTCTATGGATTGTATTCGCGCCTGAAGTAGTTTAGATTAGCTATTCGGGCCAGAAGTTTAGATTAGCAAAGTAATTAACGCATTGTGGTTTATGATACCTGATGTTCGATTAGGTCATAACACTAAACCAAACATCTGATCCCACTTCTGGTCTGATCCCTGGGATAACCTTGTTGTCTGAACTTATCTCTTTGATATTGTAGTTGAAGGAAGAAATCCCTTTGTTTTTGCTATCTATAGATCACTACTGTTATATTATATAAACATCTAAAATTGCCTGTGGCTGCAGGTGAGGTATAGTAGATATATATCATAGTTTGTGTCATCATATATCTGTCTTATGTGGATTTAGGAAGGGGATGATGGATGCACTCTTTCTTTCATCCAAATCTTCCTCTCTGTGGAGATAGATCTCCCTTCATCATCTCCTAGACTTTGTTGGCTACAGGTAGCCTTTTTTCTGTTATTAGGTTTTATCTGGTTGTGGTTATTGTTGTGGGTGGGGGGTATACTGTTTGCTATGACAGACATTTTTTTCCCTCATATATTGTTACAACTCACAACAGAACCTATTAAGCCTTCCTATACTGATACCTTTAATGGCAATGGCTGTTGGTAGTACTTTAAGGGGAGGCCATGATATTAGCAAAGGTCTTAAGAAATAGACCAATGTTTATGAACATTTTTGTATATCCAGAATCTTTCTTTGTCTTTTATGTCAATGACTGCATGCAGTTAAACGTTTAAGTCTGAAGATCATGACACCATCTACAGGCAGCAGCATCATGTTTACTTTCAAAGGTTTTATGAAATATATCTTAATCATATTGACAAATTGTTGTGTCTGCTTTGCTTGATTACAGTAATTATATATAGGACCATCAGTGGGGATACAGACATTTTGATGGGGGGGGGGGTCTATTGAGTTATCGCGATGCGGAACTCATAGCCCTCAACAAAATAAGACGTCGTGTTCTTATGATTGGTGTCTTGAAATATAAAAAAGCTAAAATGGCTATCTTAACCTTATTTGTGTGGACCATAATCTACCTTTCTCATTTTTCTTGAGATACGGCTATACCTGCCATTACTTCTGTATTCTACATCTGACCGTACAACAGGTCCGCCATACTCTCTGCAACCTTTTGCTTTGTGCTCCTCAAGATCTCCAGAGTTGACAGATGCCCACTATGTGCTCAAGAGTGCTGTTGCGAGTAATAGATATTACTGTTTTATTCAGGCTGTTGGGTATAGGCAATATTTGGGGAACAGGTTGACAGGTTGAGTGATGGATTGGAAGCGATGAGCATATTTAAGTGGACCACCAAAGTTGGTCTGCCATGCATCATAGATATACGCACACAGCACTACACGGGCTGAGGCATAGTCAGTAACTGTTAGTCTCTTTATATGGTGACCAATCTTCTTGTTTTTCTGCAAGAGCACAAACAATTTCAGCTGAGAAATAGGTTGGCATATATGAGATAGAACCTACTCAGCGTTATCACTTATGAGTGTGATAATAGTCATATTCTGTTTTTGTCACCACATCAGTTCTATTTCTTCTCTAAAAAATCATTCTCTGGCGTTATTGTTCCATAACATACCAGATTTTTGCATCAGAAAATCTTATTCCATAACATAATTTAAACCATATTCTGGCAACAACAAATTCTGGTTAAAGAAAAACACTAAACATCAAACATGTACCTGCTAAGTGGAAAAGTGAAGTCAAATGGCAATGATCGATGGAGTCCATGACAACAAACAAAGTCACTGCACTTTGTGAAATGAAAATGAAAACATTTGATTGAGTTAGGAATAACCTTGATATAACCGTCTTGTCTTTTATTTTAGTAATTAATGTTGAGCTCTCTTCCTATGTAATCTGATATTTGAGACCTAATCAGATAATGGTTCTAATAATGTTAAAGGCTTAAACATTTTAATGAGAAATTTCAATCAAATCTTCCTTTTAGGTTCAGTCTTATTGAAAAGACTATATGAGGCAAAGAAAAATTAAAAAGCACAATTGACTTAAAATTACAACATAAGGTGACTTAGACCACCAGAAGGAAGAAGACAGATCAATAACTCAGCTCAGTGCACTACAAGAAACCAATAACTCCACAGTCAGTCTGTGCCTATGACCCTGTATGTAGTGCTTCTTTAATGGGGGAGATGATCCCTGTTTTTCCATGCTCCTAATTGATCAGACACTTTAGATGTGCATTAGCCGAACTGGCAGCTGGGCTGGTGCTGTCAATTACTGCCCCCTTCCATTTTGCAATGCATTAGAATGGGGTCACTGCAAATTGCTGCCGTTCCATTGATATGGATCTTGGTGGTAATGGTTTTTACACCGCAGGGTGTCTATTTCCCAAGTCTATCTGCATGGAATCCTACTGGAGGAGCTAAGATTAGTCTCAGAAGCATGGAAATGTGCAAAGATAGTGAAGATCTATGTGAAGATACCAGCCATACAACACTATGGAACCGATATCTAATCCATGAAGCTGTTGCCTGATTATGAAGCGTCAGAAAGCAGTTAGGGAGGTGGGATTTCTTTGAAAGAAATTGCTAACAGAGCCATGAGAATCATGCAGGAAAGGGCATACCACAGCAAAGCTGTGAATCCTTCCTAATTGCTTTCACTTGAGTGACCTTCCTAATGGCTGGTGTACTGAAGTAACTGAACACAAGTTGAGCAAACTTTTTAAACTGTCCTTTTAGTGTATATGGTGTGCCACATATATACTTTTTTAAAAGCAGAAATGCATGTTGAACAAAGAAGACATATGTCTTGTCATTTCTAGCCCAGCAATCAGCAAAAGGTAAAAGAACGCTTAGAAGAGAGATAGTAAAGAACTTGTGACAAACAAAAATATCAGTTTTGCACTATTTCCACAGAGCTCAGTGCAGAAGAAGTAACTAAGAAGCAAACTGGTGAAGAAAAGTGTGTAGGCCAGTTGTCTCTGCTCATTTGCCTCGCCTTGCATGCTTATTTGAAGTCTATGAATATCAGCCATTGTGGCAAACCTTCCACACAGAAACTGTCAAGGTGAGTCTTATGTAGAGCTACAATTGCAGTGAACATAAGAAAAAATGCATTTTTTGCTGCTCTTTTGCCTGCTAATTTCATTAAATTACTACGGAGAACATAATTAACGAAACTTCGCAAAAGCTGTATTTCCAGAATTATGAATCTATCTGGCTTTGTGGCAATGAATCATAATTACATCTATCTATCTATCTATTTATGTTCTTCTCCTTTTCTTTTTACTTTCGTCTTTAATATTAATAGAAAACTGTTATTTCAGAACAGCTTTGATCATGGTCATGGATGTATCCTACTTCCTAATGAAAATGAAAACATTTGATTAGGTTTGGAGTAGCCTTGATATAACCATCTTGTCTTTTATTTTAGTAATTAATGTTGAGCTCTCTTTCTATGTAATCAGATATTTGAGACCTAATCAGATAATGGCTCTTATAATGTCATAGACATAAGCATTTTAATGCGGAATTTCAATCAAATGTACCTTTTTGTGAAGTCTTCTGAAAAGACTTTTAGAAGTTGTAAGGAAAAAATGATTGAGAAGCACATCCAGCTTAAAATAATAACATAAGCTGACATAACAGAAGAACGAAGACGGGTCAATGACTCAATACACTACAAGAAACTTACTCCAAAGTCACTCTGTGCCTATGACCCTGTATGTAGTGCTTCTTTAATGGAGCAGGTGATCCCTGTTTTTCCATGCTCCTAATTGATCAGACACTTTAGATGTGCATTAGCCGAACTGGCAGCTGGGCTGATGCTGTCAATTACTGCCCCCTTCCATTTTGCAATGCATTAGAATGGGGTCACTGCAAATTGCTGCCGTTCCATTGATATGGATCTTGGTGGTAATGGTTTTTACACCGCAGGGTGTCTATTTCTCAAGTCTATCTGCATGGAATCCTACTGGAGGAGCTAAGATTAGTCTCAGAAGCATGGAAATGTGCAAAGATAGTGAAGATCTATGTGAAGATACCAGCCATACAACACTATGGAACTGTTGTCTATTAAATGTCTAATCCATGAAGCTGTTGCCTGATTATTGAGCACCAAGAAAGCAGTTAGGGAGGTGGGATTTCTTTGAAAGAAATTGCTAACAGAGCCATGAGAATCATGCAGGAAAGGGCATACCACAGCAAAGCTGTGAATCCTTCCTAATTGCTTTCACTTGAGTGACCTTCCAGCTTCCTAATGGCTGGTGTACTGGAGTAACTGAACACAAGTTGAGCACACTTTTAAACTGTCCTGTTAGTGGTGTATGTGTTTATGGAATGCCACATATATAGGCAGAAATGCATGGTGAACAAAGAAGACATCTGTCTCATCATTTCTAGCCCAGCAAAAGGTAAAAGAACGCTTAGAAGAGAGACAGTAAAGAACTTGTGACAAACAAAAATATAAGTTTTGCACAATTTCCACAGAACTCAGTGCAGAAGAAGTTACTAAGAAGCAAACTGGTGAAGAAAAGTATATGGGCCAGTTGTCCCGGCTCATTTGCCTCGCCTTGCATGCTTATTTGAAGTCTATAAATATCAGCCATTATGGCAAACCTTCCAGAGAGAAAATGTCAAGGTGCTTCTTATGTAGAATTACAATTGCAGTACATACAAAAATATACTTCCTTTTGCTCTTTTGTCTACTTATTTCAGTAAATTACTGCAGCAGAGAACATAATTTGCTAAACTAGGCAAAGCAAAAGCTGTTTTTTTTAGAATTATGTATCTATCTCGCTTTGCCGCTATAAATATTTATCTATATGTCTGCCTATCTATCTAACTTTTCTTTCTTTCTTTGCATAGTAAACAATTATTTAAGAACACCATTGGTCATGGATGTATCTCATTGTTTCCTAACATAATATCCTGCTTGTGTTAATTGCTTTTCTTTTGAGGCGTTTGACTCATCCTCAAACAAAAAGGACATTATTATCTCATCATGGCCGCCTCTGTAATATTTATTTTGTCCTTTCTTCCACAGAAAGAAAACAAAAACAAAACAGAACCAACTTGAACTTGGTGTGATTGTTTTTATGGTTCTGCCAAAATCCCAACAAGGCTCTTTCGTGTTTTCAGTGCATTTAGAGAGTAAACTGTAGAAGCTTAAGCCCTGCACCAAATGACTATGTCCTTTGTTATACCCTTCTGACATGCAGGGTGTGGGGTGTTTAGCCCTCTTCCTCTGCTCATTATAGCAGATGAGGCCCAACTCCAACTTTGTTCCCTAGTGGATGTTTTGGAATTTCCCTTCAAGCACCTGGAGCTGACACAGAATCAGCTAAGCCTCAGCACCGCTTCATCAACCAACACTAGATAGCATCTTTCCTTTCGGAATTCTAACGTTCACATCCAGCTGCCCTGACGAATCACAGTGAATCTCACAGAGAGAACAATGCAATTGTTTACGTACGTCAGAGTCTGCGTCACTTCCGTCTTGAAAAAACACATTTTGTCCCGAGCGAAAGGCAGGGCGAGCGTGAGTTTTATGACGTACGGTGTGAAGAGGCAGATGGGAGCTGCTCCCGGCAAATAACAAGAATAATGTATGTTTAAGACCCAACCCAAGCTAAGCCAGTGCTTTTAGCCTGAGTGTCCTCTTAGTGTGCAAAAAAGCCACTGAAGACAATGGCTGTGTGCAGGACAGTGTTATGGATTGGCTGGCTGAGATGAGCTCTTCTGGGAACCTTTGGGAACCTGAGAAGAGTTGAGCTGCACCATATGGATGCAAGGCATCCTCATCACATCATTTAAGTGGCCCATTCTTCAAACTTTGGTGCTCAGAGGTAAAACAAAACCTTGATGTATACAGTATGTCCAAACATCCATGTGCAGCATGGCATACTTGTATACATCCAACGTCATTTAAGTGGCCCATTCTTCAAACTTTGGTGCTCAGAGGTAAAACAAAACAATGATGAATAAAGTGCATATGTCACTCCAAACATGTGCAGAATGGCATACTTGTACACTGTACCCTGTACAGCCAATATTGTTTACAGATGATTTCATAATTGTAGACACTGAGACTGAATGTTAATTTTTTTTTCTAGGAAATGTATGCAATAGGGAAAATGACATTAAACAAGAAATTCTTTAAAAAAAGAATTGTAGGGACCTGAGGTTTCTTCAAACACATATTTTATTTTCCAAATGTTCAAATAATGTTTTATGTATGTGTAGTTGCATCTATACCTCCAATGTACCAGTGTGAGTGTGTGATATAACAAACCTAATACATGTTACATCATGATTAGGCATGCCTAATTACAGGTGTTATTAACATAGACAGCAAACCAAGCAATGAGAAGCCCTTTTAAATTCTTTGTCATGAACATGAAATTTCTATTTCCATTACAACAAACTAATTTTGGCTTGCATAATATTTGGATTATTACACTTTTAGACTGGCCAGTTTGTGAGAAGTTGAATATCTAATGTTCTCATACAGTGTTTTCTTTTATCACTTGTCTTATGTTGTCTCAAATGTTTATACACTTAGGCTATATAATTTTTTGAAGGAAATCTCTATGGGATAATATTATGCTCCAGGTGTGCTTTGGATATGGTCCCCAATGTATTATGCTCCAGGTGTGCTTTGGATATGGTCCCCAATCACTCAACCATGACAGCTCCCAAGGTCATGCAGTGAAGGAGCTACTGAGCATAAAGAGGGGCAAATATATACTTGATTTGTAAATTGTAGTCACAGTTACCTTTGCTGTAGCATGAGTATCCTCCTAATATTGGAGGTAAATTTAGAGGGTACTCCTGCTATAGGGAAAGTATATCTGCAAGGCCAACTTCCTAGTGGCCCCCTCCAGAAACTCGAGAAGCTCCACCACTGCAGTACACATAAATTGATGACAAATAGCACTTGGCTGATTATTTTTGCCCCTTTAGTTAGGGACCTCCACTGTCAAATCTTTCCTCATTTGGAGCTTATAACACAGATCTGAGATGGTCCCTACAAAAACTTTATACATCACTTTTCCCAATAGAATGACATGTCCTAGAAAAAAGTTCACGGTTAGTTTCAGTGTCTACAATTATGAAATCATCTGTAAGATATATAAGCATTCTGTGATGAATGTGTTCATTCGATGATAACTTCTGCAAAGGGAAGGTCTTAAAGTGAGACCATCCAAGTCAATATTCTTGCATTTAGAGGGAAAATGCTAAATGTCAAATTTGACATGTATTCGATGCGTCCATGTTGTCTCTTTTTCTTCTGAAATCAATTGAAGCTTTATAATCTACAGGTGACATACCCTATATGTTGGAGAAGATTTGCATGTACCTCTGAATACTTTATGTGGAAGCTTAATAGTTGGTGGCAGGTATTCAATGCTATATATTCTGTCATGTACAATTTAATATAAAGACCTTGAATGATAAGAGGTGATTTTGTTTCTGAAAGTACCATTTTGCTCATCTGGTAGTTGATTTTTTCTGTTGTTATGGATAGGCTTGTGGTCCTGTTTGAAATGGTTTGTTTTTCTTTCAAGTTAAGTTTTGCACTGAACGGTTCTGAACCTTTTGTCAATTGTGGAAGTTCAATCCCTGCCTTCTACTGAAGTGTTTTTGTCAAACAGTGGCTGTCTGCAAGGAACATGTACATTTGTGTGACATTGGTAAATGTTCATGTACGTTTGATTGCAGATGCCACTGAATAAAACAGGAATAAAGGAAGGCAGATCAGACAAAAGCATGCCTGGTTTATTGGAGACCATTTGGTATACCTTTGATTTCCTCGAAGACAGGGCTCATGCAAGCTAGGTAGATGAACAAAGAGATGAAACATAATAATAGAAAGATAAAAGAGCTAATGACAAGAGCAATTTGCTTCAGGTAAAACTGGTTGTTGCTATTTTTGCTGCAATTGCTCAGAGGTCCCTAATCGTGTAATGCATAGGGAATTGTGCATCTCATGAGGCTTATTGGGAAGACTTTGAGGAGAATTGTTTATAGGTCTTATCAAGCAGCTTATCATCCCACTCCAGAATACCCAGAAAATGCCCACAGAATGCCCACAAAATGCCCTCATTTAGCAGATTTTACGAGGAGTATATCATGTGCTTTTAGCCATGGACAAAAGACTGCATTGGATCAATATGGGGATGAGCAACATTGGCAAAAGTGTTAAAGAAGCTGCTGATTTAATGTGTCCAAGATTATCCCATCCCATTAATCTGTGTGAAGCAGTGGGAGCAGTTGGAGGCAGTGTGGCATGGGAGGCTGCCTACTATACTGGGCTATAGATGTGGCTAGCCTTACTGGTGCAGATAAGAAGCTTTGGAGGGGTGACAAACAGGCTTTGCTATGCATTTCTGTATCTCATGAATTATTGCAAAGACATTGTGTCTGACTAGTGTGACACAAGAGGCAAGCAAGACTGTCGCTAAGTACTTTGACCAGCTTTGAGCTAACAACAGCTAACTATGGGCTTGTATGCATGGACAACAACAGCATATGCTGGTTCTATTGTTCTTCTCTCTTCTGAGCAGCCAGAGAATTAGTTCCATGGATTAGCCATATTTGTGGAGAATTTGTAGTGCTCCCTCACACTGGACTTTGGATTGGATTCCAGCTTAGGTCCCATTCCAAACAGCTGTAGCAACTAGTGGTCCCTGCAGTAAGCATCCCCACCTCAAGCAACCACCCTATAATGTGCAACTTGCAAAATCTCAAGCACCCACATCCCAAGTATTGAGTCTAATATAACCTTTCCATACTTGTAGAAGGGGGTATTGCTGATCTGTATACTGTACTGTTGTACAAAGTTGTTTTGTGGTTTTATCATTATATCAGAAGCAGATATTATTTTTAAGTACTGTCACCGATGTATGTATCACATTTGCTGTTTTTTGGACCGGCATTTATTGTGGTTCAGACCTTCTAAAACAGTACAAGGAAGGTGGGCAAATCCATAGCAGTCTGTGGTTTGAACAACCCTGCTCCCAGCTACCTTACTATTTCAGCAGGGTAGTTCAAACTCTTGGCTAGTGCAGGAGTGTTGTAACAATTCTAATGCCTGTGCCTTTTATGCATACATTTAAACTTGGCAATCATCACAAATCAACGGTTATCAATCAGGAGTCTTTGATAGGCCTAATCAAGAATGTGGACTGTGGAGGATGTGCTCTTTCGCAGTACTTCGATTCCGGAATTAGAACATTGTGTGAACTGTGAAGTGGTCACATTATTACTTGTGCTGGACTGCTATTTTCATCCTTTATCAGTGCCACCTGTGGAGCACCTCTTGCCTGTCCTAATTGATGTGACACAATGTATTAATGCAGAACAAGAGAAGAAAAATGAGAGATAATCTCCTTTGTGGTTGGAAATATTGCGTCTTCTACCTGATGAGCAAAGTACATAATTGGATTGTACGTGGGAGCTGTGATGGCCAGGTCTGTCCTCATTCCAGTCATTATTTGTGGTGTCAATCGTCAATGGTGCCTGATATTAGATCAATTAATTCCATCCAGCATGATAACTGATAGCAGGTATACAATGGCCATTAGCAGAGTTGCTGGATTGCAATTACTATTGACATTAGGAGATAATTAATGGCTGACAGGAGACACCGCATGTCAGAAGGTTATCAAGAAAGTTAGAGAATCAATTATTGTCTTGTTAGTAGAGGGAATTTATAAAGGGAGAGGGGACAGTGATGTGCTGAGGTCAATGTCCTGTCTCTTTGCACCTGTTAGGTAACAAAGACAGATGGGGGGTGCCACTTTGATGAAGAACAATGGGAAGAGCCATCTTTCTGCCTATGCCTAAACTAAAGGGCAAGTCCAGGACTTAGTATTTGGAACTTCTAAAAGATGCTGAACGTGCTCCATTGGACTCTGTGTAATCCCTCTCTCTTAAATGTGAGTCAAAGAACTGAGAAGAAAGGGTCGTTAAAGAATTGAATCCACACACAGTTTTGTGAATCCAGGAGAATTTCTACTGTACCTATTTCTTGCTGATGTGAAAGTATAGGATCAGCCAAAAATATTTGGAATTGGTCAGTGTTACACTGTAAAATTTGAAATTTTGAGTCAGCTTAAATGATTGAGTGAGATTGTTGCACAATTCTTTGAGCTAATTAGATAGCTTGTTGTTTTAAGTTATGATAACTGACAAATTATCTTAGCTGAAAATAACAAGCAATGTTAGCTCAAAGGAATTGTGCAGCCATCCACTCAATCATGTAAGCTGACTCAAGATTTTAAATTTTACAGTGTTGGAAAGTGACCAGCCAAAAAAAATTGGAATTGGACAGTGTTACAAAGGAGAATGTCCTTCAACAGAGCTTGTCTCTCACACTGATTTCAAGAGAAAACATTCTCACCTAAAGTTCCATGTGTCATCCTCAAGGTTGGCAATTAAAAGTGACCCTTGTCCTTGTCAATCATGTTATTGGACAGCCGCACACCTGGAGATCAACACTGAGGATTTGCTCAATGGTAGTATACTGGCTGCCAAACACTTAACCTCAGGTTCAATCTTGAGCTAATCCTCCTCGTCATTGAGTTAATCCGTCACGTTGAATTCAAGGTGTGCTGCTGTCCTATACTTTGACTGAGAATGACTGGGGTCAATTTTGTAATGAACTATGGAGATGACGTGTGGACAATATTTATAGTATGAATAAGCGCATGATAAGTGTCACTATTGGCACTAGTCTAGGCAGATATTTTGTGCGATAAACAATCTGACTACTTTTGTGATTATAGTCCCTGTGTTTATGTGGAAGGAGACCATCCACAAAGGTCTTTAAAATTGTACATACAGTAACATAAAGAAAGTGTCAAGAATTAGATAGTCAGCTTGGATTGGAATGTAGGTTGACTTGTGATAATAGTCAGAATATCCTGCCATTGAGTTAATCCCCCACATTAATCTTAAGGTGTCTCTGCTGTCTTACACCTTGTGATTGAGGGAGACAGGGGTCACTTTCATTGCCAACCTTGGGATGGCGTGTGGACATCTTAGTGAGAAATGTCGCTGGGCAAATATTATAGATAGCAGGAAGGCGATGAATGGAGTAATAAAATTAATTTTGATCTCAGCACGATGCACACTATGCTGGGCACCACTGAAGATACCTTCCCAAATCCTAGCCTCAAGTTTTGAACCTAACAAGATTTACCCTCAACAAAAAACCTCCAAACTAATAAGTTAAGAGTGCATGTCTCTACTTCATAACATTTAAGGTTGTTAATCTCAATACTTTCAAATTAGCTTCATTGATGAAGAAAAAGAAGTGTATTATGTGTAGAGCCTATTAAATTGTGTTGAGTCAACAATCTTTTGTGCTATTAATTATTGGTGGATTTAGGCTGAATTGGAAGGAAGTGCCTTAATTAGTACACAGTTCTGGAGGCGACTATACTTCCTGGCACAGCTGCCTCTCACCTCTTCTCCCCTACGTTCCCCAAGAGCCTTCAGCTTCAACTTAAGAGACCATTGTGGCCCCTGACAGCTCCCATCAGCCTGGGGCCTGGCCAATGGTCAGTCTAATTACCTCGATTCTGACCCTGCCCTCACTCGCCCCATCTCATGCCTTCCCCTGGCTAGCTGCAGGCAAGCGCTGGCAGCAGGCTAAGCAAGCAAAGCAAGCAAGGCAAGAAGAGAAGGTCCAGTCACGATCACCTTCCTGCTATCTATAATATTTGCCCAGCGACATTTCTCACCGAGATGTCCACACGCCATCCCCAAGGTTAGCAATGAAAGTGACCCCTGTCTCCCTCAATCACAAGGTGTAGGACAGCAAAGACATCTTCAGATTAATGTGGGGATTAGCTCAATGGTGCCATTATACTTCCAGTCACTCGGCATCTCGGGTTCGAATCGATGTATTTATACTATAAAATCTTTTGCTTTCTTATCTGCAGGGAGTTTTGGCTCAGTGCATGGAAGTTCTGATAATTTCTGAACACTGCATTTTATGTAGTGTACATTTTATTGGTATTTTACATGCTCGTGTTTAAGAGTATTTCTGTGACTGTATTTTTCTTGCATGATTACATTTTGGTAGTTGCGATTTGAAACTTCGATGCCACTCTTATTTGTGAGGTCTAGCCTACAGGCCCTATACGTTGATGTTTCTTAGGATATTGATGAGTAAAGGCTGTGGATTCATTGATTTGACACTGCCAGTTGCAGCCTACTGTTGTGCTCTTCTGTCTTTTAAGTTTTTAACCGCGACGAAATGAGATAAAAACTGTGACAAAATGACCCGATGAGAAAAAAACATTATAACATTGCTACTTGTAAGAATGCATCAATAAGATGAATTGCTGCACAATATATTTACTGTTCTACCTGCATTTTATTGAATTCCTCTTGCTGTATTGACTAGTTTGCTTGGCAATGCCTGTACAGATCGGCCACCTTCTGTCAGCTGCCACGTCTCATTGACACAACATGCCTTGTGTTTGTCCTTCGATCTGTATCAATCATTTACAACTGTCAACATGACCTTGACTGCTTCGTATTCAACGTTGGCAAAGTAGACCTCTGTTGGACACCAATTTCAATCACCCTTCGTCTCATTGTTGTGTCCTTCTACGCGTGCTATATTATTTACTATTATTTAGGCCTATACTATCATAAGCCAGTATATACTGCAGTGAATCTAGCTCATATTCTTTGTTGTCCACCTATTATGCAAATTTTAAATGTTTGAATGTTTGTCTAATGATATAAGCCGGTTATTCACCATGGGATCGAGAATATGTGTTTATCACAGCTCGGGCTAAAGCTGTCGCTGGATAAATGACATATTCCCTCTCCAGTAGTGAATAAACTATACTTGTCATGAGACATCTGTTACATGGTCTTAAATGTTAAATCTTTGAAGGAGGTACTTACTTTGAAGACCAACTGGATAAATTTATATACTCCTCAGCAACTTCAGCTCCTTCCAAAGCTGACACCCTACTGTCTTGTGCAGTAGCTTCTCTGCACCTTACTGTTTGCCACACTGTAAATTCTGAAATTCTGAGTTAGCTCAAATGATTGAGTGAGACGGTTGCACAATTTGTTTGAGCCATGATAGCTTGCTGTTTTGAGTTATGATAATCTTTATGTTGTTATAACTTGCAAACAACAAGCTATCTTGGCTCAAAGGAATTGTGCAACCATCTCACTCAATCAATTTAGCTAACTCAAAATTCAAAATTTACAGTGCACTGTTTGCCGCTACAGCAATGTGTCGTTCGATCCGTACTTATCTCTTGTGTTTGTTGATGTGTTTCAGGAATAGCAGACTTCGTGCCAGAACAGTTGTCAGAGACAAGTACGTTCGACCCAGTCCCGGAATATGAGGCCTTCGAGGATGTGGTCGACAAGGCCACAGTCTGGTTGCAACACTGCCAGGTTTGTCTTACCCAACATAGATCTAATTACATTATATTTTGGTGTATCATTGTATTGTTTATGTTTATACAATGCATATATATATCATTGTGTTTTGAAATTTTGAGTCAACACAAATGATTGAGTCAGATGGTTGTGCAATTCCTTTGAGCTAACATATAGCTTGTTGTTTTGAGTGATGACAATGGACAGGTTATCTCAACTGAAAACAACAAGCTGTGTTAGCTCAAAGGAATTGTGCAACCATTTCTCTCAATCATTTGAGATGACTCAAAATTTCAAATTTTACAGTGTAGAGTGATTGTCTTTTGCAATATTGAATTGAATTGAATATTTATTTATTTAGTCCTGAATAGTGTATATATATAAAAAATATAAAGGCATGATATAGCATATTTACAGTTGCTATATGTATATGGCTGTTGGTATACTTAATTGTAACAATTGCCATATCTGCCACAGCAAGAGAGTTCTCTACAATATTCAACAATTCCTTTCGAATGGTTTACCCATTCGTGGGGTAAAAAACAACATTCTCATATAATACATGTTATAATTATCAATGCAAAATATAAATAGCATCTCAAGTGTTAATTTTAGTGCAGATGACTCTTCGAAGATCTCTTCTGATGATTTTAACAATTTTGCCAAATTGTCTGAGAGTATTGCTCTGCAAAATCAAGTTGATGTTGCTGATCCATTTATGTCTGGCTACTTCCCAAAATTGGTCAATTTTTCTTCAAGAAAAGAGCAGAAAATTTTGCAAAACTCTGCATTTATCATCAATGGTAGTTGTAAATTATGATCTGAGTAATGTGTGTATTATTAATCTATAAATTCAAGAAAAATTATCATAATCTACGTGTATCGCCTGTACTCGTGTAGGCCTAATATAAAAATGTTAATTTTCCATTGCAGGATATCAGGGTAACGAACGTCCAGACCTTAGATTGCACGTATATGAAAAAGCAAGGTGAGTTTAATGAAGGAGATTGATGATAGATATATATGCAGATCCTAAATGGGCACACAACATGAACACAACATTGCCAATTGCTGGTACATCTGTTGTCACATAAAAATGTACATCAATATGGTAGAAATAATGTTGAAATAACGTGAAAACAATGTTGAGATTTTTTCACAACATGGCTACAATGTTGCCACAACATTGTTTGCTAAAGTCATATCTTAACGCTGCTTCACAACATTGTGAAAACATCATTCTACCGTACTTGTCATAATTTTCACAAAAAATTGTCATGACATTGCTGCAACGTAGATGTGCCCATTGGGGAGTAACAGAATTAGAAGGATGATGATTGGATTGCAGCAGACTTTTATATACTGCCATTTCTGTACATACCAAAAGATTAAAAACAACACAAAGAAAAAATAGAATGACTGCTATACTTTATAGATGCCTATTAGATGTTATAATGAGTTTGCACTGAGTGAGGTCAGTTATTTTGGCTGCATGATTGTTTTGGGTGTGGTTGATTGGGAGTGCTATGAACTGTTCTGAACTACTAACTCTGCTCTCATGAGTGCCACCAAACATCCAGAGTACACCAAAGTGCTTTAGACTAGATAATGGCACTTGCTCTATCCTGTTACAAGCTATCCATAGGAGACCCATTTTTGAGCACCCAACATCAAACGTAGCATGGTCGAAGCTGTAATCAATTATTTCAGCCGCACCTGACACACACCAAACATGAACTCAACTGGAGGTTGCAAGCCATGCAGACATGATGGAGTTAATCATTAAGGATAGATAGATAGATATATAGATATATATAGATAGATAGATAGATAGATAGATAGATAGATAGATAGATAGATAGATAGATAGATAGATAGATAGATAGATAGATAGATAGATAGATGTCAAAAGGAAGTTGCAGAGACAGCTTGATTGATAGCTGTGCATATTATAATTATATAGCTTTAGATAACTATAGAGATACAATGATACATGCACGGATAAAACACAGGATAGATAGTCGAGTCGAAATGAGAATATGGATAGGTCTCTTCTTACCACCATGTGGAACAGATGCGTATGGCGGTTGCTCTGTCTCCCCAAAAGAACACACTGTCGATTTCTTCCAACATTAGCCAACATGAGAGATCCAACTGAGCAAATCTGTTCAAGCTTTCTGAGGCTGTTTCAGACCATGATGGAGACATTGTTAAATTTGTCGCTGGCAGAAGTATCAGTGATGCCCAATCAGTTATTGGTGGGAACCTATGTACATTTCATCTGCAAGAAGTTCAAAGTCTCAATTTCAAAGCTTTTGACAGTGGCTAAGCTTCCATTTACCAGACCAACACGTGCTGATTTATGTAGTGTTCAACTAATAAGAGATATTTTGGACAATGTGTTGAAACAAATATTCACAAATAATGAACTCTCTGAACTTTTAACTGAAATTTGTTGTAACTAATTGAATTTTCCTGTCTGTATACATATATATACTGTATACTCAATCATAACTGCTATACCTGTACCTGTGTATAAGTGTATGTAATAAATATATATATTAACGAAACACGTGCAAGTGTATACTAAATCCAGGACTTTAGGTATGCCTAGTTTGTGTAACAAATCAATGTCATGAAAGTAATCATAAACCGTGTAATGAAGCCTTCGGGTATATTGATCCAGATGCTGTACACTGTAAATTTTGAATTTTGAGTTAGCTTAATTGATTGAGTGAGATGGTTGCACAATTCCTTTGAGCCAAGATAGCTTGTTGTTTGCAAGTTATAACAACATAAAGATTATCATAACTCAAAACAGCGAGCTATCATGGCTCAAACAAATTGTGCAACCGTCTCACTCAATCATTTGAGCTAACTCAGAATTTCAGAATTTACAGTGTATGGTATAGGCCTACGCCTTGCAGTATCCACCTAGTTGCTGTGCTGTTGGATGAGAAGGGTTTAACATCAGTTACCATATGACTCAAAGGAAAAGTTTAGAAAATTTCCCAAAATCATTTAAAAATGTATCCTAAATGGCTTGTCTTCATGCAAAAAATGTATTAGATTTTCATCTGAGGCAAGAAAAAAAGATAATTTTTGGTTAAACAAAAACAGACTAGTTGTGAAAGGGAATGTATTTAAAAGTAGCCTGCTGCAGAGACCTATTCTGTATTCTTTGGTTGAATAGGGAAAGGAGGATGTGCTTTATGTCTTCATAATATCAGGATAAAATGAAACTAGATTATAGGCTTATACCGGTACTGCATTTTGATAAATTTTGTAAAAAATAATTTCATTGATAAGGTCTAATGTTATTCTTGGAAAATTCGACTTGACAAGGGTATTGGTAGACTCAACTGTAATTTAATTATATCAGATGATTTTTCAGAACTTGGAGGTCGTCGGCTGGACACTCTTCGCACCATAAACTACAAGATAGAAGCGAGACCGCGAGTGATGTTCTTGAGAGTTTCGTATGTCCTCTGTAAAGACCACGGTCCGGCCCACATGCCGATGCCTGCGATCAGCGTACGCACCTTCATGCCAGCGGTCACGGTGGACCGAAGCTGCTGCGGAGAGAAAGACTACGAGTTTGAAACGATGAAACAGACGATGGACCGGATGGCCGCCTGGTTGCACGAAGCAGGTGGGAAATTATTGAAATAGAAACCGAGCACTTTGTACAATTGCATTATTTGGCATTCTAATCCATCAAGTAAACTCATGCATGGTTCTGCCAAACAACTTCGCACACCTTTTGGAATGTCTGTATTTGGCGGAACGGAATGGAACTGTAAAATGTTGAATGGAACGGAATCTCTAAAGCGAAGAAAGTAATCTGTAAAATGTGAAACAGTAAAAAAAATTGAATGCATTATTGATATATGGGACAATAGAGATTGTGTTCCGTTTTGCTGAATACAGTTTTCCATTCTGCTGCGACAAATAAAGACGCCCACCTCTTTGACATTTTTAGATCATCTTAGATCATTGAATGGCTGCTGCATTTTTCTCCTTTGTATCAT
The DNA here is from genome assembly GCA_026936325.1 of Platynereis dumerilii. Classification (NCBI taxonomy): domain Eukaryota; kingdom Metazoa; phylum Annelida; class Polychaeta; order Phyllodocida; family Nereididae; genus Platynereis; species Platynereis dumerilii. Next base: position 26,909,566 of record JAPTHN010000001.1, on the reverse strand, counting down.
GCGTACGGCATCTTTTGATACTATGTGGTATACCAACAAATACCGAGCATACTTATAGCCATTTTACGCCTTGTAAACTTCTTGATTTCGCAACTGTTTTCCTCTGGTATGTTACTCAATCATGTCTTACTGTTTTTCCAACCACTCGCACCTACACAGAAGGTGAGCGTAATAACATAGCGAGGAAAATTGTATCATACATGTTTTGTGTGTTGATCATGAGGCTAGAGAATCAACTGTGACATTGTCCAATATATGATATATAATATATAGCCAAATCATATTCAGTACATTGTTTTGTGAACCAGTTAACCAGTGTCTCGATTTGATGCTGGCGGACTCATGTATACTCCTAGTGATATTTGTTTTTTGTGTAATCTTTCCCAATATATTATATATCCTTATTGTTCTCAATTTAACCAACTGATTCATCAGATTTAACGATTTATTTTAATTACAAATTTCATTGTAGAATCAAAATATGATTTCCTAAAATAGTGATTCTCTTCGATGAAATGTGAAAATCTGACTCATTAAATATTTGGGACACTATTTACGACCTCGAATTAACTCAACTGAAATAAAGACTTTCAAATAGGTCCATAAATCGTCTATTGAAGATTTTGAAGTTTGGGTTAAAAAAGAAAATGACGAACAATCTTAAAATTTGGAGTTCATGGGCCCCTGGGCAGCATCCATTTTAGCTCTTTGAAGTAGGCCTATTTCTGAAATATATCTTGATCATCTCTACTTTGTAAAAGAAAAAAATATTTTGCAATGTTCAATCAATTCATATGCAACCTTTGTTATAAATGCTCCCTTTTCATACTCCCATATTGTATTTGTTATCCATACATAAAACTATCCAGTATTTTATAATGTATTCAATATCCAGTACATATGATCATTTCTGCATGAGTGATTGTCATAGAACCCATTTATCAGTTGTGTGTTGATTGGTTCAAGTGGTTGCACTATATCTAATACCATGTACAAAACAAGCAACAACAAGCACGCCAGTGTAAACCATGTACTACGATTATTGTCGAATCATTTTGTTTTTGCTTTTACGGGTGGCCTGGTTTTTTTTATGGTGCTCATTCATTTCAAGCGTAATTTTACCTGGATTTTATATTAAATGATTGTGTTGGCATCAACACATTTTTAGTGTGACAAATTAATATGAGTAAATTTTTGCTTTACATGAATATGATAGAAATATTTTGACATGCTATAGTTGTAAATAACAATGGGATTACCTGCAAAAGGACAGTTCTGTTAACTTCTGTACCATAATAAAATAGTAATTCTTAAAGATTAATCTCATCGTCTCAGAAATGTCAAAATTTTCGCAAGACTGTCCGTTGGCGGTAATACCCTGATCTAGACCAAAGACATGGGAACAAGTTACCTGAAATATATCACAATTGTTGTAATAGTGTTTTTCATCATCATCAACGTAATCTTCTTTTTATTCCAGGGGCCCGGGTCCTTTGCGTCGAGACCATCACAGTGCCACAGTGGTTCGTAGACCAGGCGGATAACACCAGTCGCACAGTGCACAACGGAGAATGGTACCTGCTCAAAAACAAGGAACACAGACATAGGCTTGTTTATTTCATCAGGTAAATTGTGTAAAATCTTGTGTGATGGTTATGTGAATATCAATTATTATTTCATCTCTGTTTAAAAAATGCTTTTAATCTTTTTAATCTATATCACATTATGTAAAGTGGCTCATCCAGTATTATTTGATGTCTATAATGCTTCCTGTATCAGATTCTGCTTTAGTATAAATATCGATATGTTTTCAAAACCTTTTAAAATGATATGCGGAAAAGGATTCCCAGTAATAACAATGGAGCAGCACTCAATTTTCAGATAAACATCCCTTCACATTTAAAGATATAATTTCTTTAAAGTGGAGGAGCATATCTGTTTGGCTCTATACTTTGTATTGGATTAATATACACCTTTAGAAATAGCTCATGTTCTTAAGAATGATTGAAAACCTGATATGATGCTTTGAACACCATTGCATTGCTACTTCCAAATTAAAAATTGCTTTTACTGGTTCTCGGACAAAGATTTTATCTTATTACTTTACCGAAGGCTTGATGAGCGCAAACTGAACTGTCAATTTTCAGTATGTCTTTCCTTTCCTATCTTTGAAGAAACAGTGACCAGTTTTTTTAAGCAATCAGGCAAAATGGATGAACATTAATGTTGCATGCTGCACAAGACTCTGTGGCAATTGAAATACGTGTAGGTGGCCCAATCACACAAGAACAAAAGGAAAAGTCATCCATTAATCGGAAATGGACAGTTCAACAATTAAGCTCAATTCAAGGAAAGCAACAGAAATGTTATTGTACATTAAATGAATATTTTCGAAGCTGTCTCTGATGATATTTAGAGGGTGACATGGTTCATTGCAGTTTGTCTTCAAAACTTAATGGACAGTGTTGTAGTCGAGGCCAGGACATCCGAGGTTGAGACCGAAACTCAGGCTTGAGCCACCGAGATCCAGACCCTCGAGACCCCCAACACTTATGTGGAATCGCAACATATGCACCATTCAAAAGCTTTGTTTACATTGTTTTTGTAACTTTTCCCTTTTCTTTTTCAGGCTATATGTGGATGGCATGTTCAGAGAGCCCGATCCAGCCCGTCTGCCACTTCCCCCAGATCTCAACTCGCCAACCGTGGACTGCACCATCTTATGACTCTAAGAGAACGTCGGCCATTCAGAGTCCGGCGGTCAATCAGAGACCGTCGGCAATTTGGGCGACCGCAAGAGACCATCGCTCCATGGTGGAAGAAACAACCTGGCAATATCCAACAGAATTCGAAAGAAATCTAAATCGAAACACTGAATTCTAACTGAACTTTCAGAATTCGGACCAAACTGACAGATTTGAAAAGTAGAACTATGACAGGATTAAAATAACGGAAGAGAATAAGTTTTAGAATAAAACTGATTTCAAACTGGTGCCAGTGATTGGACACTGTTTGCCTGGATGTGGCTGTTTGACATATAATGAATTATAGACATTTGCAGCCGTTGGAATTGTGTGTTTGATATGAAAAATTGTCTTCGATTTGACTGTAGGGATTTGAAAAGCAAAAAGGCACAAATTTAGTCCTTCAGATACTTTCAAGGTGCTTAATGCTCTGAATTATTTACGGAGAATTTACGAGTATGGTATCCACAATCAATAGATCAACTGACATGAATGAAAGCTTCATCATAAATGGATATGTATATGGATGATTAATCTGTGAGATATCAGTGCACTTTCCCATCATGAAACGCTATATCAACTCGGATAATATCTTGAAGATATTAGTGCATGGATCATTGGATCGACCCATCATGGTAGCTATATCTATAAGATATATCAGTTTCTCCTTACCAATCATGGATTGAAAGCATGACATTACTGAAAAGCGTAACAATCATGATCTTCGAAATTGCTCTTTGTTAATGATCTTCGATAAAGATCTAATAAAGATCTTCAATAACGGTCTTCAACTGATCGATAATCATGTAACGATCTTCGCATGATCTTAGACATAGGCAGGTGACGGTGTGTTATTTGTTTGGATGGTGTGATAAATTAGTCCCTGGGATCCGAGGGACACTGTATGATTGACTCCTGTCCTAAGAGACCTTAGAGTGACTTTGACGCAGACTTTTTAGGGCGTTACGTTTCCCCTACACAATCACCGATTTGCAAGAAATATCATGATTCAACTCATATCATTACATGTTCAACACTGTGTAACTTACTACTCCAATGATCAGTCTTCGTGTACTGCAGAAAAAAATAATGTTATTGTTAATGATTAAATGTATAATCTATATCAGTAAATTAACAATGCTGTAACTGTTAGTCCAGTAGCTCTATATTTGTCTTTCTATATAAATATTTGACAAGTTTCTATTCAATATTGTTATTTCATAACTGGAATAACTGTAAAAAAGTAAAATTTACAATGTAAATTAAATGTGCAGTACTCACAAATCTTTGTGGTCCGGACTCTGGAAATAAATGTGGAAAAATTTAAAAAAAACCTTCTTCAATTAGGAAAATTTAACATATACTATGTAGTGTAAATACCTTATGAGACGTCATATCACTATTTCTTTGCCTGGTGTTCTTATAATTGAATATTATAGAACATGAATTGTAGAATGATTCAAGTGGCCTGAAGAAATACCATCCACAATCTTGATGAACCAAAGCTGGACTTGGCAATAGTTATATTTCTCATTCTTGCCTGGATGTTGAAGATGTCCTTGTGTGTATATCTTACAAAATAATAGCCTGACTCTTAACTCTCTGTACGACTTTCTGAAGATGACTTCCGACGATATTCTGAAGGTGCGCCATCGGTGCCATCTTGTACGTCTACAACCATCTCATTCATTCAACAAAATGGCAAATCAACGGGGAAATTTACGAGTCCAATGACATCTGTTTTATGCAATATGATGTAGTCATTTTCATATATTTATCTTAACATTGAAGTGTTCGTGGTTCAAAACTGTGGTGGACATTTTTATCGAATAGATCGCCTTTCACCAACTCGGCGTTTTGCATACGTATGTACGACATTGTACGTCTGAATACTGAATACTGAAAACTGATTACTAAACGTGTATGTAAAATTTTTCAAGTAGCAAAATAATACATTATCTAACCTAAGACCGATATGCAAATTAGTGCATTTATCCACCATTGCATATATTTTCTAATCAACGTTGTTATATATATCTGTTATCAAGCAGGCTGTTATTATAATGATAGAAAGGTGAATGTCACAATTAACTTATATGCTTCCTAGAGAGGATACCGTACTTATACGAAGCCTGTTCAATTTGCATGTGCAAAACAATTCCAGTTGTCCATCAATAATAATGTGTATTTGGCACTGTACTATTGTCAGATCAAGTCAATTGTGATTTAATATTGTTACTATTCAATAGGATGTTTTTCAATGACTGTTCACTGTACATAGGATACTTTTGCTCACTTAGATACTTTTCGAATTCAGTCACATTACGAGGTTCTATTTTGTTAATATTAGTTTGTATAAAGAAGTGATGTTGATTGAGGTATTCAAAAGCTCTAGGTTAATTTTATCATGTTGATTACATGCCGTTATTACTGATAATAAAAATATATAGCATTTTTGCAGTTTTTCATGCGAATGTCATTCGAAATACACGTCGACTAATTACCATTTTATTGATGTTAAGCAATGTTGATGTCTGTACATATTTCATAGATCGCTCAAATACAATGTCGAGTATCATATAATGTTCATCATGACTTTTAACACTGCAATAATATCATATTATTCTAAGACGAGGACAATATAACATGTCTAGATGAATTGGTTGTTATTTTTTGACCTGCCATTTTAAAAACCTGTGTGTACACCTTTTTTTCTGAAATGTTGAACTGATTCAGTTCGATCTCCATGCATTATTGTTTCTTTTTACCATTTGAATTTTATGGAATTTATTGATTTTATTTATAAATTAAAATTGTTATACATATTTCTCACTCAAATACACAAACCAGGTACATTGCAATTAAAATTAAATTGATATATATATATGCATTGTCTCATCAGTTTAGAAGCTTATTGCGATCAATACACTCAGCTTAAAGTTCATGGATAAAATTTCGTAATAAATAAACTGTAAAGTATTACTCTGTGTTGTGTGATTTATTACTGAAGTTTGAGAGATCGGAATATGGTAGAAAGCGTCTTTTAGATCTTACTAAGTAATTCTTCGAGTATGATGATACGCCCTATGCCCCTATCTACTCTACATGGTGTACAACAGGAACTTCATCAATCAAAGTAAATTTGTTGAAAGAAAAGTCACAAAAATTTTAACGGTGAGGCCAAATTGAAATAGGGATATTAAATTTTTTTTTTTTAACCAGATAGAATGAAGCTGGTTATTGCCAATTTCTTCTGAATCATTTAAGAAATTATTGGAAGTGCAGGACTTATAAGGACTGCAGGTCCTCCACCCTCCGGCCTTCTCATGGTGTATGTCCTGCAATCTCCGAAAAGGATTGATGTGGATTAATTAGGCTGTCGTTATGTCCTGACTCTCCCATATGGTTCAGTGGAGCATCGATTTGGTTCATGTGGGAAAGTGAATGCCCGGCTGTCTGGGATTGTCCAAAATGTTTCAAGGTGAGGGTTTGCTGCTGGAGGGCCTACTATCATCATTATGAGAATTTTTAGCACACTAGAGGGCATCCATGTTCAGTAGTGTTCCTTCCACCAGATGGCTCTGTCTAGGATACATTTTGTGCAGCAGCAGAGTTCAGCCCTGTGTCAAAAGTAGACCAAAATATTTTGACATTCATCTGCATCAACAACAACACAGGTCTACATTAGCTACAATACACAATTGATCAGAGAGAAGACAGGGCTGTCAGGTGAGAATGTATTGAAGGTATTCATGGACTGGTATATTGGCAATGTTTTCATTCAAGAAAACTTCAATAGCTATTGAAAATTGGCAGTGCACATTCATTCATTTCCCCATAAAATTGAAAAACATTGTTTGCTGAAAAATTGTCATATATTCTGCCCATCCTTTGTTTACATGTATTACATGCATATGTACCATATGTAACTACATCTTATAGATGTCTGAGGCCCATATATTTTTGTGTGCCAGTGCATGTCAAAAGAAGGTTCACAAGTTACTTCACAATAACATTACATTTAGTCATTTACACAACTGATTACATAACTGTGAACTTGAAATGGCCATGACCTTTTTGTACAAGGCAGGCAGGGGAGGATCCAGAAAATTCAGATGTACTCTAAAATGAATTAAGAGTGTATTATCCTAGAAGATTACTTTTGAAACCCCAGTTTCTGGATTAAATCCTGCACATTTAGTATTTAAGGGGTTTTTTTCAGGACCCCCCGTGGGTCCCTCTAGAAAATGTATTTGAGGGGGTCCTCACAGCATTTTGGGTGGTCAAAATCCCCTTGAATCCCCCCCCCCTTATTTCGAACACTGATGACTGTTTCATTACTGTAGGCCTATGATGTGTTCTCCAATTCAACAATTAAAATTTTTATTATTTGACGAAACCTTGGTAAATTTAAATCGATTCAATATTATCCAATCTAAACTAGATGATCAGCTGATGATTTCTTTGTTTGCAGTGCACCATGCTGGCCTCTTCAAAGCCTCAGGGTCAAGTGAAGGCCGCGGATGAACGAACAAAGGATCAAACATTTTGCGCAAAACTAAGGCAGCTATGGGACTCTGTGCAGATCTACCTCTTTGTGATTGGCACTGCCGGGGTGGTACTTGTGGCAGCTAGAAACTCAGTGACATGGTAAAAATTTTAAAATTATTATATTTTACAATAATTTTAGTCATTTAATAGCCTTTTTTGTTGCATTTTGACTCTGTTTCACTTAGAGCTTTTTAAGCTCCTTGGTCTCTGAAGTTTACCATTGTAATACACTGTATGTGTTTTTTTACAACTCAACATTTGTTTGATTGAGGATTGACCAGGCCTAGGATGTAATACTCCTGCTGATGTAATTGAACCATACAATAGAATGTATTGAGTGTTAATCATTGTAAATGTGTTCACTGCTTTTAAGCATTGTGATTGTCGATTGTCCTTCTCAGACTCCCAGAGTCCCTTTATTTGCGATGACAAGAAGTGTCAGAGGGACTCCTTGAATTGGATTGTTTGGATTAACCAAAAAATGTTAACTGATTGGTTATAAAACTTCTCATAAACATTGATTTTTATTTATGTCAAAAACACCTTGTGTGATTAATTATCTAAACTTGTTATGTCACTTTGTTTTGATTCTCCCATTGTCCACTGCATAACTTGCAGAGGCACTGATAACTTAAAAGTATAAACATTCATTTTGTTATCCAATATTATTGTTATTAGTCTATAACAATTAAATATTCCCACAGTATGAAAGAAAACAATTAGGTAACAAGTTCACTCTGCCATATCTTGCTCATTTGCATGCTGCTTGTGGTCGTTTACATGGCCAGTTCCAGTAGACTGTGTCCTTCTAGCTGAAATGATACATTGACATTTAAAAGTTTCCAATGTCAATGTTCTCTCGGTCTGTTCTAATATTTTGTTCAGCTGCTGGCACATACAAGCCTTGTCATTTTCAATATAAAGTGTTTGATAAACGAATATTTTGTAGTCATGAACATTACATCATAGGCCCTAACCATGATTAAGATTTAATGATATCTATAGTACCATTGGCGACTTTTAGATTCGACACGACAGTTGAATTCGACCTGCACACTGTAGGGCTTTCAAGTGCATTTTGACATTGCTTCACCTGCAGCATAATTTGTTGTGGTGTCGGCCAAAATTTCAACAACTTGCTGGACTGATTGGATCACTTGAGTGGCTGGTTGGTGAGGGTCGAATTTAACTGTCGTGTCGAAATTAGATGTCTTTGATGGTAGTGGAGGGTTTAAATGACATAATACTGGACTTTATTATGAATAACTATCAATGCTCAATTGCTCATGGCTGGAAAAAGTAGGGAACTCGGGCATGTCATTGCCTGGAAATTTCTAAATCTCACCGGAAATTTTTGAAGACAGGCCCAATACAAATTTGGGAAATAGTCAACTGATTTGCAGACGCTTTTGGGAAATTTTGTCGTGCTGTACAAAATTGCCTGGAAATTCATATTTTTTCTAGCCCTGACCGTTATGTTTTCTTAATGTCTTTGAGTAAAATTTTGCTATCTTTTTTTGTAATTTTCATCATTCTATCTTGTGCCTAGTGTTTTATTCCGACCTCTCTTTTTGGGTGATTTCACAGGCAGTTGCAAAGGTTTTGGGGTGCCTCTGGTTCTTTTTGGCAACGCCAGTGGGATTGCATTTACGATACTTTTGGAGGGAATGAATTTGCTATCGGTGTTTGGGGTAAGCTCTTTCATATTTAATCACATCATCTGTAGATAGATCTATTATATATATATTTAGCACAGTTTTATTAAGTGTAAGTGAGATTCTGAATCAGAATTTCAATATTTTAATGATGCAATAATGCATATTTCTAAATGTGTATTACATTTGACGATCATCCACAGATAAGTATCTATACAAAATATTTTACACTGATCAATGTAGAATGGTTGTTTTGTTGATCAATGTGAGTTTACACATATTTGATGCAGCCATTTGCGTTGTGAAAAAGAAGTATGAAACATTAAACAAAGTGCTTTAAATGAAAAAATAAAATGCAAGCACTATATGTTCACCTATGCAGAGATGTACAAGGTTAGAAGTATTGAACTTTCTAAAAGTTACTAAAACTTGAACATCTTGAAGAGAAGGGATACCCTTTTAATAGTGTTATTTCAAAATAAAGATATATTTAGATATTCAGGATTATGTACTGCTAGGCACCATAAGATGCTATAAGTATTTCTAATTATTTTTCAGGCACAACAATTGTCACCAATGTGGTGTTCTGGTTCTTCAATGGCCTTCTCATGATCGTTGATGTGACAGGTCGTCCCAAAACTTTGTTGAAGTTCAAGGTGCAAGAGGATAAAAATGTTCCTGTAAGTTTTTGATGGTGTGCAAGTTACATTTTTTTTACGATGGACGGATTTATTTCTCGCAACAATCTTCTTTTTGTCTTAATAGGCATTTCTTTTCAAATTAACTTGAACCACCTCAGTTTGACATGCAAAAAAATCAAAAATGAATTTAAAAACTTAGTTTTGTTAGCACCTCATTTTACATGTGTGCCATTTAATGTTATGATCTGGAGTGGTCTCGGTACCATGTATAAGTCAATCCTCCATTATGATTACTATATTGTGATTACACATCAATATCTCAGTATTAATTTGAAATATTGCTAGTATTTTCTATGGTCGCGATGTTCTGTGCAAAATCTATGAGATTACTAGCTTTAGGCCATACATGATAAATTTTTAGCTTCTTGGATCGACCAACCCAACAGATTTTCTTCCTTAAAAAAAGTACCTTTAGCTAAAATTTTTATCTATTTCACATAACAAAGAGAAAACAATTTAGATAGCAGCTTCTTTTTTTACGCATGACTAACCTTAGAAAAAGTGCCTTGAGAAGATCTGAGAAGCTAAAGATCAATTATGTCTGGCCTTACTGTACTTTGCACTAAATCTAGTTGTGGGTGTATCATGTGTATAGGAATCCACATCTGTTTATTATTGAACTATTTAATCCCTCCCCTCCCCCCACGGGACACTTCAATTAAAAGAATCTCTCCATGAAGAGAAATCATGTTTAAATGTTCCATGATGTATATACAGATATTTTTTGAAGAAACACAATGTCTGTATTTTTAGTACCGAATGAGATTTAATCTGAAATTGTATCCGTATTAAAGATCTTCAACTGTTCAACAGATATGTCTGGTCAAATCGCAACTTGATATCTACATTTAGAATAAAAATTTAATTAGAGTTGATATTTCATGTCTCAAATACAATTTATACACTCTTTGTCCTTAGTATATAAACCAAAGAAAACAATTGTATATGCATTTTATTAGCCGTTATTCAGATTGCTTTGTATTTTCACCAAAATCAAAATGTATTCTTATGAATTATACCACCAAATCATGTTTCAAAATTGACGCTGTATCGTTTGAATTGCTTCTTTCTGATTGATATGCACTTTAGATTTATATATTTTTTAAGTTTCGAATTCCTAAATTTAATTCTCTCCTTTTTCCAGGTGGACAGAAAGAAGTTCCTTCATGCAGTTGGATTCGTCATGTTCCTTCAGAGTGTGATTGGAATCCCGTTCACGGTTTTCATGTATCATCTCATGAAGTGGCGTGGCAATGCCTTTGGTGGGGACCTCCCAACTTTCCACTGGGTGTTATTCGAACTTGTCGTATTCTCATTCGTAGAAGAAGCCTTGTTTTATTACACTCATAGGTATGTCTCAGGTTGTTTAAAAATAGGACTCTTTATGTTTTTACCATTGATATTTTGTTTCTTGTTTCTCTGATGCATCTTTGGAAATGTATTTTGTTGAGTGCGACATTGAATTTGTCAATTTCCTCAATAGATTAAATACAGCTAATATTGTCTCTCTCTCAACATCTTTAATCTATCTCTGTTTATATGAGCAAATGATAATGGAGAATGTAAAAATTCAGAAATATGAATATATTAAAAGTGAATATAGATTTTTTATAACAAATGGCTATGAAAACTGTGTGATAGATCTTGATGTTTTAAAAACATATATATATGGCTTTTTTTTCTTCTATAAGAGATACAATTTTTGCATTTGTAGAAAAATAGACTACTGGAAAAAAGATGGATGTCTCTACTGAATATGCATGTGTGGATTTACAAACCGTAAGATTTATAGCATCTTGTAATCAAATATGATGCTCATTTTTCTATTACAGACTCCTTCACCACCCTCGTCTTTACAAACACATCCACAAGAAACACCACGAGTGGACAGCTCCGATTGGCGTGGTCTCGATCTACGCTCACCCCATAGAACATGTGATGAGCAACCTTCTTCCCCCTGCCATGGGACCCCTTTTAACGGGCGCTCACATCGCTACAGCCTGGCTGTGGTTCTCCCTCGCTCTCTTCTCAACGACCGTGGCTCACTGTGGTTATCACTTTCCTTTCCTGCCCTCGCCAGAAGCTCACGACTTTCATCACCTGAAGTGGGTCTTACTTTCATTTTAGTATGCTCTGTACTTACTGTTTCTACACTGGGTGTATTAATCTAAAGGATGGATGACATTGAATGTTGAAGAGGATTTGTTGTGTGAATTAACTTAATTTTAGAAATATTTCAAAGCAATAATCCTGATAATGTAACTTTCTGCTTCATGTTAATGCATGGTTAATTAATGAAGGTGCTTTTCAAAAACGTATTATTTCTTGTTTTATATTATTCATTCGTACATAAAAAAATAATAAATCATTGATCATTGACTGAATATTCAAAAGTCAATGTAAGTAGATTGAAAAGATCTTTTAATGATTGCATGTACCACTCTGTTCGTAAGAGTCTCTTGTCTCAGCTTTGTGAAGAGAATACTTCCGTTATGTCCTTCAATTATTTTTCTTTGAAGTTTTTTCTAATGACTTATTTTCTTCTTTTCAGATTCACCAACAACTTTGGAGTTCTGGGAGTCTTAGACCATCTTCATGGGACAGATGCAATGTTCAGAGCTTCAAAACAATACCAGCGTCACTTTCTACTCCTTGGCCTCATCCCTGTCAAGACCCAGATCCCTGACGACCCAGTCAAGGGAAAGTCTCCTTTGCGACAGACTAAGGTAGAAGAAAGTAATGAGGATCCTTTGAAATGATTTTTACAATTTTTGAAGGGTTGTACTTGTGATGGGCTTTTTGCTTTGAATTAAAATGGTAAAGTTGTAAATTTTTTCAAAAGTCTAATATTAGAATAATAGTCCTTGACACCGAATTACAATGCAATTTGTGTAGAATGAATTATGAAAAACTTTTATATCATAATGAAATTGATTGCTGTGAAGTATTTGGTAAGCAAATTATTGCAAAAATGTTCTGAACAAAATGCATGAAAATCAAGTAAAGCCATTATTTGGTTTGGAACATTAACTTAATATTAAGTATAATTTTTTTATTGACACATCTGAGTCTAATTCATTTTTGATGGCACATTGTTTGTGAAGTTTTATTTTTCTAATCAATTTTCGATAGTGTTCTCAATTATAAGCTTGCCCACCACTAAAAGCAAAATCAATGTTCTTTTACCCCAGTACCAGTTAGTGCTTTTTACATCATTTGAGAATTTACAAGTGATAGTATGTGTAGGGACAAAATATCAGCTGATATCTTTTTCACTCAGGATTTGTGTTTAAAATTTGTATTTATAATATTCGTTTTGACGCTGGTATGAGCATGGATCTGGATCAAGATTTCTTAATATAAATTTTTTGATGTGAATTCTATACATGTGACTATTTGTCTATTACACCTCCACTATATGCTACATGATGTAGATAATTGTTTAAAATGAACAAGATGTAGGTGATCAAAACTTTTTATATTGCGATGAATCATATATAACATAATGTGACTAAATCAGGTGTTTGATAGATTAATCTCCTCGATAATTATCGCTTTAAGTGTCTGTGCAATTTCTCGCTTGTGATGTCGCAGTATTAAATCTACAAATTTGTGTGAGCTGTCGAATTTTCAATTGCACTTGAATATGTTGAAAGTTTAGGCTTGTGGATGTACGTTTGACTCACTCTTGAAAATGTCTCTTGTTTGTGATAATTTACACCTTTTCTTGGGAATTTCTCGGCCATGTTGAAATGTTTTTGTTTGTATACAACTAATTCAAGGAAGGATTGTTTTGATTGCAGGAATGTTAAATAATTAAATATTGTATTTTACACAGTGCAGGCTTATGCAGCACTATTATTTATGTATATGTATATATGAGGACACTGTGAACACCAAAGTGCACAACATAATGCAAAAATTAGTAGTTGGTCTCTTTGATTAATCACCGAGTCTCTACCGGCCAGGATTACTCTCAAATTAGTGATCTTTATTTGGACACATCAAGGAAATAGTCATTGACTCACTCATAGGGCTATGAAACATAATATATGAGTCTTGTGTTGTGAAATCAACAATTTGTTGTATATTTTTACAAAATTTAATCCATTCTGAATTCTTAATGAAAAATTGAAATGCAGGTCAATAATTGTAATTCATGTTATACACTGTATAAATCAAATGTTGCTTGTTATATAATTTTCATGCTTGAATTTACTGTGCGCAATACACTGCATAAATTTGTTAGTGCATTTCATTGAATTGACCTCGCGGTCTCTGTAGAACATTGCTTTGTTTGTTAAACGGGTCAGATATTGACAGTTATGAACATTGCTTGTAGTAGGCTCAATCATGTTGTAGTTATTTTGTTTGACAGTTCAATGGGACAATCTCCTCCCAACAACAGTTCACTGCAGTCTGGCTCAAAATTATTGTGACATCATCAATGTTATTATGTCATTTCAAGAGTTCAAACAAATTTAGGAGAAAAAAGAAAGGTTTTCAAATATGTATATTAGTGGAACTTAACTTTATTTCATCTATTTCTTTTAGTTTGACGCATCTGGGCCAGTGCATTATTGTCAAACCAATATCAGTAAAACTTGTGTTGTGACCATATGACGTCATTACCTTTTGGGCACAATTTGATCGCAGTGACCTCTGTGGGGAAGAGGCTGTCCCATTTTTGATTTGGAAAAAGAAGTGTTTATCTGATAATTGACAGGATTGTTAACTGTTATTTTTGTAGATGTTTTAATTGTAGAAATTTTACTTTGAGTTGGAAGAGAAATACTTCTGATTAATTATATAGATCTGGATTGTTAGTCTACTAACTTCAAATTTTTGCTTTGTTAATTTTTAACATTAGGTTGTGCATTTACATTTTCAAATGTATAAGCAATTAATGATAACGGTAAGTTTGATAGATTGTATCAAAGAAAACTCAGTATTGAACATCAGATTTAAGTGATAAGCTTTTGTACATGTAGGTTGATTTATGTTTATTTTTACGATAGGCTATATCATAGTATGATTTCTTTTTGTTTTGCTTTTGCACATAATTGTGATATTTTAATAATACTGTGTTATTGCACTACAATTTACATATGGATTTATGTAATAATATAATTAAACAATACAAAATTATAATCAAAGTGTTGGTCGATTGTCACATTCGGAAAGTTCAACTCTGTTGTGGTTGATATTGATGAAGTGGTTTTCTCAGAAAAGAAGGTATTTGGCGACTCATGGCGAGATGGTTTTACATTTAATTCTGTGCTGCAGTGTCTTTGGTTTGTCATTTTGGGCGTAAAGTATTGTGTTGTCCAGGCCTTTTTGATAGGTACTTCCTTCCATATTTTTGATGGAATAGCAATACTGTGGAATGTATGTTGCGAGTATTCTGCCTAACTGTGGCTATTTCACTGTGCCATTCTACTCGCAGCTAGGTGGCACTGCACATGATTTCTGGCAGCTGGAGACATCTACAGGACTGCAATTGTCCTTATGAAGCCAGCTTTATGAGAGGATCAGTGATCTCTATGCAGGAGATCAGAGGACAGCTGGATATAGATATTTCTTGATCCGCTATTATAAACCTCGTTAATTTAATCTGAAGTGATCTGACTTAATCTTCTCTTAGTTATCTGACTATTCAATATCCGAGGTCATGCTATGGCTTGATGAAAGATGAACAGGATGAGCATGAATTGCCCTCATCTGATCTCTGCTAATTGCACCAGCTGATGCCCATGAAAACATGCAGGTTTTTCTTTGTTATTCTGGAACCTAGATAAAGGTTCTGTTTTTAAACTACAATTACTACATTCCTTGAAGTACTCCGATGAGGTGTTGACGACTCCCAGGAGAATTTAAAATGAACTTTGATTCTCTTGTGACAGACTTGTCGCTACTGTATATTGACTTAAACAATTATTTTGTGATTACGACTCAGCCTAATAGTCGTAAGAATATTCATGTTCATAAGTAACACCAAGGCATAGCAATTTAAATCTGTGTTTATTACAACCTTTGCTAATCTTGTGCTCATTTCCATAAATACACATTACATTACATGATTACAATTATATTACAGCCTAGTTATCAACAATCTTGATTTACAGGTCAAAGCTGTGTAAGACTTTTATATTACAATATTGTGTGCAACTATCTACAGTCTAGTAAACCGTCCTATAAATTATGTGTATTTGTATATTGTCACATTACTGGTGCAACGTAAACATCACTTTTTTCCCAAAATAACTCACAAAATTCAATATATATATAATATATATATATATCGATGACCACTTCAGTGTGGCTATTACAAGAACCATTTCATGATCCAGATAACAATGAGGAAAAATAACAACAACAAATAACAAATGAACATGTCAAAGGGCAGGAGGATCAGGACACCAGTTTTCGCTACATCAAGTGTTCATCTGCAGACTAATCAGAGTCTATTATGACAAGAAACTGGAAGTGATCCGATTGCAAAAACACCATAACGAGAAAGAATGACAAACGAGTGAAGTATAAAATGGATTTGCTTGAAAGTGTACAAAGAATATACATCCACATGTACATGGTTGTCGAGAAGTGAAAATCTGTACAAAACTTGCTTTCGTTTGAAATTGGACAAAATGCAACTGAGAGACTTAAGAAATGTTTCGCAGTCAACTGGGTGATCACAACGTACCTATCACAGTCATCTGGTGTGGTATTGCAACTTGACGAGAGGGGGTTCCACCGAGGACCGGGTCCTATCAAAGGCCCGTGTCCCCCTGGTGGGGGCCTTTCAAAGACTTGGCGGCCAGGATCATGACCACATCATAATGAATTGTACTTGGGTTTTTTGTGTCTGCGACCTACTGGGTCAACGGCGGTTCACATCTGAGGGAAGAAGAGACCACAGTCGGTCGCAGACTTTTGTCAGACGAGGCTCTCGCGGTCATCTCTATTGCCTCCTACGTAACAATCTGACTTTGACTTCTTCATCTGTTGCAAGCGAGCTTCCTTGATATTGTTCAGGTCAAAAGGACCGTCCATGGACATCTCACTGCCGCTGCTGGCCAGCGGAGTGGTTTGCATGATAAGCTCATTAACCGTATTGATGTCCTCCTCCAACTCGGCTCTCGTACTAACAATGCTGGGATTCTTGCCAATCTTGTTAAGTCTTTCTGCAGCTACACTCTCCATGGTTCTCCTCATCACTGGATAATGTTCCAACACTGAGTTGAAATGCTCCACCGACAGCGAGAAAAGGTTACAATAAGTCTCGGCTCGCACACTGGCAACTCGTTTGGCATTTGTGAGGAGGCAAATTTCTGAAAAAGAGAAGCAAAGACAATTCAGTTTTATAGAGGTTCATAAAAAGGTGACATTTAAAACACATACAAGAAAGAAACATTGTAAATACTTCACATTTCATTTCATGATATGCCAACACTTTTTGAGGGCGATACATGATACATTCATGTAGGCGTACCATGCCGTACATGTCAGTACATATTCCAAGGAAAAAGAGAAGTGCTTGGCAATTATTCAGCTAAATTTGGCATTTTAGCTCATAGCAAATGAATTGTCCAAATGTCAATCTATTATAGGTTGGCTTTCCCTTTGCTTTTCTTAAGGAAACATTGACCAGTTGTGGGAAGCAGTGCAGGCATGAAACTTGATGAAAGGATGAACAATTTATTGAACATTGATGTTGCATGCTGCAGCAAAATACTCTCAAACATTGAGCTGCTATTTGGCTCAGTTCAGTAAACAAGAACATAACTAGGAATGCCATTCATACAAAAATGAATAGTGTGATTGTCAATTGATAACAACCAACAGTCTACCATGGTTGAATACCGATGCACAGCTCAGTAGTCAAGGAATTCTAGTACTAATAAATAAACATGTACAGTGTAGATGTGTATTTCTTTAATTCCATAACATAGACATCATTGCAACAGACTGTTCAATTACCCTTGGCAAGCCTGTTCAAGCATGAGCCTTTCTCAACTCCCCGGGGAGTAAGCAGCCAGGCAACCATATTCAGCGACGCAATGTTAAGTCACTCTACAACCGCCATCACTACCTGTAGCCCAAGTACCCATTTACACCTGGGTGATATGAAGCAAAGAGTTACGCAGGACCTGCTCAGTTTCTCTATGCCATGGGACTAGAACCTTGAACCTTGAACGTCTTAGTTACGAGACAAGCACCTTAGCCACTAGAGAAAGGTAGTGAAGGCAGCACCAATGGTCTAAATCTATTATTTCTTTTGTGCCTCAGGGTATTTCAAGGTACACGTATAACAGTGTTTGCTGATTTGTCAAAATAAATTTCATAATCATCTGATCAAGCACACCTGTATGAATTCTAGAAATCTGATCCATTGACTGAAACACTCCAAGGAAGAAAAGACTTTGAAGAAAGAATACTTTCTTCTGAAGTTCTCTCCTCGAGTCTTCTCAAGTTCTATTCAAACCTAAAGCCACTCTGAGGCATCTGGGATTATTTCACTCCTTGGTCCAGTGTCAATATTTTGTTCAAAAGAGCAGAGTGAGAAAAAAGAGCATCTTGTCTTATGGATCGTGGATTTTTTTGGCTTTGCATCTCAAGAAGAAGACAAAAAGATCTTGTGTGACTTGTGTCATTGATTGAGAATATCTGGTAGAAACAAAAGAACTGCCATGGCAGACGCAGAGCATTTGAGCTTTGCCAAATGTTTGAGGAACCATCGATTCACCAAACACACCCTCAAAAGAGTGAATCAAACATTGAAAAGTAACTCTGAGTGATTCGATAGCACTGCCGTGATTTTCTTTGAGCTGGGTATTAAATGCTCATTGTTATGGACCAAATGCACTAAGTGGACCCACAGCCAGCAATTGCACTATAGCTAAAGGCCCTCAAGCAATCATTATCCTTTTTTTCTTGGTCTCATTATCTGGGCAATGTAATGCAAAACAAGTGGCATGAACTGATGAATAGATCACAACTTAAAAGAAAAGGGCTTTGTATTCACATTTTAGAGACTTTTCTCTGCCTATGTAGATAAGTTCAACTGTTATTCTTCAGTTCACTGGAATTTTATTCACACAAAAAAATCGAACCAATAACAGTGTAATCACCATATAAAATTTCGATAGATCATTCTGTAGCAATATCGATAGCATTTGATGCAAGTATAATCTTTAAAAAATATACCTGCACCTGACAAAGGGTTCTGTATAGATTATAGTCTACATGGACTATGGACCTGTCTAGGGCGCGATATAATATTTGCTTCTGGTGTATGGGATTAGGTGACCAAGGGATGACCCATAGGTCTTGACAGGTAAAGTGCCCCAGCACAGAGTGTCCAGCATTAGCGACAAAAAGGTTACATCGGATAATCACACAAGTTATGGAGAAAAGAGATCTATGGCGAGCCCTGAGGACAAGGCCATCCCATCATAGCCAGCTGTCCTTCCCGGTCTCATTTGTGCCAAACACACAATCCTTTCATTTGCTCCATGTCCAATTGCCCATCTCATATTTGCTTCTTATGTCTTATTAATAATGGAGATCCAAATGATTAATCTCTTTAGGGTTATTAAAAAGACTTTTAAATCCATCTTGCAGAATAACAGTTCCAAAAACAAGTGATGCGCCACACTAAATTTTGTATTTCAAAGCTGCCCACAGTTGCAACTGAAGACCCCAAGGTGCCAACCCCGACAAAAGATTGACCATGTAGTCATTGTCGACCATGGTTTGACCATGGTCGACCATGGTTGACAATGAAATGACCATGTACCTGACCGTGAACTAAGTCTGACCATGTTTGACCATGGAATGACCATGAAAACTTAGAAAATTTCCTTTGATGACCATGTATGACAATGAAATAACCGTGAGGACTTAGAAAATTTCTCTGAATTATTAGATGACCATGTGTGACCGTGTAATAACCATGAGGACTTAGAAATTTTTATCACTGACATTTATGACCATGTGTGACAATGAAATGACCAAGGGGACTTAGAAAATTTCTCTCATTTTGAATGCCTGTCAAATCACGATGAGAACAATTTGAATCTAGTTAAAAATTTGATTGCTTTGCTTATGTGTGTAATTTCTTTGAGATCAGACGGGGGGGGGGGGGGGTACGAATTTTTTACATTGCATTGTACAGGCCCAAGGGGGGTTGAACCCCCTAAACCTCCCCCCATGTGGAAACGCCATTAAACATTAAATACATTCAATGATTCATCATTTCTATTTGCAGTCTATTATTACTTGAAAAGAGAGTATAGAGAACTTAAAGCAGCGTATTGTATAAGTTTGTGTTCCTGTAAGTCTCTTCCATAATCTGTGTAAATGTTGCAGATGTTTACTTCTGTTATCTACCTATTGATTGCCATCATCTCAGACCAAAAATACTTGAAATATTTGTCTGATTTAATTCTGACCATATATGACCATATATGACCATGCATGACCATCTGTGACCATGTAATGACCGTGTAAGTCACATGACCTACCAGTGTCGCCACCTGCCTTATAAACAGTGCGCACTTTTGGAGGGAAAGTTTTTAACTGCAAACATCAGGCTGTCTGGAGCTAAATTACCTAATCTTATTGAGTTTCGGTGAGTGCTTATGACATAAACTTGTTTCTGATTGTTCCTAGAGTTAGCTAGACAACACTTTACATGTAGACAGGCTGCGAAATAGCAAGGATCAGGTTGTAACAGTCTAAAATTTTGTTCATCTATTATCACTCGCCTAAAAAAACACACCAATTTGTTTCTTTCGGGGTGCATAGACAGGAATACAATGTAGATAAACATACTCGATGATATTTTGTTTAGAAAATCCTAGAATATGACATGAAAATCTTTTCATTTTATGGTAATGGTATATTAAGGGGCGACCATGAGATACTGTGAGCATGAGATATTGCTATGAAAAAAAAGTTTTATTTCTTGTCAATCTTGTGACCTTATTATTAGACAACACTTTGGCAAGGAGTTTCATTTATAACATAAAGAATATGATATTTATAATATTTATAATATTTATAATATATATTTCTCAATATTATAATTTGTGTCAAAAATAATCCTGTGTAAAAAAATATCAAATGACAGTCTTTTTGGTATTTTGGTACAGTGCCGCCTGTAAATTAGTGAAATTGGTCGACCAATTGGTTTGACAGTGACCATTTACCGCAGAATGAACAGATGGTCACAGATGGTCATTATGACCGTGTGTGACCATGTGTGACCATGGCCATATGACCATCTGTGACCATCGGTGACCATGTAACCCCTGACCATGTACGACCGTATGTTGACAATGACCAATTACCGCAGCAATGAACAGATGGTCACAGATGGTCATTATGAACGTGTGTGACCATGTGTGACCATGGCCATATGACCATCTGTGACCATCTGTGACCATGTAACCCTTGTCCATGTACGACCATATGTGACAGTGACCAATTACCGCAGCCTCGACCATGGTCGACCATGGTCTGACCATGGTCATTTCATTGTCGAACATGGTCAATGACCATGGTTTGACCGTGGTCAGACCATGGTCGACCGTGGTTTGACCATGATGTTTTCGTCGGGGAACCAACTCTTCCTGTCTGACACTGTGGTAGAAATACATGAAATGTACATACAGAAAGACATTTAAAGTTCGGCCAACACACTAAAACCATCCAAAAATGTCTCTTCAGTCACAGGAGTATATCTGGAGAACTTCAATGAAATAAGACTCTTTTTTTACAAGATCTATCTGAACAGCAGCTGTGGACAACAACATATTTCGGTTGCTGTCTGTTATATCACCATTCACCAACATACTTGCAATGCAAAAACCAAGACATCAAATATACATGTTCAACAAGACCTGTCAAAATTAATCTGCAAAAATATTCACTAATGACTAACATGTCAGGAAACAGATCGTCATTGCTTTGCTTGTTTTGTTTTATATGTCAAGGCAAACTAGCCTCTTGCCAAACCACAACAAAACGGATTTGTTACAATAGTGTATACTGTATAGTAATCATATTTGACAGAGCGAAATAATCATCTATCAATTCTACAATCAATCCTAAAAATTTAAAAATTTGCACACCGTGAAAAAGCTCAAAAGAAAATTACTGACAGTTCGGAAATATAATCATTTCAAATCCACCATCTTGAACTTTGGAATTCCCAATGTTGAAGCAACAGCCCATGCAAACAATGAAACAAAAAGAAGACAAAAAATGGTGACTGGATCTGTGTAACTAGCTGAATGATAAATAAACAAAGGCCCTTTTTTAATTCATTGCTCATTTGTCAGCTTAGAGGAAGAAAAATCTTTCAGATAATCAGGTTTCATGAGATTAGATGACACAGATATGTCCAGAGCAAGAGAGAATAGATATATGGAAAAACATCCCGTCATGCTGCCTGTGCATGACAACACATAATGTACACAAAGATAATCAGAAGCCGATCAGAGGGCATCATCTTGCAGTGACCTGCAGACATAATATATTTTGGGTGTTTGTTTCCATTGGGTCACCATCAATCATTATGGCTTGCTTCATGTAAAAGGACCAAAAGAGAGAATAATGTTACCAAACCAAGCCCCATCTAAAGAATGAATTTGCCAAACTACAAAGTATAATCTAGACACTTGTCACACAAATGTATCTTTTCTTGTAGCACTTCTGTATCAGTTACTGCCCAAATAGCAGACATGAAAGTATGGATCCACCATTTTTGTTCTGAATTAACTGTGAATACTTACACACTGATGATCCTGTGGGCTGTGCAAACTTGATGTCAATTACCAGTCAGTGAACAACATCAGCATCAGGTAAACCATCCTAACACCAAACAAGATAATAAAGTTGCATCATATTTGCTTGCTGAGCCTTGTTCGTTTATCCTGTTGCCCTTATATATGTGCACTTGCCCTTCCCAATTGCTCCTGCACTTTCGTATTGCTTTAATTTCCAATCATTGCAATTGTGTTGCGCTTGACTGCTCATCTTGAACTTGGATTTACCCTCTTGCTCTAACATGTATTATCTCTTACTCTAGCAAAATCCTGTTCCCAACACTATCCACTGTATTTTTAGGTTTCCTCTCATCCTAAACAGTCATCATGGAAAGTTCAATATGCAGTGATTAAGAGCTGTCCGTTTTGCCCAAAATTGAGGAGGACTAGGCCTATATCTACATTTAATAACACTACTGAGAGTGCCCTAGGAAGCTAGAAATTTTGCAGAGATGAGGATGATGTCCAATTCCCACTAATGCATGGGACTATTCTCTGTGAATATTGCAGTTCAAAATTTGTCCTTCAAAATTCAGTACTGTTGCAATGTACCTATAGCCTGTCGAAAGTCTTTTGGGAGATTTCACCCTTGGTTCAGTGTCAATATTTCATTTAAACAGCCGGAGAGTGAAAAAAGAAATCACCTTGCCTTATGGATCACATAGTTCCAAAAAGAACACAAAGGATATTATGTCATCAATTGAGAATATCCGGTGGAACAAAAGATCTACCAAGACAGACAGAGAGCATTTGAGCCTTGCCAAATGTTTGAGGAACTATTGATTCACCAAACACACCCTCAAAAGAGTGAATCAAACATTGAAAAGTAACTCTGAGTGATTCGATAGCACTATCGTGATTTTCTTTGAGCTGGGCATTAAATGCTCATTGTTATGGACCAAATGCACTAAGTGGGCCCACAGCCAGCAATTGCACTATAGCTAAAGAGCCCTCGAGCAATCATTATCATTTTTTTATCTTGGTCTCATTATCTGAGCAATATGATGCAAAAAAAGTTTCATGAACTGATGAGTAGATCACTACTGGATCACTGCTGGAATAAAAAAGGGCTTTGTAGGCCAGCTTCTTTGGACAACCCTTTGTTAATCATTCAAGTAAGTACAGTTATCATCAATATAGTTGCTTGCTGTTGTTCTTTTTTCACCTTATTTCCTTGATTGTGGCATCAAACTAAGAACAGGAAGAATTAAGTTTATAAATGTCAATCAGAATGTTCTGTAAATCGTATGTCTTGATAAATCAAGATCAGTGCGACATCAATGGATATAACATAATTCTGTAATGCACCGTCTGTACATGTCCCCAACTCAGAATTCCATAGCCTATAGTGTCTACCTGGACCTGTTCTAGACATGATATAATATTTGCATCAGGTGTATGGGATTAGCTGACCCAGAGATTTGACCCATAGGTCTTGACAGGTAAAGTGCCCGAGCACAGAGTGTCCAGCATTAGCGACAAAAAGGTTACATCGGATAATCACACAAGTTATGGGAAAAAGAGATCAATGGCGAGCCCTGAGGACAAGGCCATCCCATCATGGCCAGCTGTCCTTCCCAGTCTCATTTGTGCCAAACACACAATCCTTTCATTTACCCCATGTCCATCTCGTATTTGCCAGCATCGGATTAATTATTGAGACATGAAGGATAAATTCCTCTTAAGTGATTATGAAAAAGTTTTCGAAATCCACTTTTTTGGTAATTAAATGAACATTCCAAGAAACAAGTGACGCATCCAACTAAATTTTGGTTTCATTTGAAAACTGCTCTCAGTGAAGACACTTATAACTTTGACTGTCTGACACTATGATAGAAATATATGTTATTCACTCAGAGATATATATATATCCAAAGATGTCTTCATCGTTAATACAAGTATGTAGGACAATGTCGAGAAGCCAGACTATATATCTTCTTTCAATTATCAAGGGTGTGTGACTTTTTGTTTTTACACCCAATTCAAGATATGCCAGGAAATGTACCAAAAGTCCCATATACATATTAAGTCATTATGGAATGTAGAGCACAAATCTGATACCTATTCTGCATGCCGTGATGTCATTCATGATGTTTGTTTCCAGACTCAAGAGTCATTTCTCACGCATTTTGCGGTGTTGTGCAGAAATTACATTAAACCGATAGACTTAGTAATAATTTCAATGAGAACTTCAACGAAATAGCTAAATATATCATTTTACTATGCACATAATGTTCAAGAGCAAAATTATTCGATGATGCTGACAAACAATAGCGCATAATATAGTTTACTGATGTGCTGTTCGTTACCAACAGCACACCTGACATGTAACAACCAAGACATAAAATATACATGTTCTGCAAGACCTGCCAAAGTTCAACAGCAGAAATATTCACTAATGACCAACATGGCAGGAAACACATTGTCATTTCCTTTGCTTGCCTTGCTCCAGGTCAAGGCAAAGCAACCTCATCTGACTAAACTACATCAATAAAATATATCAAGAACTTTGATTAATTCACAATGTTTTGTTTTCAAGAATTTGTCGCTGAAGTTTATTGCAGTCAATTTATCTTCAGACTAAATCACTGGAACCATTGCCTGAAGTGTTCAAAATCAACTTTAAATATAATTTGGCTTTGTGTGAAAGCCCTTCCAAAGAAATGATGTTTTTAAATTATTTACAATATTTCTTATTCTCCAATATTGGAGTCAAAGCTAAATGTGATATACTCACACAGCTGAAATATACAAAAGGTTCAATGGCTGCACTAAAACTGTTAATAAATAATCAGTCCTTCAATTCATTTTTCATATTTTTATCAATACAATTAACAATACAAAAATTGTGCAGACTGTAAACCACTCAAAATATAAAGGCTTACTTTTCCTAAATACAATAATTTCAAATCCAATATCACAAACTTTGAAATTGTGGTCAGTGTCACAACTCCAATGTTGAAGCGACGGCCAATGCCAAAAATGAAAAAAAGGAGAAAAACTGGTCCTAACGGGATTTGTGTAAATAACTAAAAGATTAAAACACAAGTGAAGATATTTTCTAATTCATGGGTCATCTAATTGACCTCGAGGAAGAAATATCAAACAGATAATCAGCCTTCAGGAGATTAGATGAGACAGATGTGTATCAAAACCAAAGAAGAATAGATATACATGAACATGGAAAACATCCCATCATGCTGCCTGTGCATGACAACACATAATGTACACAAAGATAATCAGAAGCCGATCAGAGGGCATCATCTTGCAGTGACCTGCAGACATAATATATTTTGGGTGTTTGTTTCCATTGGGTCCATTGATCATTATGGCTTGCATCATGTTTCGTGACACTAGAACCACAACAGGGAATAATACTACTATATCAAAGTCTTGCCTGGACAGTGGACACTTATAAGGACCAGAGAGCTGATTTAATTTGGGCATTTCACTGATGGAATCACTAGGATTCATATTGGAGCTGCAGGCAAGTGAGAAAAATTAAAGACTAAATTCTCAAATGTATCAGACAAAACTGACAAAGCTGTTAGCTTCTTGGAAATCCTTTAACACTTTAAGAGGAAATATTATAACTTAACTTTGCAGATGTAGTTTTCCGGAAGAGTTTTCATCCTATTCGGAGTATCAATTACTGTCCAAAATGAACAAGATGACAGAGAATGTCAGACATGCATGTATACATCATTTTGGTTCTAGACCAACTTTGAATGCTTATATGCTGATGATCCTGTTCAAATTTGCTGTCAGCTATCAGACAATGCATCATCATCCAAAGTCAACATTATTGAATGATATTGATGTTCCTGCTCATCAGATCTCTGCAGCTTCAATTGCAACATCAGCAGCATGTAAACAACCAGACCAGATGAAGTTGCATCACAGTTCTCTTTCTACTCAGCTCTTGTAATATCCTTTTGCTCTTGTAGTATCCTAGCTCTTGCGCAAAGATTTTCCAGTAGCTGTTGCACTCTTGATCTTGCATTTTCCCTCAAGATTGCTCTTGCTTTTCCGATGGCTCTTGCATTTTCCCTCTTATTCTTGCAGTTTCCCTCTTGCTCTTGTATTTTCCCTCTTATTCTTGCATTTCCCACTTATTCTTGTATTTTCTCTCATGCCCTTGCATTTTCTCCTCTTGTTCTAGCATTTTCAGTTGTGCTCTAGCATTTTACCTCTTCCTCTAGCATTTACCCCCATGCTCTTGCGTTTTGTCCTCTTGGTCTAGCATTTTCCCTCTTATTCTAGCATTTCCCCTCTTATTCTTGCATTTTCCCTCTTATTCTTGCATTTTCCCTCTAATCCTTGTATTTTCCATCTTATTTTTGCATTTCCCCCTCTTATCTAGTATTTTCTCTCTAGGTCTTGCATTTTCCCTCTTATTCTAGTATTTTTCTCCTGCTCTTGCATTTTCCTTTCTGCTCACGAATAATTCTCTTACTAGCTGCTGTTTTTCTTCACCACATTGACAAGAGCTCTCACAATAAGAACTATATAATGGTGATAAAGAGCGAAAGGTATCACCTTAAAAAGAGGAGGACTACACCTGGGTGCCCCATGCAGAAACCTCAGACAAAAGAATTTGACACCCAACCCTTTAATGTATGATAGTTCAGGCATCTGGATTCTGTAAGAGGCAATCCAAATTAACTGTGGTAGGCTAATTTAGACTCAACAAACAAATAAACATGACACCTCATTCGCAATCCTACAGAGTTCCTCCTTGGCCTAATGGTTAAGAGTGCTTGTTTGCACAACCACTGGCTCTGAGGGCGTGGGTTCGAATCCCAACCCGGAACTCAATTTAGTCCGAGCCCATGGGACATTAAATGGAGGCGGATTGTATCCAGTGTTCTATGCTGAGGCAACTGAAAGACCCTGGGCATCCCTGAATTAATAGGGTATGTACCAGACTCACAGTCTTCTCATCTCATCATCATACGGCGATCGCCTGCCTCGATATAGCCCACTAAGGTACTGCTGAGGCGTAAAACACAAACAAACAAACAAAAACAAACATTCGCTATCCTATAACAACCAAGAGGAAAATTTTTGAGTCACCTAAAAACACATTTTTAAGAATTGTGTACCACAAAAATATTTATTTACAATAAAAAAACTTACCTCCAAAGTAGGAACCATCCGACAGACTTGTCGCGACCTCCCCGTTCTTGGTGACCACATCGACGATGCCCTCCTGGATGAAGTACATCTTGGTCCCGATGGTTCCCTCCTTGATGATGTAGTCTCCCGGCTGGAATACTTCGTACCTGAGTTTGGTTACAACTTCCGATACAAAATTAGGATCTGCGTGAGTGAAGAATGGCACAGACGCCACCAATGCCCTACAGTTGTAATTGACTATTTCCTGAAATGAAATAAGAAAATACT
Organism: Platynereis dumerilii; assembly: GCA_026936325.1. NCBI lineage: Eukaryota > Metazoa > Annelida > Polychaeta > Phyllodocida > Nereididae > Platynereis > Platynereis dumerilii. The sequence continues at coordinate 26,881,676 of JAPTHN010000001.1, read as the reverse complement.
TGAGTTATGATTAAGTGAGAGGTGCTTTTTAACCTAGAAATAATGAAGTTTAATAACACGATAATTGACTCTAATGACTCATTAGTAGAAATGAGAGACCTAACTGGCAAACAACTTAAATGAGATTATTTCCCTTAAGTTTTGGAAAATGTGTAAGGAAAAAAACAACAAAAAACTTTAAGTTTTCTGAAAATGCCTTTAAGTGATCACAGCAGGAAGTTAATTCAATTCTTGGTACTCATTTCCTGCATGGGCTCACTTTGTAAAACAAGACACAAGGTAGCAATAAAGCTATAAGCTATCTAATCTAGAAGATAAACTTTTTGATTATGTCATAAACCATGAGCAGCAATAACACAATAATACAGTTTCCAAACAAGCAAGTACAGGCTACACGTTGAATATGCACTCTGTATATGTCACAATATTGCTGAAGTAGCAAAAGATCCCATTTGATAAAATCAGAATATCGCAGACGTATATATTTGTGGGGATTACTTGCACCGCTGAATGATCTCTTTCCAATTGGTACTGCCCGAACAAACAGTGATCTAGGATGATGATGTGCTCCGGGTTCATGGCCACTCAAATCTCTGTAGTAGGTTGTAGGAGCAGAAGTGGCTGTAGTGGACATACACTAGCAATGACTGACCCAATGGCTACCCATCTAGAACTTGTACAAACATTTCGACAGAGCAGTCGGTCTGCGGGGTCATAAAGTGATGGGTGCACAGCGGCAGATTGCGAGGGTTGGCCACATTTTATTGGAGCACTCATGAATGACAAACAGAACGTCTTTCAGCCCCGCTTTCAGCCGGGATGGCTCAGTATTGACCGGAGCAACCGAAGAGTTGTTGTTATCAGTATAACCAATAGTGGGATTGTCGGAGTGGATGCATCTGTATGACAAAGAGCCAGATTGTCATCTCCATTGCATTTGAATTGTCATCCGAATTGTCCTGGCGAATGACACTTCACTTGATACTCTGCCTCGTAAGGACACTTCGGACAAACAGAACGGCGATTGTTTGCATACATGAAACTGGACGACACAAAGTGGGTCTGACGCGGAGAGGAAATCGATGAAGCAAAAGCGACAATAACAGCATTTGGAGGATGTCCCGGTGGGTCTTATCCCTGCAATGCACTCATTTGACCAGGCATCCAATCAGGCTAAAGGTGGGCTTCGGGGCACATCCATCTTAAATCTCTTTACCTGTTTCAACCTTTGCTAACAGCACCAGAGAAATCCTCCCGGCTGCTTTTATTCCCTTAATTACACCCCAAGCAAAGCTCCATGTGCTGTAGTGTCTTCCAGTAAACAGCTACGACTGAGCTACGTAGTATTTTCATTTGAAGAGCAGTCTAAGACCTCTGAGATCCCTGCATGAGACCTCTGAGATTTGTGAGGAAGAACAAATGGGTGACTTGGGCTTCATATCCAGTATTTATGCACTATGGAAGGTCAACTGGAACAAGAGGAGGACCAGGTAATGATATGAAGCAAAGGATGATTGATGCCGCATATTGTCAAAAAAAGGTCAGATGACCCAACCGAAGCTGGAATCTGACCCATCACCATTTGGCCTTGTATTGGCAAATAGATGTATCACCAATCAGATCTGTAAAATCTGACAGGTATTATTGATCTCAACTGAAGTAAAAAATGGCGCGTTGTTCTATCCGTCATGATAAGTAAACTATTCCATGGCACACATATGCCTCAATTTGCCTCTTGAAGAAAAGATCGTTAATGATAAGATAGGTCAATACATGTCATACAAATATCAGCCTTATATGTAAATCATCCTTTATGTTACCAAAGAATCTCGAAGCGCCTCATACCATGTATTGTATATATCGACACAATATCACATAGATAGTCACAGAATCATAATCTTGTTCTTGTCTGAAAAAAAACATACAGACTTGCACTGTGTCTATATGGCATAAAAAGACATGCTTTTTGCAGAAGAACTAAAGTAAACCGCAAGCCATATATGTCAGCAAATATATGCTTAGGCGTAAGTAGAACATGAAACGCTCTTCACTGGCTTTGGAGTATGTCATTACAAGATATCAGAAAGCACGAGATTTGCTTCAGAGGCTCTTCAATTGCAGCAATTTGTCATCATCCAAGTCTTGTGTGAGACTTGTGAGACTTGTACACCGCAGGACACTTCGGAGGGAAGACTCCAAAGAGAAGACTCCGACTCGTACAATGGGAGAAAAGTGTACTGCAAGGAGATGCTGTGAGTCCCTTCATATCTGGCTGCAGGCAGAATCAACACTTGTTAGTCTTTTAGTTGTGAATCTCTCTTGTACAAGTCCCACAGAAGGGAACAACAACTACAAACATACACTCAACATATATATCAGCAAATAAACAAATTTTGTTCACTGTGTATTTTGTTTTTCTTTTGTCGTACAGAAACTATTGCAATGACACTCTCGCAATAGACATTGTAGCACTCTCCCAGTTGGTATCTCCGAGTAAGGTTCTCGCTGCTAGCCATCCAATGGGACTCTTGCAGAAATCTCCAAAGGAGAAAAAGAGGCGTACTGGTGCCACTTATAGAAATTGTCCGTAATTGTCTTTCAAGGATAAACCACAGAGATTTTTTTTACATAAATTGCTGATGTTGTTCTGTCTGTAACATAGACGAGCTTTTCATCCAGCTGGCTTTAATGTGTTTTGCTTCTTCCAGCTGTTTTTAAATCAGTTTTGCAAATCAAGACTTCGTTCGTCCTTCTGTCCTTTCATGTCAGCTTAAGAGCCATACATAAATCATAGAGTCTGATATAGAAGAAGCTCCATTGATGAAAAGTTGCTCCTGGTGTCCTTCAGCCATTTCAGGCTCTTATTCTCCATATTGATTGTTGACGATGGCTATACAACAAGATAATAGATGCAATATATGAGAAGGACGGCCTGCAGCAAATAACTTAAATTTACAAGGCAGGCTCATTGTTTGTATGTTCAGTATTTTCAATTATCATATGTTATGTTAAACCAGTTTATCTCCATTCAAACAAATTGAAAAATCTATACTTCCTGTGTTTCAGTGTTAAAAGTCAACAGAGGACTTCCCTTTCAAATTCAGTTAAAGGTGTCGACTGTTGAAGAAAATATAATGTTAGTGTGAATATTTTGTAAAGAAAAAAAAAAGAAAAAGAAAAGAAAATATATTGGATTCGTGGAGACTATGAATAGAATCGTCCACACTGTAAAATTTGAAATTTTGAGTCCGCTTAAATGATTGAGTGAGATGGTTGCACAATTCCTTTGAGCCAACATAGCTTGTTGTTTTAAGTTATGATAATCTGTCCGTTGTTATAACTTTCAAAAAACAAGGTATGTTGGCTCAAGCCCTTTGTGCAACCATCTCACTCAATCGTTTGAGCTGACTCAAAATTCAAATTTTACAGTGCATGGTATTGCTTGCCAACACCCAGTAAAATAAACAAATACTGTATGATATTATTATGCTTCTCAGATTGTACATATTCCCTGACAGGTCATTAGAACAGGCTTGGATTGAAGAAAGTCAAAGGCCAAGTTTCTACAAGAACTCACTAAGAGGCAAGGTGCTCAATCCACTGATGCTTGGCAAATGTCAACAAGCAAGATGGCCCCTGGGGCTGGGCCTTGACAGTTTGGCCACATTGCCCATGCAAGAAATGACAGTCATTTGTTGACCAATCTGGCTTTGTCTTCCATAGAATGTTCTTTTTCTCCACAGCCTCTAGAACAGCGCTCAGCAACCTCACAGTTGACGTCACAGCAGGTTTTCCAGTAGAAGACTTTGGGTGAGCTGAACTCACCAAGCACGTAGTCATTGGGAATTTGGTTGAGGCTTGTTGTTTGGCTAATGCAATTTACAAAAAAGCATCCAACGTCTTTTGAATATTCCTGTGAAAAACAGTGACAGCAATGGTATCCATAAGAACTTGATACAAGTTTGAAATTTCAAAAAAGCAATGCTGATTATTGACATTTGCTTGATCAAATCATACATCAAATGTTCAGGATTCAGGACAAATCATTTCACATGCAGATCATCAACTTTACACAAAACCTTGCAGCGTAAATTCCTCTCCCAGAATTGTCTCTAATACGGTATAGGCACAAGACGGCCTCATTACAAAGAAGTGGAATCACAAACTTAGCCTTTCCCAGTTACAGTATGATATTTTGATGATTCAGGGTCCTTTCACTGCTTGTAGACTCGGTTTAAGCCGAAACCAATGTTTGTCGAGTCAGTTGGCAGGTGAGTTCCTTCAGAAGATTGCAAAAACCACGTGTTGACTAAACACTGAAACTCTCATCTAATTGTCCTTTATCTTCATCCTTTTGAAAATTGTATTTCTGGTGAATTACTCTCAGACCTAATATACAATAACACTTTTATTAGAAACATAAAGACACACTACATATAATTAAGTTGATTCCGTCAGCGGGTAAAAAATCCTCTCGCAGTAATCCCATTAGTTTCTTTGAAAATTCTGCAGAGTGGATGGGAATAACGACATTGGATAAACCCACAGAGTTTCTCCTTCATAGCATCAAATTTCTGTTAATCAGAATATATATAAAGAAAGCTCTTACCTCTCGTAAACATTCGTTGAGTTCTCCTAAGATGCTCTCCTCATCGAACATTTTACCCTGGTAACGATGCTCGTAAAAGTCTGATATTCGCTGTCGGAGATTTCGCGGTAATTTCCTATATACCATATATTCTTCTACCTGCTTAAACTGTAAGAAAAATAATAATAAAAGTGTTAGATACATCATGAAATTAAGGGTAAGAAACGGGGTTAAAACAGATCACATAAAAGGATCAACTCGGTCTGTATCTCTTTTAGAGGCCAACACACAGCATTCATGACTTTACAAATTTTATCATGCAGGGATTCCTGGACTCTAAAGTAATAATGTTTGTTTTATTCATGAACGTTTTTTATATCAATATGATTTGATAAAAAGTGCAAATGAACGACAAGAAATGTAGTGACCACATGAAGATAATACAACCATTGCCACCAAAGACTGACACTTCGGCTTATGGGTGAGAAGCGCATTATAAGGCGAGAACTAGCATTGTTCTGCTTGTGATGCTATCTTTACATTAAGATCTTATTTATGTGTCTGTTCTTCAAATTCCTCATCCAATACAGAGGTTCTTGGAAAAGTGGTAAGTGATGAAAACATGCATTTGCATCAGCAACTTTAATTCACTTCCTCATTGCATTTCCATTACATTCGAAGGCCATTCAGCTGTATGTTGCAGCCAGCTGTGCTCTTCCACTGGCCCTGAAGTGGAGCTCGTTCCCAGGGACACTCTAATGAAACTTTACATCATGTGCACATTGGCTGGGGAAGGTCACAAATAACACACAATTCTTTTGAATAATGCACCAAGCTGTCACGCGTACATTCAGGGCTTATAGTTAGTGTAGAAGGTGAAAATTGATTGTCCCGAGGGCCCTTGGTAGGCAATGGTAGGGGGAGGGGCAGGGGTTTTAATAGGTCAAGGAGATTGGCAGAATTAGCTAGGGAGGACAGGAAGGTTGTGTAGGTCAGACCATAGAGGAGACCCATTTGCCCTCGGGCCACTCCAAATCTTCCAGGTCCATAGTACAGGTCACTACTGCTCACTCCTGATGACCATCCTTGCCGGTCAGTATTGCTGGAGAGTTCGCCTGGTAACTCAAGGTTGTAACTCAAGGTGGTAACTCAAGGTTGTAACTCAAGGTGGTAACTCAAGGTGGTAACTCAAGGTGGTAACTCAAGGAGGGTTACTCCTGAAGGGTTACTCCTGGAGGGTTACTCCTGTAGGGTTACTCCAGGAGGTTACTCCAGGAGGTTACTCCAGGGCAGTTACTCTTGGCTTTTATAAGGGCAGACACTTTTGTAGTACCCAGAAGCAACAGCTCTGAGGGGCAGCTATACTGTACATAGGCATTGGAGATCAGCCTGGGTTCACTCATTATTGCCAGTCAGTCCGCAAGGTGGTCCGCAAGGTGGTCACTCAAGGTGGTTGCTCAAGGTGGTCACTCAAGGTGGTTGCTCAAGGTGGTCACTCAAGGTGGTCACCCAAGGTGGACACTCAAGGTGGACACTCTTAGCAGTTATTCTATAAGTCGTTCCTTGGATGGACACTCTCCGTGGCTCCAAGAAGCAGCTCCTAGAAGCAGCTCCTAAAGCAGGTAAGCCAGCGGTGGTCAGCCCGGGGTCACTTATTAGAGGAGGAAATGAAGTGCTCATTAAAGGCCGGGATCCATCAGCACGGATGATACGGAGGCGGAGGCAGATAAGACATCAGCCTCTGAGTGGCGGAGAACGTGTCGCCCCGAATGCCAACCTTGTTCAGTCGCGAAAGGACAGCACAGCTATAGCCTTCACTGTAGTGGCAGGATGTGACATCCAACAGTCTTCCTCCACATAAGCTGCGTCAGCTATATAGCGTCTTTCGCAGTCCCTCACAATAAGACCCTCAACTCAAGGGTGCAATGGACTGCCAAATGCTGGGTTCCCAGGTTCAATATCTAAGGGGCTACAGAGATGATGATAGGAGGCTGCTACACACTACCCTTGAGTACCAAAGGGCAGATGGAAGAATGTGGTTCATCCAGGGTATTTTTGTGCCTTGGACAGCATTACAGCCATGACTGCTCTACATTTTCTTTCTCAATGTTCAAACATTCTAAAAAGGTGTAGACTGACATAACTAACTTATGTTGCATGGTATCCATAGCCCATAGTAGTACTCCATACCATTTGTTTGTATGTGCATGTAAATCAAGATAAAATCTGATGCTTATTTGCCTACTGTTGACATTTTATTGATACAATTATACATTGAATTGAACAGGATCGACAATTTACCTGGCTGTTTCAGAAACACTTAGCATTGTATTGATGTACATACATGTATACATGTAGACATTTGGAAAAACACTGATGTAATCCAAATCAAATAATGATTCTATCTGCTTTCGTAGAACTTTGTACAAGTGACTTAAAGGTATTTGGAATAAACCCTAGCATGCCAAATCAAAATTGCAACATCATGATGCCTTTTGAATGTGATGGAAGATTGCAACACATTTAAATAATCCCCTGTAACTCTTGTTCTTATCTTTATCATAACAAGTGGATTCATAGAGGCTGGGTGATAAAGGTAGATATTATAACAACACTGTACAATTATCCCCTTGCCCTTTATGAACATTGAACAACAAGTGCAAGCTCAATAACTCGTATACTGTAAATATGAAATATTTCAACCAGATTAACTCCCCGTAATGATGTCTGAAGCCAAGCATAATGTTGTTATCTGCTATTTTCAGCATCTCTTCATTCTCAGATTTATTTACACACACCAATATTAAATCAATCAGCTTCTTAATAAACCTCTCAAGGGTGGATGCTTCGTGTTGAAGGTTACCAATATTGAATTTATTGTAACACGTGCATAGCCTTGGTACATTTAGAATTCTGTTGAATAATACAAATTGGCATGCACAAAATCAGCACCTGCATCAAGGCATTCAAGCTGAGACAAGTCGAGCAGCCAAGTCACAAGCCATTAAGGGGAGAAGATAAAGTGTAAAACATGGATCCGCTGTGTTGCCAATGTATTTTTGGACATACAAAAATGTACTTTGACAATTTCTGCTAAAAGCTGAAATATGTAAATGTTGGAAATCCTTAATGACTAATAGCATTTTGTTTTTCACTTTTAAAACACATGCATAATGAAAATTTATTTATCAAAAAGTCATAATGGGTAAAAAGGACTACAATTTAGATTTTATCCTGAACGTTTTGTGGTAGATGTGAATTCTTACATTAAGTGCTAATTTCTTACCATTTTAGAAATGTTAAAAGGAAGACGTGTCACCTTTTTGTCCAAGATGACTAATCGAAACATCATCAGGTAAATGCAAAATGTAGTATGTTTTTACATGCCAGTTTCATCACAAATGTTGATGCAACTTGTCACGACTCGCACACCGTATATTTTCTTGTTTGGCAGTTGAGGCGTTTATAATGATTTTGTGTCTGCTCGTTTCCCAGAGCTTATTTGAGGTAACTGTTCCTTCTTGCTTTATTTCATCATCATAAAATTTATTTTAAGACAAGACGCTATTTGAGACATTAGCGGTTGCTTCACCAAAGAAATACACCATATGGTGGATGATACTTGTAATACTCAAATCGAATCAAAGTCATTTTTCACATCAATACAAGTTCCTTTAGGCATTCTCAAGTATTCTCTAAGCAACTAAAGACTAGAGACTGCAAAGATAGATAGCACAGAGAACAGAAGATTGGAGACTGACCTTTTCCCTGTATAGTCTTTTGGACGTGTCGAAGGATTGGATGAGAGTGGTGGCATGACCAACGAACAGAGCATAGCAGGTAGCCCCGGTCAGCATGGACACCATAGTCAACCAGACATCTGTGGTGCTTTGGGGAGGAAATCGACCATAGCCAATACACAGCATGTGAGAAAGAGCCTTGAATAATGCCCAGGTATACTGCTCTTCCCAGTCAGCTTTCTGTGGGGAAAAGAAAATCACACATCATTACATTTACAGGAGTAAGCAGGATCAAAAAAGTGTGGTTGAGTTTAGTGGTTTCCAAGTTATAATCGCCTATGTCTCACACTGTCCATAATAGCAATTTGCCACAAACAGTAGTTTCCAAGAAGGCAAAACCCTTTGCCCAAGAGGACAACCTTCTTTATAAACACAAATGTCTATAAGGACAACATTTTTTCCTCAAGGACAGACACCTACATTGCAACAATGCACCATCCAAACAGTTTTGTTATCCTCAGGCCAGTTTTCTTGCAAGGATGGCCTATTTGCAGTTTTCACACAAAACGACATATTTGAACTGTAGCCAATTGAACCAATCTCGTCATGTGTACAATTAAATATCTTTTTAACTTTATATCTAAGGATTTGCTAGTCTTGGACGATTCTAGGCAAGTAGTAGTTATTTAGTGCCTTCATAGTCCTGGAACCATTACAGTGCTAAAATATCTTCTAGTCCTTGAAGGGAGCTGTAAACACCAGATTTGATCATGTTTCACTCTCCCATCATCCTGTAATAGCGCAACATTTTAACGATTAAGTTACACCAACAAAATGAGCTTACTAATGACATTTTTAGTTATCATGGCAGTAATTTCAGTCTAGTGGTGATCATTAGATGTTTAGATTAAATTGCCTCATTAAAAGACCACTCAATAAAATGAGAATGGAATGAGACCATGGAGTAGTCATGTGGAGTCTACATTGATAAATTATATTGGGACATCATTTGGATATATCCAAGATATCATTTTGAGGTGTGCATCATTTTGAGATATCATCAGATATCCTTTAAAGACACCATTGGATTGGAGGATTTTAGAATACAATACTTGTGAAACTCTGTTAGAGAATCATTTTGAGACATCATTGGAGACATTATTCATTCAGAGATTCTAATTACTGTGACATATCTTTATGACACAATTTTCTTCTGACTACTTGGAGATCACTATAAACAACCACAATTTTTAAATCAATTCTTAGAATATACTCATCAAACTTATTGAATATGCAAAAGATAAAAATTATGTCAAAATAGTTCATTGGTATTATTTGGAATAGGATACGAGCATGGGAGTGATACTGAAAATTACTTAACAAACAATAGAAATGAACTATGTGAACAGGTAACATTAGCAAAAATCAAACCGCGTGAGTGCATAAGTCATAATGTCCACATGAATTATTAATTATCAGATGGGATTTCATAAAAACTGGTGAGTGCAGAGTTATAATGACACATTACCAGCCAAGACAGTTGTGGCTGGAGAAACCTTTGCATTTGAAATGGCAAAGTCTTTGTCAGGTGCAAAGATGTTTGAAAGTTAAGAATTAATTGTCAGTCTTGACATTAATTAATTAAGAAATTTGAAAATTGCACAAACAAAAGTTAATACTGAAATATTCAGATGGTAAAATGACATTATTTTAATATTTTAGAAAAAATTCCATGTAATTCAAATTGCCAACATTGTGACATTACAACTATGCACTCATTAATGGCAGAAGCATTAGATTACATTGAGCATGTGACAACCATGGGTGTTCCCAGTTTCAGCATCAACAAAACAGTACTCCTTTGACAGCTGTTGATATAACATGATTCAGACATTACAATGGAACCACCCAGAGATGTCTATTAAAGAAATTAAATTAATAAAGTGTTGTTCAAGGCGAAGGGTTTATTGAGTTAACCATACTCACTTTAGATACCACTGCATTATTGATATGATAACATAACAGCAATAGAACGGGAATGGAGGGGAAAAAAAGTTTGGCCAGAGAAAATAGGATATTGGACCAATGGACCATACCAGAGAGTATCACTGTTTTCATGTGTCATATGTTTTATTTACAACTACCACCACAAAATGTATACAGCTGCACTTCCAAATCTATACTCTCACATCCATTTATGTACAACTGCCTAATAAAGACAACAAAACGAATATGTGTACAGCAAGGGCCCCTCAGAAAGCACATCACTTCATTGGGGTCTAACAAAGGTCTCACAAATAGATTCCATGAACAGTATAGCCACATCTGATTGGAAAATAGTGCGTGGGAGAACAGTAGATGTCATGTCACTCAACTGCAATATGTATACATTGTAGGCTAATCAAGCCTTGTCAGCTTTGTGTGACACCAAACCATGAAGGTAAACCTGACTGTGATATAGAAATGTGCCATCCAACTCCAAAGGTTTGCATCAGTGTCACTTTTAGGAAATTACAGCCTGTCACTTTGATACCGAAAAAGAGTGTACTGTTGCACTGTGAAAATGGCACTTCGTGTGTCATCATGCTGATGATTTGTCATGATCACACCCAATACTTTCAATGTTAATTTGATTTAAGGAGACTTATGTAAATGTCCCTTGTTGGTGACAGCCAAACAAAAGGATTATGCATCTGATTTTCAATCGAAAATCAGTTATGACAAGTCAAATGACCTTCTATTGATCATGACTAATTATCAAACTGCCTCTATGTTTCCCATTTTGAAAGTAGAGAAGATGAGACTTCATCAGCTATCATGAGTTACGAAGTGCATTTTTCACAGTGAACTGGTCCTCATTTTTTCTTTATCAAAGTGAAAGACTGTAATGTGACTATTCCATTGTCAAAGTTGCTCTTTCATGATTTCAGCTGATGATGCGTCATGGTAATGCTTTTAGCATGGCAACTGCAGCCATGATCAAGAAGAGGCCTTTACAGCGAAACACTTTGATATAGAATTAAAGTGGACTGTGGCACTGTGAAAATGGCACTTTGTGTGTCATCATGCTTATGATTTGTCATGATCAAACCCAATACTTTCAATGTTAATTTGATTGAAGGAGACTTATCCAACTTGTTGGTGACAGCCAAACGAAAGGATTATGCATGGGATTTTCACTCTAAAATTTGTTATGAGAAGTCAAATGGCTTACTCTTGATCATGACTAATCAAACAGCCTCTATGTTTTCCATGTTGAAAGTAGAGAAGATGACACTTCATCGGCTATCATGAATCACGAAGTGCCATTTTCACAGTGCCACAGTCCACTTTAATTCCATATCAAAGTGTTTCGCTGTAATACGTTTCAAAAGACTAAAAACTGATTTAAGAAACAGACATGTCATTGTGTTAAGGTCCTTAAATTAAAGTGCTTTTGAAACTAATGGATCCATCATGACACATCATCAGCATCGTGACTCACAAAGTGCAATTTTCAAGTTGAAATGATCGTCTCTTTATTATATGGTAAATAGTGAAGCTGCTGTATAGCCCAAAGAGTCCATGTTCAGATCAGCCTCAATTCAGGCGGGTTTGTCTTGAGAATAAGAGTTGTGATGAAAAAAATAAGGTAAGGTGTTTGAAAAACAGACTTCAAAACATCTAGGAGCAAGGATATTTCTACAATAACATTGACACACTTTTCAAAAAGAAAACTTTATAGATGAAATCTGAGAGAGCTTAAGAGCAAAACGAGTCACCTGAAACACGGGTCGGTTATGAGATACCACAAGAATAACACGAGTCGAATCAGATCTCGAAGACCATCATCAAGATATCGAGCTTTTGGAATTTGGAGGTTAGCAGGTATTCAAGATATTGAGGTTTGGGCTAGAATTCGAATGGTCGTCTTGAAACAAGAGTGACAAAATGGCAATATATATGTAATATCTTATTTATTCAATGGAATACAACAAGAGATGGAAAGGTCCGTTGCAGAAGACCAGAGATACCTTAGGTGTAATATAAATCAGTGTTTCAAGTTCAAAGAATCAGATGCAAAAAAAGTCAAGAGATCAAGAATCAGGGGCTAGAAGAGTGGTCATGGGAGCCAAATCCTTACTGAATCAAGAGCTTAGAAGGGCAGTAGATCAATGAGTCAGGAGCTGCTCCAGAGCTCAGGGAGCCATCAGCTGAAGGAGTCATGAGCTAAAAGAATGGAGGGCAGCAAGAGGAGGACTTTGGGGCAGAGCTGTGGATTCCAGGCCACTAATTAACTCAGTAAGAAACGACCAGACACCTAAGTTAATTTGGAAATCTCCTTTCAGCACTGGGAACTTAGCAGGAAGGCCACAGTTGGTGAGAGAAGTTTTGGTCAAAAGTAAACCAAAGCCTTAGAAGTTCATTATGGGCTTCAGACCGTCAATTGTGCTGCGTAAGGCTTTAGCAAGCCGCAACCCGCAGAAGGCGATTAGGACCAGCTGGGGGCACAAGGTGTTCATTTTGAAAAGAGAGTGTTCTATCAGGAACACCTTGTCGTGTGCTGTAGTTGGGTTTGAGAGCAGTTTTGAGGAGTAAATGTCTAAAACAGGGATGATTAAGTGGTTTTTGCATTTTGGAAGATTAAATTCCCTTGTTCAAAGAAGAATGTTTGCTATTTTGATGTGAACAATACCGTTAGGTTAACTCATCAGAATATCAGTTATTCTGTTTAGTAATTAAATTACTTCTATCAAGAAAATAGTTACCTTTGGTAAAATGTCATTATCTAGCATAAGCAAATATAGTGATATAACAGAAAGTGGAATAATAATATTTAAATATTTAGAACACTGAAATCACGTTCTCAAAAACACCAAATGTGTTCCAATAGAACACACTACTGCTTCCTGCAGCCATGACAACAGAAAGACACTAGACACCAGAACACTCAGACAATGTTCTCAAATTGTTACAAAGGACGTTGTTGTATCTACCTGGCAACAATAAAAATGGGATGGAAGGAGGAGGAAGACACTGTTTATCAAGCAAAGGCAAGGCACATCACCCAAAGTAGCCAGCAATGACAGAATGGAAGAACAGCCAACAGTAAACATCTTTCTCATACCTTTGAAAGGAAGGGGCAATTACAGGAAATGACAAATAATGCTGAAGATTTCTTGAATAACATTTGAAGATACAGAGCAGGAGTATGAAGAAATACAAAAGCAGAAGAAGTTCAAGAAGAAGAAGAAGAAGAAGAAGAAGAAGAAGAAGAAGAAGAAGCAGAATAAGAAGGAATAGAGGAAACATTAAATCTCATTGAACCTCGCCCAGAACAACTCTTACTAAAATAATCATTAAGATTGCTGGGCAATATGAGCATACGTGAAAAACATACTGGCACATTCATGAATTTTGCATGTACTATTGAGCTCATAGGGACCACAAGGTGTGTTCCAAAAATAGAAAACAATTTGTTATGGAAAATCATTACTGTAACAAATACCAGTGCATTGCCTGTGCAAACAGAGAATGAATTAGGACCTGGTGGAATTTATGGAGTTCACCAGCTTCTATCTATATCTATCTATCATGTCAATCTATTCTATATATATGTTATAATGTAGTGGGTAGGGTATAGGTATGCTCCTAAGCACTTAGGTTGGGGGCTGGCCCTTTAGCTCAACTGGTTAGACACTGGACTTTTAAGGGGAAAGTATTTTATGGTGCATCGGCCTAAGGCTGACTCAAATTCCGCTCGTGGTGACAGGAGACATTGATGTCAGATTTTTTATTAGAGTATGTCAAAATCTCAGGGAAGTTGGGGAATGGGGGGATATAATGTTGTGGGTTATGCATAAAAGGCTGCTCCTAAGCACTTGGCATAGGGCCGGCTCTTTTGCTCAATTGGTTAGACTTTTAATGGGTAAGTATTGTAATGTCAGCTGGTGTCAGCCCCGGGACGGGCCGAGAGCAACATATCACTCCTGAGGGTCAATATCAGCATGACCGTAGGCACGGTCGATAGGAAATCCCACTGCCAAAATATGAGCTTGAGGGCAAGATGTGAGGGCGGATATGCATATGACTTATTTATAACATGATTCAACTGATTTGTTAAAAAGGGATATTTATCACATGCCCCTGTATATGTCTACAGTCTACCTATGCCTATAGTGTATATTATTTACCTTACTCACCAGTTAAACATAACTAATTAGATGATGTGTGAATGTCACATGATTCAATATTTGATAATCAATAATGCAGTTATAATGCAATTATGCTGAGTGAGCTACAATCTGAATCAATATGACAAATCAAATGTATTTATATTCCATTAACTTGCATTAGCTTGAGTAATGTTGCACTGAGATGCAGCTGTGTCATGTATGTGTGGCAGCCATTTTAGATCACACACAACGCGAGAACACAGCGAGATTTTTCATTGTAGCAAAATGATTGATGCCATTCAAAGTTGACACGTGCTTATAAAAGTAATTTTTAAAATTTTTTCTCTTCTTTTGAAAAAGGTCCTCCATTATTCAATTGTGTATTTTTCTTTTCAATTCGCTTTTCCTATACGACGCTTTTTCAATTGAAGACAAAATTATTGACCATGAAATTTACTTATTATGCCTGCTTGATTTTTGTCAGCTTGAAGCAATGCAATGAATCATGGTAATTTGAAGTTGTCAAAACGCCATGCAAACTGCAGTGTTCAATTAAGATAGATGGCGGCATTTAGAGTTTTCTTTTTCTCTTTTTAAGCTTAAATTGAAACATTGTAATACCATACAATATGCTAGTTTACTGCTGTAGAACTTACAGCTGTTTCATTATTAAGGTGAGATGGAGAATTGTTTCTCTCTGAAATTTGTACGTTGCACAGGCATATCGCACCGCATTTGCGCGCAGATTTTTTGAGAGGGCGGGCGACAGTTGCTCAATCCAGATTTCATGCCATTCTAGACAAAACACCTTGATAACTATTGATTTTCAGTTATGTTAATTCTTTTGGTTTTAGTTTCTTTGCCCAAATTTTTAGGGTTTCCCAAATTTTTTTGGTGACCCTGCCCCCATTCTTCTACATCTATGGTATTTTGTGAGTCCTGACAGCCAATGGAAGGCATAAGGCAACACAACAATTAATACTTTTTTCTTTCTTCGAATATATCAGTGAAACTATATGCATAGCAGAACTAAAATTTATGTATAGCCATTTTAAATGTTTTGACAAAAGTTAAAAAAAATAGTCATCTAATCAAACCTATTAACAAACTTAAACACATTTATATCATATAAAGGGACCTGCTACTTGCAAGTTTAAAAAATAACAAATTTCCATTTCCTTTCTGCAAGTAACAGACCTCCAGTCAGCAGCTGTTGTCTCAGGTGGCAGCAGAAGAAGTGAACTTAAAATGCCATTTGTGACATCTAAAGCCATCTTATGCCTCCATAGGCAGCAGGTGTTGATAATACTTGCTTAAATTTCTAAGATAAAACTCCAGTCTAATTTCAGCTAATGCAAGTTATCTTAGAATAATATGAATGAAGATTCTCCTTGTCTTATTAAATTGCCTTCTTAATATTTAATAAACTAGCAGTCTGCCTGCATGGCCAATGCAAGATACATTTGATTCTGATATCACATTAATACAAAAATAAATTGGGAATTGCAGACAACAGGACGAATATTATAAGTTTAAAGAGGTAGATTTGGGAATATTGCTTAAATTTGAAGCCAAAGAGATAAACCTCATAATTGGGAGGAAAATTATCAATGCTCATATTCCCCAACAGTCTGATTGCCTACTGTAAATGCTTATGATTAAAAAGATTCATTAGCTTTCTTATTCCTCATTTCATAGTCCAGAAATCTGTCAAGAGGCTTGATTGTGAATTGAATCAGAATTCATAAATGTCATTATGGAAACATCAGATACATTTGAGTCAGTGCTACGGTTGCCAATTAGGCGTTTGGGCAGCAGGAATAAGAAAGCCAAGTGAACATCAACAATCACCTGCTATATAGACAGAAGAAAAAGGTCATATTAACATTAGTGGCAAGCTAATTAATTGATTAATTACTGCGAAAACTCTGCATCATGAGATGACATGTAGTCGCAGTGTTGTTTTTTTGCCAAAGGAACAGGAAAAATTACGGCTAAATGTAAGCGTGCGATAGGTTAGTATATACAAGTACAAGAAATGTGCAAACCATGAACGGGGTGGACACACAGAAGAAAACATCATAATTTCCCGAAAGGTTAGTATCAAAATTAATAAAATTCATAGAAGAGAATGAAAAATTGATCGCATAAATGCAAAATGAGCCGAAAATGACTTACAACGCTTTTACGAATGGTTCGGGAAATTGCATTGTTTTCTTGGGGTTAATCGACGACTGATGGATATCAGGTGCTTAATTATCTAAGAAGAAGGGAGAGCAACTGGCAGTGATGGACAGCAGTGGACAGGACTGGTCAACAAGTGTCAAGAGGCTGACAAAAAGAGACATTTGTGCTCATTGTGACGTCACAGCCAAGCCGCAATAACTCCTAGCTTGTGCCTGACCTTTAAAGTAAACATACAACTAAAATTACAGACTGCGTCCAGTAAGCGACTACCACCAACCACAATAATGTTATTATGAATTGGTCTCAAAAACAAAACGCCAACCAAATTCACAAAAAAAGAGAGATAGAACGAAGTGAAAAAGGAAAATTGGTAGTTTAATTAACTTTTTGTGTTATAAAGTTGGGAATCGTCAGTAGTGTAGTGGTGCCCATCTCATACCTGCAGTTCGTTTATTGATACCCATGAATTGGCTGGAAAGTCTTGGAGGAAGGGAACGAGGAACTGCAGGCACCCGTTCCAATGGCCAAGGAGGAGCATCAGGCAGATCAGGTTGAAAATGCGCATAAACATCCCTGCTACGCTCAAGAACTGGAAGGAAAAGAACCAGGACAAAACACTTTTTTTATTGTTGTTGTTGGGAAGGAACGATTGAAGGCTTGGTCTCTTTACGACCTGTTGTGACGTACAGATGATCTCATCGTGATGTTGGCGTGACCTCGGATGCTCGGCTGCTCGACTGCTCGACTGTCGACAGGGGTGTTGCAAACAGTTGGCAAAGATGAGGAAGCTGAGTCGACGCACTAAATGTCAGGAGGTCAGAATGACTCAGCTGCACATTTGGTGCTGCGTGACCCACGACTCAACTTTGCACTTCCAGTGACTCCCTGCGATGAAGAAAACCACGTTAAGGGCAGGGACAAACAACCAAACTTACCATATATACTCACCCAGTATTTGGACAATTCCTTAAAGAAAAAAATATTGCAGATTGGAAGAGAGACTGATAAAGAAGGGAGCCTTGCATGGGCATGTCTGAGATATGTGGGATCCTTCATTGAGTATTCAAGGAAGGAAAGTCATATGGGCGAACGTGCTACATACAAAGGTGTCTTGTTGCTCACACTGATTGGGTCGGGACACTTCCATAGGATAACACCTTGGTCCATGCCCAAGTGGCACAGACACTTTGACAATATCCACATGCAATATAATGCCATATAGCTATATAAATATATTACAATGTGTATGCATGTTCGTGTATACTCGTGGTGATTTATTACGACGATTAACATTAATAGTATTTGCAAGCACCGGTTGGTCACATGACCTACAGTGGGGTCAAGGGTCACGACGGCCATCCAGGACAGAACGTTGGGCAGAAGGACGTCGTGCGGCCATCTTGTCGAACGTTCTGCGCAAGGTGAAAGGATCTAGGAAAGACAAAAGGTCAAGGAGATTAAGGATCAGGTGTGAGAGACTGCCAGCCAAGACAATCCGACAGGATGACAAGTGCATACCTGCAGTTCGTTTATTGCAACCCAGCTATCAGCCGGGAAGTCGTGAAGCATGGGCACAAGCCATTGCAGGCAACCGTTCCAGTGTCCCAGGAGCAGCATAAGGGAAACCAGGTTGAAGATTCTCATAAACTTACTAGCCACGGTGAGGAACTGGAATTAGACATGAAACAGAAATGCTAGGGTGGTATTCTAAGGCCAGAACAATCTTTTCAGTAGAGTTGGTATCAATTGAATGCTGGGATAATGATGTCTTTGTACACTATACAGGTGGTGGTGATTTTTGGGTGGTGGAATATGTACATCTTCTTGCCAGCCCCTTGATGCCTGAAAGATCATGACAACCATGAACATAATGCAGATCATTGAGCTAAGAATGATGCCAATCCTCTTCATATATACACTTACATTCGGAGTATTGCATGCAATAATGATGTGGGATATCACGCATGACAAAACTTGGGGTTGCAACAAAAACCAATAACATGATATTGAAATTATTTTTGCCATATTGCTTCAGCTTAAGTCGTGCCAACCTATCTTGTGTGCACTGTGAATAATCAACAACTTCCAAAATTTATTTCTACGAAGCCAAAAATACCATGTTTAGTTTTTAAATTTCAGTCACACCGAATCAAAATATCGAAAGCTCTAAAACTCATAATGACCAAAACTGTCCCAAAAATACTAATTTTGGCTCTGTTATTTTCAACTACAATGAACAATATTTGTCCATCTCTTAGACTCATAGTAACCACAACCATCTGCAGAATCTTCTTAATGCACTCGTGGATATGACCTTGTAATTCGAACCAAGAACATGCCGTATGCTGTGTGCTGCACTTGTAGGTAGTCGTACGAGACTAAGCCGGGCAGAGGAACACAAAGAAGCCGATGAGACAACAAGCGTTGAGACAACAAGCAAAGAGCCAAAAGAACTTGTTCTGAAGAGCACAGCAATGCAGCTGCTCCTGGGAGTTCATCCCTTCGATCCTGCTCATCCCTAAACTAAACACATGCACCCTAAAGGGATTCTCTTGTCAGTCTTCCTGGCTCTCTGGACCTCTGTGTAACCTGCACCTTGGGTCAATAGGGTCATTCCAAAGCATTTTACTCTGGGATTAACTGTGGCCTACTTCTTGGCTTCTATTGCTGAAGAAAGAACTGTTTAAGGGTATTAGCTGTGTGTTTTGTCTGAAGTCCTCACCCAAGTAATCTTGAAGTAAATCTGAGTTGTGCCGCCTTTAAGACATTCCAAAGAACTGTTACATCCAGTTAGTCATTCGGGCAGAAGTCAAGCAAAAGGAATGATATGATTGAAGACAATCCTAATTTGCTTTGATTTACATAACCAGAATTGACACATTTGACTTGTGCGATGAATGCAGTAGAACTTCAGTAGTTCTTCAAGAATCATGACTGTGAAAATAACAATGTCTGGCTTATTTTCTTGACTTCAAGCTGACAAGATGCCATCTAAAAGTCCACATTCTCCAAGCAACTAAGAAGTAAGTAACACAGGAAGACAAAGGCTGTCACTTTTTCTTCATAACATCCTTTTCTTACATAAGACCAATAGTTCTTAAATAGGAAGAGCCAGACGTGCCTATTGGGTGTGCTGACATTGCCTGTAATTCCACACTTGCAGTTACTCCAATTATGGATGTCAGGAAACAATAGTTGTAATGAGAGGAGCTAATTTAATAGACCGAGAGGCAACCTAACCCAGGACGAAGACCTGGAGAGACAGAGAGTCAGACAAGTCAAGTGTGAATAATTAAGAGGTGTCAGCCACAATTCTTGCAATTCCAAGCAATCCTGCTCATGGCTCCAGTTTCACAGCCCCTTGGCCACCTCTTGTTTGATATTCAGGCAATGACTTCCCCCGATTCCACTGATTCACAGACGCGGGTCTTCCTCTTGACGTGAATGATGTAAATGGGGTCCGGGGCAGTGCGACCTCCTGAAATATACACGAGGTAACACCAAGACATGAGTTACGCTTCCTCCATACAATTATTTTTCCTGCTTAGTTTAATGGGGAGATAAATAAACCAAGACTTGTGATGTTCTTTCTCTTTAAACAGGATCAGAAGAGACAATGGGTTGACCATTGGGAGGTGAAAACAAGGCACAGTTGTGTTCCAATGCAGTCAGGATGCCTCTTAAATTGGCAGGAATCCGCAGTCATTCTAAAGTCCGGAAATAATGAGCTGTCTAACCGGAAGCGTCTGTTTGCTCTTCTCTCCGGGCAGCCCATATGCGCCATTTAATGAAACGTAAACTGAAACACTTTCAGGCCAGGAAAAAAGGCTGTGAGAGCTTCTGACTGGTCTAGTGTGAAATTGTGACACTCAGAACAGCCACTGATGGCAGCTTCCTCACTGTGGCTCACATAGGTCCAAGTTCAAATGGTACTGGTCACACCAAGGACAATTTTGTGTTCCTATAGGGTGGCCCTAACTAACCACTCCTTATGTGTAACTTTTACGTCCATAAATTGGTTGAATCAAGGACTGTGCTATGACTACATGTCAGAGGCAGACATCATCATGAGATGAGAAGGTTGTGAGTCTTCTGTTCCAATGTACCTACATTTGAACCTGTTATGTACATTCAGAGAAGCAGGCATAACGACTAAAGACAAATGCCTTTTCACAACCATCTAGGCCACCTGGCTTTTTTTTCTTAATATGCAAAATTAAGGAGAACCATAATGAATTGCAACGGTGTACTTAAACGAAGCCAAACCTACTGAGCCAGATCAACGTCAGAATATTATGTTGGTTGACGAAGTAATCGCTTTACAAACATCATGAATGTCTCCGAGGAATACCGGGCAAATACTCTTATGAGTAATCCTTTTGCAAACAGCCAAAATGGAACAAGACCAATCATTATAAATGATGATGAAAGAGGAGGGAGATGCTGTACGCTAATGAACTGCAATTATAGCGTATCACAGAATCAACATCAGCATCAGCAGCATTAGCACCACTGATGGCATCAGCATCAGGTGCTCTGAAATCTCCAGCATGGTTGCAGTTTTGGTTGCAGTTTTGGTTGCATAAGAATCAACAGCTGCAGAATAACCAACACAAAATGTAGAATAAACATCATACATCAGATGAAAATCAGCAGCATAAGCACAATTTCCTGGAATTGGCTTGATCTGAATGTTAAGTTAATATTTAAGTGCAGTACCATTGAAATATAACATTTGTGAACTCACCGAAGAATACATTTCAGTTAAGGCACACTGTGGATATCCACAACCTTATACCACCAACAATGCCAGTTTTAGCAATTAGTTGTGGCATATACAACATCAGGGAATGTGTACAAACACTTCCATCAACATCACCACCTTTTTTGCATCACTCAGAACTTCAGAAGTAGCTGCATCAAGATAATGCTATAATATATAATGTATTAATATTAACAAAAGTACCACCTGGCAGAAATTGCAACAACAACCAAAATCAAAATCTTCTGCTGTTATTAAGACATTTATGCACACAGAACTTTAAATATCAAAACCAAAAGATTTTGAAGCTTGAAAATTGAACCTCTGCATTTGTCGTTGATCAGCAGCATCAGCAGAATTGAACTCAACAACCACATGCATAAGCATTCTGAGAAACAGCATCCAACACCTCCAATATCATCATCATCATCATCATCATCATCATCATCATCATTCTTCTTGGTCAACAGCAATAATTCTGCAACAGCATTCTGCAGAATCAACAACCAGCTTCAAACAGCATTGAACAGCAACAGCAACATCGACAGCAGCATCAAATGCTATAGCAGCAGCATGTGGCTCTTTGCTTAATGGGACATCTGACCTTTAATCATTAACACCCACGTCTTGTTTTCCAGAGCCACCTCCCAGTGATGGATAGAGTTCCCCTGTCACAATATCACAAGCAGCAGCAGGCCACTGGATCTCAATGGGGCTGAGCAGCTCCTCATATCAATGTTATTGTTGGCACAAAGTTAGATTAATTGCTTTTAAATCGCAGGCATTAATGATATCCAAAGAAAACAATTAAGCCCACAATGTGTCAAATCAGCATCATTGCCCACATGTCAAAGTGGAATCAAAATTTAAAAGTAAAACAGTCTGAAAAATAATACATCATTCAACAGTTCTTTACCATGTAAAATGTACAATTGGTACACAATGAAATATTTGTACATAATCACTATAAAATACATTAAATATTTAAAATACATTATGTTTACAATAATGAATGTTTACTATACATTGCACATGTATACATTGTAATTATTTTGTGATCTAAAATGTAAGTGATGAAACGTTTTTTAGGTTTCGTTCATTGCAGGTTTCAGGAATATGTCTTAATACCTAAGGTTTTGCTTTTGTTTTTGATGCATCAGCATACTGGAACCTCTAATTACACTACAATTTGGCCTATAGTACCATTCGAAAAGGAATAAAAAGTGACTGAAGCATTCCTAGAATGATTTTAAAACAACTACGAGAGAATTCACCCCAAAACCACAATTAGGTTCCATTATGGAGACAATCAGTTGTAAAATGTTTGTTGTTAGTCTAAGAGCATTAAAAGGTGTGAAATATCTTAAAAATATGGTGGTGTATTGACAAAATATGCATGTCAAAAATATCTAATAACTTAAGAGCTATGAGAACTGTGCTAAAATGTTGGACTTAAAAAGGTGCAAATCAAATGCATAAACCTATTGTATAATACTAGATGTATCTATTGGCAAAATCTAAATCTATGTTTTATATTCAAGCAAATATTTTATTCTGTTTTATGTAAGTGTACACATGTAACCAACAACGTGCCAAATCTACAGAAGAAAGATCTACCCAACTAATGCCATAGCCTTCTGGTTTTAAATCAAAGAAGCAGTTAAGTTAAACCAATAGAAATCATATTGCAGGTTGAGATAAAGGAGAGTTAGAAGAAGATGTAAAGCAGAAAAGAACAGATCAGCACGAAACAGTAAGTGATTAGAGTGAATAATAAAAGACCGGACTCGTATCTAGGCAATCAAGTTTTTTCGTCCTTTTGTTTTTTCAAAATGAACTTGCAAATTGCCTTTGTCATGTCACTGATCAGCCATGTTTGGTTAATTTCTCTGAATTTTTTTTTCTGCTAGAAACTGAGGAAAGTAAGTGATACAGGTGATGTTTTGCCATTTGGTCAATGCCAAAAATCCTCAACCAAATCCTTTTATGTGTTTTCATCTCATCAGATGTGAATCCATGCTCCTTCAAGCAGTTTGGTTGACAATGTTAAGTATTGAAGCAATGGCAAAACATCAACTCTTGCAAAACATCAACCATTTCACTTGCTTTCTAGCAGTTTTGAAACACTTTTATATTTGGACTAAAATAGTAAAAAATAAAAAAAACTTGATATGTCGAATAGTTATGTTAGTTATCATGGCATAAAATGGCATCAGAAGTGATATCATCAGTGATTAATGACATGACCAAATTAATGATTGATTTTGCGAAATGAGATTGAATGAGTCCAGTGTTTATCTATATGCACTGTAATAGCTATGCACTATAGCCATGTATTAATCTAAGAGATAAAAAGGGGCACTAACACTACATTTTAGTATCCTATAGTGTACACTCTAAAAAATGTCGGGACAAAATTGGTTTTTTAGATTCAAAATGGTTTTTTGAAAAACCAAATTTCAATGCAAAACCAACATGGATTTAAAAAAAAATCCATGTTGGTGTTTTGCATTGAAATTTGGTTTTTCAAAAAATCATTTTGAATCTAAAAAACCAATTTTGTCTGAAATTTTTTAGAGTGTAGCAGCAAAAAGATGCAAAAGAAGCAAACTGAGAAGAGAACATGCAAATCAAAATGCACTGGATGAAAGAGGATTACTACCTTTCCAATATCCTGGGGAGCACAGTGGGAAGAAAGCATCATATGATTATGACAGACAAATATATCACTCCATGCAAGTAAAGTCCTTCAAAAAGTCCCAGAGGTTGCATGCAATAAATATCAAAGGTAAAGACAACATCAGATGTTAGGAAACTGGCCATCATGCCAAAGAAGCTGCCACAATTGTTCATCTCTTTGATCAGGCACTCTATTTATATATAAATATCATTTTCTATATCATGATATATGAACAGAGTCACATTTTCTAAATATGTTATGATATATCTTTAGTTGTATTCTTTTCGGAAATGCATTTACGAGAACACACCTGTTAAAAATTATGCTTACTAATCTTGAGGCATCCAAGACTCCTCAAACATCACCACCTCCCACAAGGGAAAAGTGTGGTGTCAGTATCTATTCAATTTTGCCCTTATGATAATTGCTACACTGTAAAATTTGAAAATTTTGAGTCAGTTGTAAATGATTGAGTGAGATGGTTAAACAATTCCTTAGAGCTGACATAGCTTGTTGTTTTAAGTTATGATAATCTGTCTGTTCCTGAAAAAAACAACAACAATAAGTTATGTTGCTCAAAGGAATTGTGCAACCACCTCACTCAATCATTTGAGCTGACTCAAAATTTCAAATTTTACAAGTCTGGCCACCTTGGTTGTTGGCCATTTTTGGTCTTATCTGGTCAAAATGCAGATTGGAAAGGGGAATTTGCCTATTTTTAGCAATGTAATGAGGATATAATCTGCATCTGGATTATTTATAATTTAATCAAGGGCTAGTTATTATTGAAAGTGGAAACCTCAGGCTTAATCATATCATACAGTAGGCCTGTGCTTTGGTCAAAACCAAATTCAATTTGTAGTACTGACTTGGCATAAACCTTTGGGCCAAAATCTGACAATTCTTACCAGGAATCAGCGCCAACCACTTTGTGGCAGTCCTGATAATTCAAACATCTCACACACAACTCAAGGTGATGTACAGTAAACAAGAAATGCAGTTTATTGCAGTTTACAAACTTTTACAACGAATATTGTGAACGATCTGACCAAGCGTTGTCTCCAAATTTCATTGCATCGATCAATAGAGTCTTAAGTTAAATTCTCAAGTGAGGTGATACATTTATAATAAAATGAAAACTGTAAGAAGTGATTGAAAATTACTTAAAAGTGATTTGAGAAATCATAGCACCAAATAAGGATGCTCCAAACGTGCAACATAATTATCATGTGACGTCACGATTGCTTAAATACGTCACAACTGTGCAGACAAAATACAGTCAGATGCAATGGGTGAAATATAGATTACAGAACCCTCCCTATCTGAAATTTTGCATCGAAGAGATTGTCAGATGAATTGTTCGAAAGCACAGAGTGGTAGATAGCTGATAAGTACAGGCTTTTCAGTCAGGCATCAGAACAGAAGATGAAAGTTTAGTAAAGTCTCGGTCAAGAAAAAGCATAGAAAAATCGTGCTGCATCGATTGCGCAATCCAGCAAAGACTGATATACAGAGTCAAGGTTTCTATGGGCACTTTGTTTGTATTTGCACTGTGGCAAAACAGGACGAGGGTAACTGAGTTACCCTCGTCTCGTTCTTGTAAAATTGTATGAAAAAACTAGGTCATCCCATTGGATCCCATGTTAAAAGAGGACGAAGGTAACTGCTTTTCCAATAATTGAAGGACGAAGGTAACTGTATATGATGACGAGGGTATTTGCATTTAAAAGAGTGCAGGATGGCAATACAGACTGGCCAAGAATGATTGTAAAAAATGGAGAAACGTAATAATCACATATCAGATGATAAGTGCCCAAAATACCAATGCTATTCAAACCATATGTTGGCCTAAATGGTACACGTTTGGTCATAAATAAATCAGGCCTGATGCACATCTGATTGCGCATGCCTCCACTTCCTGCCTCTTTATACCACACAAACTAATTAAATAACATTAATAATTCTTATTTCAAAGAAAAAATAATCCTGACAATAGTATACATTCAAGCCTTTAGGTCCTCCCATGCAGCATGCAGAACATCATGTAGTGCACTGTTGCCACCCTATAACAACCGCATTTAATTGTCTCTTCCTTTACTCCAAAAATTGAGATACAAATGTAAGCAATGCATGGAAGGAGGAGACATCACGACAGGAGACATGAATAAGTATAGGAGTAGAAAATAGGGATGGAAGTGGCCATGCAAGGAACAAGTGTAATACAGCAGGCAGGGATCAGGATGAATCAAAATTTGGCAAATTAAGGAAAATTGTGAGAGACTATGAAAAGCGCATCAGGGAGGAGGCAAAGGAAACATAGGGGGAAGGCATGGAAGGAAGAAATAGAGTTGGAGAAAGCGGGATGGTTAAGAGATGGAGGGGAAGCATAAAAAAGTTAAGATTCCAAGAAGGAAAAATGGATAGCTGCCGGAAGGAAGAAAGGCTATAGGAAACAGACAGAAAAGGTAAATGTGCAGAGAGGAGGCGAGGAGAGAGGTCACCAGAGACTAGGAGAGAGGGAAGAGGCAAGAGCAACATTATACAGAGAAGGCAATTAACGGCAATAAAAATGAGATATATAGGCCCTGGATCAGCAACTGCTGCTGGGAGAAGGGAAGGAGGCTGAGAGCGTCCAACACATTTTGAGTTTGCAAGTAAGGATGTCTGATGCACAGAATATAAAAATCGTTTTTGTGCCATTGCCTATTTTATCATACATTATCATCAGACTGACCCAGTAGCTATTTGTTGAACAACGTTTGCTGCTTGCATGGAGCTAATTGTTGTTCTTGCGTTTTCACTGCTTTGCAACTCACTGTTGTTGTGTCTTTGAATGTGTGGAAAGAATGATTTTGGATTTTGGTTAATGTAAGGCCGAGTCACCGGTTTTGTTTGTCACATCTTCTTCCGCGCAGTTTGGTTATAAGCTTTAATCATCCAAAAGATAACATTTGGAGGTGAAATCTTGTCAGACCTTTTTGGTTATACATGATATATATACTCTAGACCCTATCCTCATTCAACTTTACAAATTCATCTTTTATCATGGTCTGATAAAACCGTGACAGAGGCTGTAGCCTGTGGGTAGGGCTATGGAGGACTTGGAATTTAAAAGTGCAATAGCCAAGGGACAGAGGGACACATAACTCTGTCCACAGCCTCATGACATTGTCTTCACATTTTGCAATCTGAAGCTATGCAGTTGATGCACTGCTTTGCAAGTTGCATCAAATTGACATCAGTAGTTCAAAAGTGCTGTCACTTTGCAGCAGAAATCAAAGCATGCATGTATGCAATTATACCTGTATGTAGATGCTTTTGACCTGGCTGAAGGAAGTGTGCATTTCTGAAGTTATATTGCACCCATTCCAGATGAAGCTACCCTCAAAAATGATATTGAATGGCAATCCTACCAAACATTGCAATGATAACCTCTGGATATTCCGGGTTGCGAACTGGGGCAAAATATTAAATGTAATTTTCAAGATAAAACCCAGCCTGTTTCCTTCTTGTGGGTGAGAAAAGGTTGCATGCAAGTTTTTGTGGATGGGCAAAGGGGTCCATGAACTTACCGTAGCATAATGCCTGTGAAAAGGGAGAACATGTTAGGAGAACATTATCTGAAAGTCCAGGCACAATCGCCACAACATTGAGCTATAGGCTGATGCTTTATGAAAATGTATAAAAGCCATAGGGTAATAAAATTTGGAGCACAAAACTCAGCCTAAAACCTTCTGGGGCGTTACGGAAAGTCACTTGTAAGTTTTCATAACTTGGCAATGAGTAGTTTGGCTGGGAAAGACGGATGGGCCCGGGAGTTAATAATATGATTTTCTCTGTGAAAATATTCAGACCTTAACACCACTTGAGTATTCCAAGGTAATGGCTAAATTAGAAGAGACTTGACGAGAGCACTATGTGCAGTCGTGCACAATGCAGTTTAAATATCTTGATCATCCGGAACACAAGCGTAAGCTGTACTGACCAACTTTACAACTCAATGATGAATTTCTTGTATATTAGGATGAAAATTAAAAGGGCAGTTACCCTCGTCATGTCAACAGGCATGGACACAAATACCCTCGTCTTAGGATGCAGTTACCCTCGTCACTTTAGTGGTACTTTAAGTCATTTTTTGACCTTCAGAAAGTGAATTAATCATGGCTCTTTATTGAAATATCATTTTCGATCAATGACAGATGTAATACAGTATGAGGATAACAGTTAACAGAAGTAATAGGCTCAGATTCAATGTTACATAATATTTAAGGCTAATTTCGAGACGAGGGTAACTCAGTTACCCTCGTCTGGTTTTGCCACAGTGATTTGGCTAATATTTATAACATCCATAATAGCAGAAATCTGAAGTATATATTTGTTGATATTTTTGACGATTTCATGCTTAATCTGTACATTATTCCGAGACACGGTCTGTCAGGGATGTCAAATTGAACAATACTAAAAACTTCAATCGAACTGCACTATAATTTATCTATACAGTAGATGCTATACAATACCATATCTGAGCATCTTAGTGAATTGCACATTTCATGAAGCACAAATTAACTGATGTGTGAATTAGATCTTAGAAATTTGGAATTCTAGATGAGGTCAGGAAACTAGCTTCGGCTGGCCCGGACACTACAGACCCACTTCAACATTGCAGCCTCCACTTTTGGTTTGCCTCTTGTATTAGAATTTGAAGACAGAGATAAAACAAGCTTCTTTGCAGCTTCTTACTTTCCGCAATACTCTAAACAAACACATTGAGATTTGCATTCACTATTTGACAGGATAATCTTGAGATCGTATGAGACCTTGTGAGTCCATTCATGATAGCCTTGCATTGATGCAATTTCAGAATCTCTAGTGAGGATTGCATTCAGCCATCTATGGTTGATTCACGTCTTTGCATGCATACTTGGATTTGTGAATGCTGCGGCAACGTATAAAAAGATACAAATGCAAACAGAAACCATTGCATCAGCTCCATTTATCTGAGATTATTCTCACTGGGTTGTTTTGTCATATCTCTGTTAAGCAGAGCCATAGCTGTTGCATTATGGAAGCAGCCTGATGTCCACATTATGGTTGTTGAGCAAAATGATAGGATCACAAAATAGTGTCATGGCGGAAGGCCAGGGGAGTGGTATAAGGATGTGCAGCCAGCCAGTATAGTGCTCATGATCATCAATGTAGATATCAACTTGATAGACCTGTTGCATTACGACCTGCCATGGGTGTCTGGTCATCAGAGCCACTGACTCGCACTTGGCAAGTCTGCCAACTCATTGACCAGTCAGTGGCAACTAGACACTGTCCACTAGTGTCCAGTCAATGGCATGCGACTGACCATCCACGTAGGTAAGCCACTTATGGCCATGCTAGAGTCATAATGGAAAGACCTTCCTGCCCACAGGCAGCCCATTGGCCCTACCTGACAGCAATGACTTAGCTGGAGGCCACTTGTCAGCCCTGCGCCAGATTAACTTGATTTATCTCTTAATTGCAACCGTGTTAAAACCTGGGAGCCAAGGGATACTTCCAGTGCTAAAACTTGTCTGGGTTTGTCTAGCTCATGCGTAACATCAATATATAAGGGAACAGTAGTTACAGGTTATCAACTGGTTTTATACATTTCACGAATTGTGGCAAAATCTGATTTTCCTTGACATAATTATCAGATAAATTGATATGGTTTCAAGCCACACAAAGTGGCATGACTCTATTCCTCTTCAATAATAAATGTTATTAATCTCCCCGCATACAACTGTGTGTCTGGCCTGCATGATAATGATTTGCGTTTGAAAGCATAATGAATATGGCTGTTGAAGTGAGTAGTGCCCTGTTTTAAGTATTGCTTTTAACAGAGGTACATATTTAATTGGAACAAGGTCACCAGACCTTGTTAAAAGTATGCATTTTGTGATTGAATTATCCCAACCATGAAGTAAATATAGGATCGTGGTCTATCTTATTTGGTCAAAAATAATTTACCATTTCCAGCCACAAACATCATTGATACTTTTTCTCTTTGTCAATTCTATGAGGTGTCCAGTGCTTTTGACAAAATAAAACCCAATCTACAGCAACAAACATTGATACCATGCAACCTTGTATATCAAGTGAAAAGGTAGGGTTGACAGTTTTATAACATATAGTTTAATGTTGGTGCTTTGACCAAACAAGTTACTTTTATATGTTTCTTATCCAGACAAACAGTTTGTTTACAGAGACAGGTGGATCGTGTGGGGTCCGTCTCTCAACTTATCTCACATTTCCTGACAACTATATGGCCACTTTGAGAGCCCCCGCAGTGTCAAGCAACTGACGCCAGGCGTAGCTTTATAGTCAGTGCATCAGCATTCCAGGAAAAACAACTGGTAACAATGGGGAATGTTGCAGTGGAACAATATACCAGCCAAAAACATTGTGAAAATCAGTTTTCAAAATTGAGTATATGATGTATTAAGGAAAAGATATCAAGTTTTTGGACAACCAAAGACACTTCAATGATTGTTAAACTACATGTTCCTGGTACAATACTTTTACATCCTAATCAGCATGCAAAATTGATAAATTTAGTTCTCACATTTTTATGAGAAAAATGAGAATTTGATATATATATAATATAAAAATTGTGTTATTGCTAGCCAAACAATGGCAGATGATCAAACCAATTGACCAGCATGGAAAGACAGCTGACGGGCCCTTGCAAAATTCTGTAATGGTGGACTGGTGGGCTACAAACCTTGCTCTCGGAACATCACTTCAGGTTGACTCTTGGGGTCATCCCCACATAGGGAGTTGTAACAAGATGTCTTTTGTGGTGCTCTGCTTACATTTGCCTTGTCATTCACAGCTCCCTTTGGAGTCTTATTGTCAGGCCTTATGCACTCCAAAATGTATATTGGCTTCTAGGGTCTGTTATTGACCATAAATCTGTTACATGAAAGACCCGACCTCCCACATATGCACTGGAACCACAAAGTAAGGAACAGGTTCTTGGGCAGCAGGTTGGCTCAGTTGGCACGCCCATTTATAAACAGAAAAGAAAATAATTGAGCGCAGCAAGGTCCTTTTTTATTAGTTTGCCTTTTGACTTTGTGAAAGGCTATTTTTGAGGTAGAGATGGAAATACATATGGGTGATATGATATTTGTCATTTTCAAATTAAATAAAACTCACTTTCTTGATTGAGATTTGCAATTTTGCACATTGCATGTGCGTTCAGAGTTACTTTTTGGTTTTCACAACCACGATTCTTCAGATCAATGAAGCAAAGACCAAATCAAATATTGAAAAACAACCAGATAGTGGTCATGCACAGATGGGCAAGTCACAACCTTTTCAAACCTGGATTGCAAAAAGGGTCAGTCAAAAGGAATTCTTTATAAGTCTTAATCCTTTATTAGCTTTTAGCTTTGATGCCTTATTTGGCTCCTGTAGTGCAAAGAGGGCACAGCTAGTCAAACATACAGCAAAGAATGCATCTTAATAATTCTTATGCTAGTTGTGTGGTAGTTTTTGTTCTTTTTTCTGTGTAAATACAAGGATTCTTATCCTCTTTCACTAAAATATAGTAATTCAAGTTTCTTAAACTGTTGCACATCCATTGCCAACCAATTCTCTTCTGACTAATTTTGATGGGTTCTTGTAGTGTCCACAAGTTTAGATTGACAAGAAATTGGACGTACAGTGTATGTCTCCCTTTTGAGCAGTTGGTTACAACTTGTGCATGCTTATACATATACGTGGAAGGGTAGACCATCTCGCAGAACCTTGTCATCCTGAAAACAGCCTTTGTTTTGATTTTGACACTTCTTATTACAGATTTCGTATTAGTGTGCCATGTTCTTTTCAACTGCCACAGTGCTCTTGTGATGTCAGTATCAGCATAATGATTTCACAGTTGGTATATTCTCAGTTTCAGCTGTGTCACTTGGAACCCATACTGATCACACCATTACAAATCCACAATGAGCTGTTAGATTGTTGCTCAACATTGATTATTCAGTTTGATGTTTTGAATAAATCCAAAAGTTACAATATCCAGCTATATATAATGCAAGGATTTTGTGTATAACTGATATCAGTTTTAGCAATTTTACAACAAAACAAATTCATTCATGCTCGGTATTCATTTGTTGGTCTGAGAGGTTATCATGTGCTGCTCTGTCTTGGCAAAAATAATATACTCAGGAACCATCCAGAATTTAAGACCTAAGGGGGGGGGAGTTTTGTTTGGGAGCATCCTTATCCTATGAATGTCCATGATGGATCAAGCAAGTGGCTCAAACATATCAGTTTCACCTGCTCCAACTGAATCAAACAACCATACCAATGAATGCAGATTAATCAATTGTTATTCACACTTAGACAGCCCATAAGCCTGACTTGTTGGTAGCAGTTGGAATCAACACTCAAGCTAGGAGTGCCAATAGTGATGTCAGTATTGCAATACTGACATCATCTGTGCATATATTCACATGGAACATGGCACACTTATACGAGATCTGTAATAACATTGGAGTTGAGAAGCATTTGAGGATGTGCATGAACTTTTGCACAAGATCAATTTCTCTGTAATGCTCCAACTAACCACATTTGAACATGTTTTTCTGTCCAACAAGATAACCTTGAAAAATTGTCTGGGATAATTTGAGTCCTGTTATGACGGCCATCAAATCATGAAATTTTAGAATCTTTTGGGCAGGTTGCATTTGGACATTAGCAGTTGTTTATTTCGTGCGTATAGGGATAAATCATGTGGCAACATAAACAGTAAGGGACCCCAAATGCAAACATAAAAACATTACATCAGCTCCATTTAGGCCTGTCTGAGATTATTCTCACTGGGTTCATTTGTCATATCTAAGTGTAACAGAAACATAGCTGTTACATTATGGAGGCAACTTGATGTCCACAATATGGCTGTTGGGCAAAATGATAGGATCACAAACTAGTGTCATAGTGGAAGGCAAGGGAAGTTTTTTACAGATGCGCAGCCAGCCAGCATAGTGCTCATGATCATCAATGTAGATCAATGTAGATATCAACTTGATAGACCTGTTGCATCACGACCTGCCATGGATGTCAGTCACCAGAGTTGGTGTCTGGTCATCACAGTCAGTGACCAGCACTTGGCCAGTCTTCCGCACTCATTGACCAGTCAGTGGCAATGAGACACTGTCCACTGGTGTCCAGTCATTGGCATGCAACTGACCATCCATGTAGGTAAGCCACTTATGGCCATGCTAGAGTCATAATGGAAAGACCTTCCTGCCCACAGGCAGCCCATTGGCCTACCTGACAGCTATGACTTAGCTGGAGGCCACTTGTCAGCCCTGCGCCAGATTAACTTGATTTATCTCTTAATTGCAACCGTGTTAAAACTTCGGAGCCCAGGGATACTTCCAGTGCTAAAACTTGTCTGGGTTTTTCTAGCTCATGTTTAACATCAATAAATTAGGGAACAATAGTTACAGGTTATCAACTGGTTTTATACATTTCACGAATTGTGGCAAAATCAGAATTCCTTTACATAATTATCAGATAAATTGATATGGTTTCAGGCCACACAAAGTGGCATGACTCTATTCCTCTTCAATAATAAATGTTATTAATCTCCCCACATACAACTGTGTGTCTGGCCGGCATGATAATGATTTGCCTTTGAAACCATAATGAATATGGCTGTCGAAGTGAGTAGTGCCCTGTTTTAAGTATTGTTTTTAACAGAGGTACATATTTAATTGGAACAAGGTCACCAGACCTTGTTAAGAGCATGCATTTTGTGATTGAATTATAAGTAAATATAGGATCGTGGTCTATCTTATTTGGTCAAAAATAATTTACCATTTCCAGCCACAAACATCAGTGATACTTTTTCTCTTCGTCATTTCGATGAGGTGTTCAGTGCTTTTGACAAAATAAAACCCACACTGATACCATGCAACCTTGCATATCAAGTAAAAAGGCACGGTTGACAGTTTGATAGCATATAGTTTAATGTTGGTGCTTTGACCAAACAAGTTGCTTTTATGTTTCTTATCCAGACACACAGTTTGCAGAGACAGGTGGATCGTGTGGGGTCTGTCTCTCAACTTATCTGACATTTCCTGACAACTATATAGCCACTTTGAGAGCCCCAGCAGTGTCAAGCAACTGACGCTAGCCCTAACTTTCCAGTCAGTGCATCAGCATTCCAGGAAAAACAACTGGTAACAAGGGGGAATGTTGCTGTGGAACAATAAACCAGCCAAAATTGATATCGTATGGGACCAATGTAACAAAAATAAGAAATTCAGTTTTCAAAATGCATTAAAGAAAAAATATCAAGTTTTTTGACAGCCAAAGACACTTGAGAACTACACATTGATTGCTAAACTACATACAATACTTCTACATCCTAATCAGGATGCAAAATTGATCAAATAAGTTTTTACATTTTTTGAGAAAATGAGAAGTTGATCATATTTCATCCATTAATGCCAAACCATAATATAAGAATTGCATTATTGCCAGCTAAACAATTGCAGATGATCAAACCAATTGACAACCATGGAAAGACAGATGATTAGCCCCCTGCAAAATTCTGTAGTGATGGACTACAAACCTTGCTCTCGGAACATCACTTCAGGTTGACACCTGGGGTCATCCTCACATAGGGAGTTTTGACATGATGTTTTTTGTGGTGCTCTGCTTGCAATTGCCTTGTCATTCACAGCTCCCTTTGGAGTCTTATTATCAGGCCTTATGCACTTCATGATTCAAATTGGCTCCAAGGCCCAGTTATTGACTATAAATCTGTTACATGAAAGACCTGACCTCCCACATATGCACTAGCGCTACAAAGTAAAGAACAGGTTCATGGGCAGCAGGTTGGCTCAGTTGGCACGCCCATTTGTAAACAGTAAAGAAAATAATTAAGGACAGCAAGGTCTTTTTTATTAATTTGCCTTTTAACTTTGTGAAAGGTCCTTTTTGAGGTAGAGATGGAAATTTTGTTTCAAATGAAATAAAACTCACTTTCTTGATTCAGATTATCAGCAATTCTGCACATTGTGTGTTGGTTCAGAGTTACTTTTCGGATTTAATAAACTAGATTCTTCAGGTCAATGAAGCAAGGACCAAATCAAATATTTAAAAAACTGTCACAAACTGAAATGATGGTCATGTACACATAGGTAAGTCATAACCTTTCCAAACATGGATTGCAAAAAGGGGCCAATCAAGAGGAATTTTTTACCATTCTGAATAAGAGTCTTAATCCCTTATCAGCTTTTAGCTTTGATGTCTTATTTAGCTGGTGTAGTGCAAAGAGGGAACAGCCAGGCAAACATACAACAAAGACTGTATCTTTTGTGAGGCTTATGGCACTTCGTGTTTTCTTTTTGGCGTAAATACAAGGATTATTATACCTTTTCACTAAATTTTGATATAACAATTCAGGTTTCTTAAAACAACTGCTTGGCAAAACCAAGTGGCAAAATATAAAGTAAAGGACCACAAATGCAAACAGAAAAACATTGCATCAGCTCCATTTATCTGAGATTATTCTCACTGGGTTCATTTTTCATATCTAAGTGCAGCAGAACCATAGCTTTTACATTATGGAGGCAACTTGATGTCCACATTATGGCTGTTGGGCAAAATGATAGGATCACAAAATAGTGTCATACTGGAAGGCAAGGGATGTGTTTTACAGATGCGCAGCCAGCCAGCATAGTGCTCATGATCATCAATGTAGATATCAACTTGATAGACCTGTTGCATTACGACCTGCCATGAGTGTCAGTCACCAGAGTTTGTGTCTGGTCATCACAGTCAGTGACCAGCACTTGGACAGTGTTCCGCACTCATTGACCAGTCAGTGGCAATGAGACACTGTCCACTAGTGTCCAGTCATTGGCATGCAACTGACCATCCATGTAGGTAAGCCACTTATGGCCATGCTAGAGTCATAATGGAAAGACCTTCCTGCCCACAGGCAGCCCATTGGCCCTACCTGACAGCAATGACTTAGCTGGAGGCCACTTGTCAGCCCTGCGCCAGATTAACTTGATTTATCTCTTAATTGCATCTGTGTTAAAACCTGGGAGCCAAGGGATACTTCCAGTGCTAAAACTTGTCTGGGTTTTTCTAGCAAATGTGTAATATCTATAAATTAGGCAACAACTGTTATGTGTTTTCAAACTGTTTTCATGCATATCACTCAGTGTGGCACAATCAAATTTCTATACATAATTAAGATAAATTGATGTAGCTTAGGGCCATGAAAAAGGTTGCAGGGCTCTACTCTGCATCAACAATAAATGTTATATTAAATGCATCTCTGGCCTGCATTTTCAGGAGAGCAACAATGAATATGGCCTTTACAAAAAGCGATGTAATGTTTTGATATAGGACGTTTGCTTGCATTAAGTTTATGATTAACTGTTATAACAATTCTAAAAGACAGACATCAGAATGATGTTCTTTTTATCTGCATATATATGTTATGGTGTGGTGCCCGTTGAACAAAAATGAGTAGCATAATTTATACTAGGCTTGCTGGTTAAATATCATCATGCTAACCTTTGTATCCATCTTAATGGCAACTTTAAAAGTTTTTTGTGTGGCTTTGACCAAAAGTGTCTCCTTGTTTTGTACTGAGACACACAGTTTGTTTACAGGGAGAGGTGGAACTTGTTGGGTCCATAACTCAAGTTATCTCACGTTTCCTTTTGACTGTAGAGCAACATCAAGAGCCCCAGCTAAACCCAGCTGCACCCAACTGCACCCAGCAGCCATGCCTTTACAGTCAGTGCATCAGACTCGGCAGCACTCTTGGAAATACTGATGACAACAACTGAGTGTATATTTTCTGTTTTGGATGAACAGCATGTGGCAAGCAAAACACAAAGAACTGGCTGAATGTATCGCAGGATTTATACACGATATATGGATTTCTGGTTTTGAAGTAATATGCGCAGCTCATGTCATTTTGTAAAAAATAAATAGTGCTACGCCCTTTTAAAAGAGACCTAAATACCCTTTTAACATTCTTATTTTTCACAATGCAAAGGAGCCTTCCAATGGAGGTCATTGGAGGAGGTCCATCTTCCAACCCTTGAGCCATTTCCATATTGACCTAGTACATGCGTGGGAGGTTGGGGTCCTTTATGAGACAGATTTATGGTCAATAACAGCGCCCGGAAGCACATATACATTGTGGAGTGCATAAGGCCTAATAAGAAGGCTACAAAGGGAGCTGTGAATGACAACAAGTCAAATATGGGCAGAGCACCGAAAGGACACAAAACACCATGTCACAACTCCCATTGTGAGGATGACGTGGAAGTGTTGACCTGGAGTGATTTTCAGAAAGCAAGGTTTGTAGGGCTCCCGCCATTATAGAACTTGCAAGGGCTCATCAACTGTCTTTCCATGCTGGTCAATTGGTTTAATCATTCACCATTGTTCAGCCAGCAAGCACGCAATTCTGGTATAATCATTTGGTCACGGGTGGATGAAATATGATCACTCTCAAATATTCTGCAAACTTTATTTAATGTGTTCAAGTTGCTTGACTTCAAATACAAACTTTAAAATTATTTTAAAGAATTAAGTAAGACAATGATTGATATTATTATTTTTACAAATGAATGTATTGTATAGGATTGCAAGGTCACAGGTCTGTGTTATTTTGTTTTTAACTTACAGCTCTGTCAAACTAAGGACCAACTGGAGAAGCATCAAGCTGATATGCATGGTTGGAATGTATCCATAGACAGGCAAACTTATTTTTTTACTGTATCTTAGAATACTGTTATTTATAAAGGCCCAAAGTCAAGGATTGTCTTCATCAATCTTAAACCTTTGGTTAGCCTTTGACTTTGATGTTTTCTTAAATTGGCTGGTGCAGTGCAGAGAGGCCAAATCCAGGCACATATGCACCAAAGAAGCCATCTTTTATTGCAGTCATACACAACATAGGTATGTTATGGATATATGACTTGTATACTTATGCTTTTGATAGCTTTTGATAGCCAAAGACCAGTAGGTGACCCCAGCACTGCAAATCGATTGGAAGCTTCTCTAAATTATGGGCAGCCAAGGTTGTCGGTGCACCAGGGAAAATGGTGAGCATCCCCAAGTTGCCTTGGTGCATCAGCCAATCTCAGCCAAAGCCCCCATGGATGGCTTAGAGGATTAACGAAATGAAGAATGGTTGGTCCTGGGGCAATTGCCACTGACAGCCTACAATACATCAGATAATCTGCAACCTAAACATTAAGGAATCTTAAAAAATCAACTTTACTTTTTACACTTTTACTGACTTTTCCAGCCTAAATGTATGGCTACCATCAAGTAGCTGTAATGATATTGCTTCAAGCATTATATAGAGCTGGTAGCACTAAGTTGCAACACACAAATTAGTTGGATACTTTGTATTAGTTTGACAGCGCTTCACAGATTCCAAATATGCCCTGTCAGACTCTCCAATCTCAGCATGAGGATAAGGAAGGGATTTTTTTCTTGATGTTGTGTATTTACAACAACTAAATGCTACAATGTAATGACTAAACAGCCACCAATGATTACAAAGGCAGATACAACTGCCATGTGAAATGCTTTTCGAGGAATATTTTGACAATACTGTTATCTACATAGTTTATATGTAGCTGGAAAGCAGCAATTCATAAGAAAATACAACTCTGCAGAATGTGATGAACAAATCCATTAACACAGTCCTGAAATTTTAGATTTAGAATACCTAATATCTTACTAAACTAAATCAGAAGAAAGTGGTTGGCAGAGCAAGTATGGACTTGACCATTTGAGCTTGGCAAGACAGTTCAGACGGTCAGTTTAAACATGAAAAAATCTTGGCCATTGTACTTCCATGCACAGTTTGTTTCGAATTTTTCACTCTGCGGTTTTATTGCCTTCCGTGAAACAATTCCTAATCGAATTTATATCTTACTTACAAAAATCAATACAAAGAGATACAAGATTATTTCATATAATCGTCATTCTTCAAAGTTACCAAATCTGGCTTGAATCTTCTGAATAGTGGAATCATCTCCATAAACAACTTCTATTCCTAAAATACCATACTTCAGATAAAACAAGCTTCAAGGGCTTTTATGGTTTCTTTTATGGCTGAGATAAGAGCTTCTGTGTCTGGTCAAGTACTGTTGAAATATGCTTCATAAAGATTTCTATGAAGGATTTGCCTATTTTAGTCTTAAACAGCAGCAAAGACCTGTTTGTAATGTTTAATAGTAACAAAAAGATTGACTTGCTTGTTCATTGAAAAGGCAAGGGGAGTGTTTTACAGATGCGCTGCCAGCCAGTATAGTGCTCATGATCATCTATGTAGATATCAACTTGATAGACCTGTTGCATTACGACCTGCCATGAGTGTCAGTCACCAGCGTTGGTGTCTGCTCATCAGAGTCAGTGACCAGCACTTGGCCAGTTTTACGCACTCATTGACCAGTCAGTGGCAACTAGACACTGTCCACTAGTATCTTGTCCATGGCAGGCAACTGACCATCCACAATTTCACATAGGTAAGCCACTTATGGCCATGCTAGAGTCATAATGGAATGACCTTCCTGGCCATAGGAAGCCCATTGGCCCTACCTGACAGCAATGACTTAGCTGGAGGCCACTTGTCAGCCCTGCGCCAGATTAACTTGATTTATCTCTTAATTGCAACCGTGTTAAAACCTGGGAGCCCAGGGATACTTCCAGTGCTAAAACTTGTCTGGGTTTTTCTAGCTCATGTTTAACATCAATAAATTAGGGAACAGTAGTTACAGGTTATCAACTGGTTTTATACATTTCACGAATTGTGGCAAAATCAGATTTCCTATACATAATTATCAGATAAATTGATATGGTTTCAGGCCACACAAGTGGCATGACTGTATTCCTCTTCAATAATAAATGTTATTAATTTCCCCGCATACAACTGTGTGTCTGGCCTGCATGATATGATGAGCTTTTGAAAACCATAATGAATATGGCTGTCGAAATGAGTAGTGCCCTGTTTTAAGTATTGCTTTTAACAGAGGTACATATTTAATTGGAACAAGGTCACCAGACCTTGTTAAAAGTATGCATTTTGTGATTGAATTATCCCAACCATGAAGTAAATATAGGATCGTGGTCTATCTTATTTGGTCAAAATAATTTACCATTTCCAGCCACAAACATCATTGATACTTTTTCTCTTTGTCAATTCTATGAGGTGTCCAGTGCTTTTGACAAAATAAAACCCAATCTACAGCAACAAACATTGATACCATGCAACCTTGTATATCAAGTGAAAAGGTAGGGTTGACAGTTTTTATAACATATAGTTTAATGTTGGTGCTTTGACCAAACAAGTTACTTTTATATGTTTCTTATCCAGACAAACAGTTTGTTTACAGAGACAGGTGGATCATGTGGGGTCCGTCTCTCAACTTATCTCACATTTCCTGACAACTATATGGCACCTTTGAGAGCCCCCGCAGTGTCAAGCAACTGACGCCAGGCGTAGCTTTATAGTCAGTGCATCAGCATTCCAGGAAAAACAACTGGTAACAATGGGGAATGTTGCAGTGGAACAATATACCAGCCAAAAAAATTGTGAAAATCAGTTTTCAAAATTGAGTATATAATGTATTAAGGAAAAGATATCAAGTTTTTGGACAACCAAAGACACTTCAATGATTGTTAAACTACATGTTCCTGGTACGATACTTTTACATCCTAATCAGCATGCAAAATTGATAAAATTTAGTTCTCACATTTTTATGAGAAAAATGAGAATTTGATATATATAATATAAAAATTGTGTTATTGCTAGCCAAACAATGGCAGATGATCAAACCAATTGACCAGCATGGAAAGACAGCTGACGGGCCCTTGCAAAATTCTCTAATGGTGGACTGGTGGGCTACAAACCTTGCTCTCGGAACATCACTTCAGGTTGACTCTTGGGGTCATCCCCACATAGGGAGTTGTAACAAGATGTCTTTTGTGGTGCTCTGCTTACATTTGCCTTGTCATTCACAGCTCCCTTTGGAGTCTTATTGTCAGGCCTTATGCACTCCAAAATGTATATTGGCTTCTAGGGTCTGTTATTGACCATAAATCTGTTACATGAAAGACCCGACCTCCCACATATGCACTGGAACCACAAAGTAAGGAACAGGTTCTTGGGCAGCAGGTTGGCTCAGTTGGCACGCCCATTTATAAACAGTAAAGAAAATAATTGAGCGCAGCAAGGTCTTTTTTATTAGTTTGCCTTTTGACTTTGTGAAAGGCTATTTTTGAGGTAGAGATGGAAATACATATGGGTGATATGATATTTGTCATTTTCAAATTAAATAAAACTCACTTTCTTGATTGAGATTTGCAATTTTGCACATTGCATGTGCGTTCAGAGTTACTTTTTGGTTTTTACAACCACGATTCTTCAGATCAACGAAGCAAAGACCAAATCAAATATTGAAAAACAACCAGATAGCGGTCATGCACAGATGGGCAAGTCACAACCTTTTCAAACCTGGATTGCAAAAAGGGTCAGTCAAAAGGAATTCTTTATAAGTCTTAATCCTTTATTAGCTTTTAGCTTTGATGCCTTATTTGGCTCCTGTAGTGCAAAGAGGGCACAGCTAGTCAAACATACAGCAAAGAATGCATCTTAATAATTCTTATGCTAGTTGTGAGGTAGTTTTTGTTCTTTTT
The DNA here is from genome assembly GCA_026936325.1 of Platynereis dumerilii. Lineage (NCBI taxonomy): Eukaryota > Metazoa > Annelida > Polychaeta > Phyllodocida > Nereididae > Platynereis > Platynereis dumerilii. The sequence continues at coordinate 26,839,831 of JAPTHN010000001.1, read as the reverse complement.
TCTGTGTAAATACAAGGATTCTTATCCTCTTTCACTAAAATATAGTAATTCAAGTTTCAACTGTTGCACATCCATTGCCAACCAATTCTCTTCTGACTAATTTTGATGGGTTCTTGTAGTGTCCACAAGTTTAGATTGACAAGAAATTGGACGTACAGTGTATGTCTCCCTTTTGAGCAGTTGGTTACAACTTGTGCATGCTTATACATGGAAGGGTAGACCATCTCGCAGAACCTTGTCATCCTGAAAACAGCCTTTGTTTTGATTTTGACACTTCTTATTACAGATTTCGTATTAGTGTGCCATGTTCTTTTCAACTGCCACAGTGCTCTTGTGATGTCAGTATCAGCATAATGATTTCACAGTTGGTATCTCAGTTTCAGCTGTGTCACTTGGAACCCATACTGATCACACCATTACAAATCCACAATGAGCTGTTAGATTGTTGCTCGACATTGATTATTCAGTTTGATGTTTTGAATAAATCCAAAAGTTACAATATCCAGCTATACATAATGCAAGGATTTTGTGTATAACTGATATCAGTTTTAGCAATTTTACAACAAAACAAACTCATTCATGCTCAGTATTCATTTGTTGGTCTGAGAGGTTATCATGTGCTGCTCTGTCTTGGCAAAAATAATATACTCAGGAATTTGAGACCTAAGGGGGGGGGGACTGCTAGAGTCATAATGGAAAGACCTTCCTGCCCACAGGCAGCCCATTGGCCCTACCTGACAGCAATGACTTAGCTTGAGGCCACTTGTCAGCCCTGCGCCAGATTAACTTGATTTATCTCTTAATTGCATCTGTGTTAAAACCTGGGAGCCAAGGGATACTTCCAGTGCTAAAACTTGTCTGGGTTTTTCTAGCAAATGTGTAATATCTATAAATTAGGCAACAACTGTTATGTGTTTTCAAACTGTTTTCACACATATCACTCAGTGTGGCACAATCAAATTTTCTATACATAATTAAGATAAATTGATGTAGCTTAGGGCCATGAAAAAGGTTGCAGGGCTCTACTCTGCATCAACAATAAATGTTATATTAAATGCATCTCTGGCCTGCATTTTCAGGAGAGCAACAATGAATATGGCCTTTACAAAAAGCGATGTAATGTTTTGATATAGGACGTTTGCTTGCATTAAGTTTATGATTAACTGTTATAACAATTCTAAAAGACAGTCACCAGAATGATGTTCTTTTCATCTGCATATATATATATATTGTATGGTGTGGTGCCCATTGAGGAAAAATTAGTAGCATAATATATACTAGGCTTGCTGGTTAAATATCATCATGCTAACCTTTGTATCCATCTTAATGGCAAGTTTAAAAGTTTTTTGTGTGGCTTTGACCAAAAGTGTCTCCTTGTTTTGTACTGAGACACACAGTTTGTTTACAGGGACAGGTGGATCGTGTTGGGTCCATAACTCAAGTTATCTCACGTTTCCTTTTGACTGTAGAGCAACATCAAGAGCCCCAGCTAAACCCAGCTGCACCCAACTGCACCCAGCAGCCATGCCTTTACAGTCAGTGCATCAGACTCGGCAGCACTCTTGGAAATACTGATGACAACAACTGAGTGTATATTTTCTGTTGTGGATGAACAGCATGTGGCAAGCAAAACACAAAGAACTGGCTGAATGTATCGTAGGATTTATACACGATATATGGATTTCTGGTTTGAAGTAACATGCGCAGCTCATGTCATTTTGTAAAAAATAAAAAGTGTTACGCCCTTTTAAACGAGACCTAAATACCCTTTTAACTTTCTTATTTTCCACAATGCAAAGGAACATGCCAATGGAGGTCATTGGAGGAGGTCCATCTTCCAACCCTTGAGCCATTTCCATATTGACCTAGTACATGCGTGGGAGGTTGGGGTCCTTTATGAGACAGATTTATGGTCAATAACAGCGCCCGGAAGCACATATACATTGTGGAGTGCATAAGGCCTAATAAGAAGGCTACAAAGGGAGCTGTGAATGACAACAAGTCAAATATGGGCAGAGCACCGAAAGGACACAAAACACCATGTCACAACTCCCATTGTGAGGATGACGTGGAAGTGTTGACCTGGAGTGATTTTCAGAAAGCAAGGTTTGTAGGGCTCCCGCCATTATAGAACTTGCAAGGGCTCATCAACTGTCTTTCCATGCTGGTCAATTGGTTTAATCATTCACCATTGTTCAGCCAGCAAGCACGCAATTCTGGTATAATCATTTGGTCACGGGTGGATGAAATATGATCACTCTCAAATATTCTGCAAACTTTATTTAATGTGTTCAAGTTGCTTGACTTCAAATACAAACTTTAAAATTATTTTAAAGAATTAAGCAAGACAATGATTGATATTATTATTTTTACAAATGAATGTATTGTATAGGATTGCAAGGTCACAGGTCTGGGTTATTTCGTTTTTAACTTACAGCTCTGTCAAACTAAGGACCAACTGGTGAAGCATCAAGCTGATATGCATGGTTGGAATGTATCCATAGACAGGCAAACTTCTTTTTTTACTGTATCTAAGAATACATTTATTTATAAAGGCCCCAAAGTAAAGAATTGTCTTTGCCAATCTTAAATCTTTGCTTAGCCTTTGACTTTGATGTTTTCTTAAATTGGCTGGTGCAGTGCAGAGAGGCCACATCCAGGCACATATGCACCAAAGAAGCCATTTTTTATTGCAGCCATACACTGCATAGGGATATTATGGATATCTGACTTGTATACTTATGCTTTTGATAGCTTTTGATAGCTGAAGACCAGTAGGTGACCCCGGCTCTGCAAATCGATCAGAAGCCTCTCTAAATTATGGGCAGCCAAGGTTGCCGGTGCACCAGGGAAAATGAGCATCCCCAAGTTGCCTTGGTGCATCAGCCAATCTCAGCCAAAGCCCTCATGGATGGCTTAGAGGATTAACGAAATGAAGAATGGTTGGTCCTGGGGCAATTGCCACTGACAGCCTACAATACATCAGATAATCTGCAACCTAAACATTAAGGAATCTTAAAAAATCAACTTTACTTTTTACACTTTTACTGACTTTTCCAGCCTAAATGTATGGCTACCGTCAAGTAGCTGTAATGATATTGCTTCAAGCACTATATAAAGCTGGTAGCACCAAGTTGCAACACACAAAGTAGTTGGACACTTTGTATTAGTTTGACAGCGCTTCACAGATTCCAAATATGCCCTGTCAGACTCTGCAATCTCAGCATGAGGATATGTGAGCCATTTTTTTCTTGATATTGTGTATTTACAACAACTAAGTGCCACAATGTAATGATTTGACAGCCACCAATGATTACAAAAGCAGATACCACTGCTATATGAAATGGTTTTTCGAGGAATATTTTAACAATACAGCTATCTATATAATTTATATGTTGCTGGAAAGCAGCAATTCATAAGAAAATACAACTCTGCAGAATGTGATGAACAAATCCATTACCACAGTCCTGAAATTTTAGATTTAGAATACCTAATATCTTACTAAACTAAATCAGAAGAAAGTGGTTGGCAGAGCAAGTATGGACTTGACCATTTGAGCTTGGCAAGACAGTTCAGACGGTCAGTTTAAACATGAAAAAATCTTGGCCACTGTACTTCCATGCTTGTTTAGAATTTTTCACTCTGCGGTTTTATGGCCTTCTGTGAATTCCTAATCGAATTTATATCTTACTTTACAAAAATCAATACGAACAGATACAAGATTATTTCATATAATCATCATTCTTCAAAGATACCAAATCTGGCTTGAATCTGCTGAATAGTGGAATCATCCACATAAACAACTTCTATTCCTAAAATACCATACTTCAGATAAAACAAGCTTCAAGGACTTTTATGGTTTCTTTTATGGCTGAGATAACAGCTTCTTTGTCTGGTCAAGTATTGTTGAAGTATGAGTCATAAAGATTTCTATGAAAGATTTGCCTATTTTAGTCTTAAACAGTAGCACAGATCTGTTTGTAATCTTCAACAGCAACAAAAGGATTGACTTGTTTGATCATTGTAACCTGGGGACAATTAGCTGAGACCAAAAAAATGTTACATCATTACTTTGTCTTTATTGATTTCTTGCTTCATCTTAATTATTATCTTTTTAAAATTTATGTATTAAAAAAACAACTCGATACTGATCTATTGTGAAAGTGTGTTCTTGTTGTGACTTGTATCTTAAAATCAATTAAATTCTTCCCTTCGTCGTACTCGTCTTGCCTTTTAATGCGATTGGTACTTTCCATTGTCTGCCATAATTATAACTGAGAGGCCTCAGATTTCTAGGACGTTACCATGGATTCATATTGTGTCTTGCCATTTCTAGGCTGTGGAATTTTATCACCTCTGAGCACAAGTCCATTCTCATTCCGCCCCTTCAACCAGTGGAGAGCCACCAGACGATGCAAGGTCAAATCGTTCACAAAAGATGACATAAAAAGACGACTCATAGTCACTGTTCTTGAATACCACTACAGAATAGACACAACCATGGGTGGTAGACCTAAAATAACTGACTCAATACAGTGGTCCCTGCATTATGAGATTCCTTGTTGTATGAACAATTTGCGATGTGCGAGCGCCTTCATTCTACGTCAAATAGTTTTGGTAACAAGGGCACCCGAAGAGAGACCTTAATGAAAGAGGGTATCAGGATTGAAAATGACAATCATACAGGAAAGGGAGGCCTCTTTGATGTAAAACCCCCATCATAGGACCAACTTGCAATATGTGATAGCGATAACTGTTTCGCTTTTACTTTGGTTTAATAAAAACCATGTCATGGGAGACAGTGCTCCGTGAAAGATGGTATTTGGAGCAGATCACAGTGCAGGGACCTCTGTATATATAAGACATCCTATAGATATGGATCCATTGGTTGTATGATTTCATTATAATTATTCCGGCGACCTACCTAAGTTATTAGTCAAATCACCATTTTATCATTTCCTTTACCTCTACTGATTTAAGGTCACTATATATATATATCATTGTTGGCTAGCATTAGTTGGGCCTGGCATCATAATAGATTCATGAGACTAGTACAAGGTCACTTACAAATGCCAACATACATGGTTAAATTTTCACTGTGACACCACCAGGTCATATACTATAAACACAAGCAACTGACATATTTCACCACCCATTGCATCCAATTGACATAAAATGACATCAATCCTACACAGCATTTAAAATCAGTATATACCCAGAATTATTATGAGTGACAAATTTATTTTAAATTAAAAAGATTTATAAACAGACACCACTGAGCAAGCCCAGGTGCAAACACAACTATCAATCACATTACTGTACTGACTCTACGTAAATACAAACAAAACTTCATTGCAAAGTGAAATGTGAATACATTTATAGAGATAATGAATCGATACATACCTCTTCCCATTGACTGACGTATCGAACCAGTCGAGAAAGTCTCAATAAACGAAGCAGACTGAGCAATTTGACTAGTCTGAAAATACGAAGTGCCCTTCCTGAAAAGAGACAAAAGTAAATAATATTAGCAAAATTAAAAATGTTGTTGTAATTATTTGAAAGTAAGCGATCCCGAGCTATACAGCAATCCATGTGTGATTAAAAACATTCATCCGACCAGTTGAGACATGCATGTCCAAGATGTTCATTGGTTTTCAGGTTATGGGAAAATGCTGCGGAGCGAGCCGTAGAAGACAGTTTAGAATCATGTACTCAATAAAACAGCTCAACATTGAGTCTTAAAACATGCAGCATCTAAAAAATGACCTTGTAAAGTAAACAAAAACCGGCATGTAAGCTATATATGCGATTTCAACAATAGATGTCATGCACACACATTTTTACACATTCGCGAAGGCTGGTATTTCCAAAGACCTGACATATTTGCCCTTGGGCAAAATGGCTATATAGAAAGTAGAATGTGCTGAAGCATTAATAGCAGTCTCACATATACACTCATATATGGTATATTAGATTAGATGAAGACTCATATTAAGCCTTTATAACATTCTCTTCCAGCTACATCCATTAGAAAATCTATGCAAAAAAGAAGTCAGGGAGAGCTCCCTGTTCTTCTGAAGTCATTTGATGATAAGGTAACATGTGGAGCTCCATATTGGGACTTCTCTAATTACATACATCCAGCTAACCTCACATTAGAGATATGTATAGATTCAAGAGGCTAGAGAGAATGCCATGGATGGAAGTTGCTTGAAATATGACAGGAGAACATTGTATCTGCCCAGCATGGTGGCTCGGCATGGGGGCTCATTCTTTTTACTTAGCGTTAAGGCTCCTCGAGTTCAATCTCAGCATGTTTACTCTTGAGGTTTAGGCTTTAGCTCAATGTCTCAATGGGCGATTGGACTTTTCTGAACTCAACATTCAGTGATGTTGATTTTTAGACAGTATCAGTATTTCCTCTGGTTGGACTTTCACCTCAGTAAATTTTGGCTCTCACTTTTTCTTCTTCATTTGTTTAGCCTCGCTACAGTTGCCTGTTTCAAAGTTTTACACTGAGCTGGTTAGAGGGCTGCACTCTCCAATATCCATTTCTCTACTTAAAATTAGGTAATACAGGGTTGCATTTCAGCTCAGTTTCTAAAATATATACTTTTTATGTTTGTCCCATTTTCCTGAGTATGTTGAGTGTTTTACCTCAGTGTTTCATTCAGACATTGCAGCTCAAAACTTTTCCTACCTTGTCACCTCAGTATTTTGGCTTGTCACGTTGGCTCAGTGTTGAGGCTCAGTATAATAGTCATTGCACCTTAGTATCCTACTCTTAGCTTGTTATGTCATATCAACTTCATCTTTCAGCTCGGCATGTCAAATGAGTATTTTGGCTCAGTGTTTTGGCTCTCAGAGCCTGTGTGTCAGCCCAGCGTGTCGTTTCTACAGACACCAGTTCTTCAGATCTTGTTTCCGAAGGAAGAATGTCCCATGAAAGATTAAAGGTGGTTTTCTCCCAACCCACGCGCCCAACGCTATCAGCCAGGCACCGACCAGCTACAACACAGACACGATTTATCTCAATCCTCTGTCAGGTGCCAAGAAAAAGCCCATTTTTTCCTTGTATGTCTCTTTCTCTTTCCCTTCCTCTTCAAATATTTCAGCTGATATATTTATGGCATCAAAACACCACAGCTCCTATTTTAGATGACTACAACGCTGCAGTCAGCTCTATGTGACTGGAAAATAGCTTTCGGGCTCATACAATTACCGTGAGTAATTCAATAGTTGAAATATGGTATCAGGAGGCACCAGAATCACACCAACACTTATGGATGATTGCCACAATGCAGTCATTTGATAATTGCATGGAAGCAAATAAACATTGTGGTTGATATAGACATGACATTGTAAGTTTGTCATAAATGCTGACTATTACCTAATCCATTCATTGCCATTTTCTGATTTGCTATTCATTGGGACAACAAAAAACCTCCATAAATGTACATTTGTAGGTAGTAACTGGTGCAAAGTATACGGGACTATCATACTAATCAAGGTCAAAGCAAACTACACTCTAAAAACAGATTGATCAACAGACAACCAATCTTGCATTTGTTAAGGGATGATTTTCGTCACACCAAAATAATGATTAAGAAGTAATCAATATAGTTGGTTGTTGCCCTCAAAATATTGGTGATCATAACCATTCTTTTTTAGGGTGTACCTGAATCATTACTTGCAAGGTTTCATCTATGTCATTAACCATAAAACACATATTCTGTATACAATATAACAATGATCGCCCTGACAAGCAACTCCCCTCCAGCAACATTCGCATACATCATTTTCTTCCGAATCATTTTGCATTACAAATATATCACGACAAGCACCAACCAAGTGGACGACCAACCTCCCCTGATCCGCAAAAGTGAGTATTGCTCATCATAAGGATCACTTTTAAAATACAGCATGGTTCAGAATCCACCATCTAATTCAGCTTCACTTTAAGAGCACAGAACAGAACTGGAAGGGGTCTCCCACACAAAGTACACAATATATACAAGATTCCATCCCATTTTGGCAAGGTCGAGAAAAGGACGCTGTATGCATATTAACAGCTTGGAAAGTGGATTTTAAAGAAGATGAAGGAGCAGGCTGTGTCAATATGCAACATTAATATAATATAGTGCAGGTGAAATTGGTTTACATCCTCTAATTCTACACAATATGGACCACTCAAGACAATGACAAGCAAAAGGTCAGGCTTGGAGCTATCTTTTTATATCAAAGGACTTATTGGCAGTAGAATAGCAGTCATGGTAGCTTTTTCAAGTCATATACACAATAACTGATCAAGCCTGGTTGATTAAACTTGATTTCCTAATCCTCCTATCTGGTGCATGTTTAGTTTAATTGTTGTTTACCTCATTTTCTGTTTGTAAGGGCATTTGGATAAGAATTATCCGAATGAACAAAAGCTGACACAAACAGACGTTAGGTTAATCTTCAATTGTAAGATGAGTGATATCACAGGGTCAACTTAAAAACACATTATGAAACTGTGAGTGCCAGTGTTTTGTAAAAGCAGTAATTTAAGAAGATTGAACCATCTCTCAGTGCAATACGCCAAGCTGATATCAAGTCTGTACTTACACTGGGAATATATATGATCTGAAAACACATGGCTGCTTTGAGCGTAAGTGCATGGATATGCATTAATTTAAAATAACATTTTGCGTCAGTAACTGCCCTAGCAATCTGCCCATGCCTGTCCTGCTGAGCACCTCAGGCTTGAAGCTAGAATCAAACCAGTATGCTGTATCTACAGTGCCGCCTATAAGTAAGTGAAACACGTGAAATGGAGTCATGGCATCAATGCTAAACATCCTCAGCAAAATTGCCTGTGGAAGCATGAATTCTGATCCGACAAAGAGGAAAACATATTGGGTCATAAAGGCCGATATGTGAGGCATGTGGGATAACAATGGCAACCAATTTTCTTTGCTGTAGTTGGAGTTAGGTATGGGTCAAAGTCTTTGATAAGTGAGTGAAACACAGGCCCAATGTTATTTAAAAGGGAAGGGTGGTTCACTTATTTATCAAAGACTTTGACCCATACCTAACTCCAACTACGGCAAAGAACATTGGCTGCCATTGTTATCCTACATGCCTCACATATTGGCCTTTATGACCCAATATGATTTCCTCCCATCGGATGACAATGCATGCTTCCACAAGCAGTTTTGCCGAGGATGTTTAGCATTGGCACAATATGACGCGTTTCACTTACTTACAGGCGGCACTGTATGTGCGAGAAACCTTCATGCGAAATTACAACCATTAGATTTTTGAAATAAAAATATTTGGCGGTTCTAGTAAAAAATGCACTAAGACTTACTAAAACCTCCTAGAAAACTTAACTGATTGATTTCAAATTTCTTATTGTATTAACGATAGACAGAATGCAGGGTATAGAATAGTGTTTGTTGTTTGTTGCGAAATCTGGCAAAATTGAAAAAATCTTTTAATTGGTCTTCAGCCGTCCTCCAAGAAGAAAAGCTTTCTTTGATTATGGGCGCATATTTTGGGAATCATAATTTTCCTTCAGGTGTAGTTGTCCTTGTATCGAGTAATTGTCCTTTTCCGTATGGAGGAATAGATTGCCCAGGCACAGCAATATCACAATTTAGTGAATACAAGTTATCTGCAATATGCATTCCAATACAGTTAAGTATTCCGTGCTTGGTAATTTCTTGAAAGACCTGGACTTGATAGAGTGTCTTCAATGTCAAGCTTACAATAATGACAAGAACGGTGAGCTGCCTCCAAAGCTTTTAATTAGCAAATGGTCTGTCCTCATTCCAAGTGATAAAAAGCTGAATTCCGAACAAAGAGATTTAAATTTTCAAAAAAACAAGCTGGCAGAACGTGAATGCTGCAAATCGGGGTAGTTCCGAATATGGAAATCATGATGAACTTAAATTCAGGTGATAGCCAAGCTGATCTGGCACATATATATGGCATAGGTAATGCTACCAAGGACAGGTCAGGAAAGGCATGGGCCACTGCAATGCGCAAAGGTCGTTAGGCAATATGCTAGATTTAAACTCTGACCAAATGGTGAGGTTCCCAACAGCATTTACCCTGGGCTACTGTGTGAGTGGGCTAGCCCCACCCTTCTCACAAAAGCTGCACACCCACACACCCCAGGCTATCAATAATAAGGAGATACATTTGGTGTAATGATATATTCACAGTCGTATTGGAAAATTTATGAACTACCATTTAGTTCTTTGATTAGCTGTTATGGTTGTATGATTCGAATATCTCGAATGACTGAATGTCTTCTAAAATTAGAACCAAGTAGGGGTTGATTTCACACGGTCGTATTGTTGTTGCGGAGTCAATTCTGTTTTGCGGTTGGAATCAACTGATGAAAACCAAATCAATTACAACGAGAAATCAGAGAATCAATATTACTTATTTATACATATACAGAATATTAGGAGAAGCCATGCCAGCTACTAATGTCAATACTTCAAGAGAGTTAAAGTGGAAACATTTGCGTCACTATTGCATGGTAATATTGGCACTATGTCAAACCAGTTGCTACAAGCAGCTGGCGTTTTCTCTGTTTACTTGAACTATGAGCCAATGCTCTGTGTGGACATAAATATTTATAGCAACACAAGACAATTGTTGGCCACTAAATATAACTTATTCACTGTGGGAGTTACAGAGCTCATATTTATAGCACACATATATGACAATTTTGGCATCTCGTAAAAACCATTCCGGATTAAGAATAATCACCACAATCCATCACTCCCATCGGGTGCTTGGTTTGATAGCTGACACTGAGCCAGATTCATAAATCCTTATCCCTTTTCACTCTCATTATTCTTATACAAGTGGCATTATTCCTTTTTACATAGAGTTATTATTCAAACAATATAAAAACTGTATAGTACATACATATTACTCACTCGATCAATGTTTGTCATGCCATGATCCACACATGGCACATTAAGGGGTAATACTCAGACTTGTGTTTGTCATAATTATGTTACACTGAGGACATGTTACATCAGAGGTTACATTTGTAAGTATGTTTGTAATAAATTACATTAAGGACATTGCATGTCATGAGGTACTATCAAAACTGTAACTATTTTTGTGATAAACTACATTAAAGACATGGCACATCATGAGGTAATATTCAGACCTCACACTGTAAGGCTTACAGTGTATATGTATATCTTTGGTTGTGACAGGTTAAGTAATGAACAATGCAATTGTATTGTTCCCATGCACTGTGACAAGTTTGCACTCTAATACATTGTAAAATTCACTCTAGTTATTTCGTTGTATGTTGTTGAGAGCATCCCATCCAGAATACTCAAGAAAGAGATCAGTGGTCAACAGCATACAAACTTGATACCGGAATACCAAGTGACCCAGCAAACAAACAAATGTGTCTTTCTCACTTGGGGGCTTCATTACAGGCCATGTTAGGGAGACAAACAATATCAGGAGCTGAAAGGAAGGGCCTAAGTGTGACCAGAAGCTGTTGGCCTAACCAGCAGCTGATCTGCTTGGAGCCAGAGGCACAATATCCATCCATAACCCCAGCCTGTTACTGGCTAAGGCAACCTAAGCAAGCCACCTGAAGCTACAGCTAAAGCAGGCTAAAGTGTGCTGGTTGAGGTCATTGACCTCTACGCAGCCTTCCTATGGATTCCGATGCCTCCAAGTGTCAATATGCAAAGGCCATGGGGAAGCATGACACCATAGGTGCAAGAAGCCAAAGCTTCATGTCACAACTTAAAGCCACTCACTACACACAACTAGCGACGTTACGAGAAGCATGACACCATCAATGTGAAAAGCTGCCAAGGCTTCGTGCCAACTAAAGCCTTACCGTAAACTATACTAGCTTAGTATCTATACAGCATCTTTCAGCTTGAGTCAGAGTACAATGCTGCAAGCCTTGTTGAAACTGAACAACACCATCAAGGCAAGATAAATTTGAAATTTGGTAAGGCCTGTGAAACATCCATGCAACACTAACTATTTTACTTGTGTGTGATGCCGAGGCGCAAGCATGACTCTTATGATTTAGTTTTGTCTCATACTCAAACTGAAAAATACCAAGGCAAGACAGTCATGCCACATACAGAACAACGAGAACACGCATCGTTGCAACAGTAACCAAAGGTGGCTCAGTGGCTGGTATGTTCCAGTGGAGCGTGAAAGTTTGACACCATGATAGTTGAAGCTCATGCATAATCTTAGCTGGACACACCATTTATGGCACCTTGTCAGCACCATTGCCAGACAGAAGGTAATTAAGCAAAAGTGAGCCCTCTCTAATGTCCAATAAGATTGCGAATGAAGAGTTCAGAGTGATCAATTTACAGGTGTGAAGACTGACAGGTGCGCTACTGCCCACACTTGGACGGAGCGCATCGAATATATTTAGAAATTCCAATGCCTTTGATTTTAACATCAAAGTAACTTTAAAAGCAGCAAGCTATAATGGTAGGCTATATGCTCTGCTCACATTTTGCCATTATGCATTCTGTTACAAGCCCAAATAATCTTTACAGCCATTCAACCAAAAGATAAGTACTTTTGTGAGAGGTAAGTTTTCAAAGCACACATGAGCCCAGCATGGAACAGGTAAATTTTGAAGTTTGCGATGAATGACAGAAACTGCGCGGTCACGAAATCCAAAGTTCCCCGAAGCATAAAGAACTAAAGAACCAAGTACGTTGTGCACACAGAGGAAATAGCACTGGTTCTCCAAGCATAAAAAGCTGAGTATGAAAAATACATCAAAAAGTCTGACAGAAATGTACACTCAAAGCACCCTTGAAAGCTAAGTGAGAGAGTTCATGCGCAGTCACATAATCGTACTGCAACAGCTTAAACAGAATTGACGCTCGGTTGATTTAAACCAGTCACGTTCAGCAAAACCACATGCGGATGCTGATGCAGATTCCAGTTGCTATTCCAGAAGTCAAAATATTGAAGCTGACATTCCTGATAGATAAGATACTGTGCTGGAATTCAGGCTAGAGATTATGCTCTTAAGGAATCCAGGGCAGTTTGTAATTTCTAGGCACCATGAATATGGAGCATATCTCTGAAAAGTGTGACATCTCCATTGCCTTTTCCTCCCTGATGTTCCTTCCTGATGTTATAAGGTGTCAGTTGCAAGTCATAAACAGCTTTTGCTCTATGCCTGATAAGCCATAATGAGGGTAAGCCTCTTCATTTTCTCCACTTACTAATAAAGCTTGGTTATTAGGGTGGGCAGAGGGCAATTCATTGACAGGTGAGCTCCCTTCATAAGGTCACCCCGCATGACATTGTATGATGATCAAAGTGAGAGGAATCTCATGTTTCGAGGAGCGCACTGAGGTATCAAATCAGAGATGAGGGAAGCGCTGGTTGCATAGATGGCGTCTGTAATTAGCCCGTCTTGGTGCCTTGCAGAAGAAGAGGCATAAATGCAGTCTCAGAATGTGCCTGTGCAGGCTCAGAGGCTTTGCTTGGAAGAACTCGTGAACAACTAAAGCACAACTCTGCGAACAGCTAAAGCGCATCAGATTTCAAGAGAAGTTTTCTTATTGAAAGAGAGAAGAGAATCAAAGAGGAAGATGAGCAACCATAATTACCTCTCATGAACCACACTTAGGCTTAGAGAAGCTTCTGTAATTATACTGCCTGAGTGTTTACGTAACGAAAGAACCAAGAAAATTACACACAAATTGAAGATCACAGACGGAACGAGTATAGGAATAGTAGATAAAGGTAGGCGTTATGCACATGTAGTTGAAAGAGATGCATGAACAAAGATAACACACAATATCTTCACATATGTGGAATAATAAGCAGAACAATTCGTGGAAAACTCTTTACGGTGCATTCAGATACAGAAAAAATACTGCTCCAGATCTTATTTGTCATAATTATATCTATTGTAGAACCAGAAACATCTGAAGAAATCTCAAGCCTGCAATTCCTGAGCCAAGCTCATGCAGCTGAACCAACTCAAGATCAAAATATTGATCCAGAGAGCAGATTTAGTTATATAAGACCTAATTAACTACCGGACACTGGGTCAGCAACCTCTCACTAAATCTTGGCAGCCGGAGGGCAAAAGCTGATTTATTTGAAAATCCTACCTCGGCTACACCGAGATTTGCAATCCGACTGACATTATCCAGTTGAAGGGATAATACAGAAAGTATTGAACAATATCCTGATTGAAATGATCATGCAAGTAGTATGGATGTAGAGGTGCAGTGATTTAGCTAAAGGCACTTAAAAGATTGGTACTATAGAACAACAAGAATAGGGACCGATCTGTGCAATTATTCACACAAGTTAGGAAGAGTGGTTATTAAAACTATCCATTACTTGATAATTGATCAAGAATGGTGTGATCAATAAGGCAGACCACTAATGCATGCTTGATTGCATGCAACATTGATGTGTTAATAGTCACAGGGAGTCGCCAGTCAATCTTGGTTAGTTAATGTTGCAGAAAACCATTGGGTCATTTTCGCCTAACTCGAGTGCCAACACGTTTAGGCCTGAGAATCACCCATCTTTCCTGTGTTGGTCGTTGCAGATAGAGATTTATATTGCAGTGCTCTCAACACTCACCGTGAGTGGGCTACCTAAGGAACTTCAGGACCTAATACGTCAATATCGTCAATATATTTCGGATACATTTGATGACACGGGGGCGGATTTGGCTCTCGGCCACGTATTTCGTAAGCTTTGCTAAGCAGTGAAGTAACTCAAGTGGAGAGTAATCAAGCTTGCTTGTTGGCAGTCTGCTGGGGGCAAGCAAACTATGCCATTGTGGATAGACATTGGCGACACCCTTGCCCCCTGTATTATGCCAATCCACCCCAAGCAACCAATCAAGTCCATAGTCTGACCAGGTCCTGCCACAGCCCTGATTGCCTCCATTTATACAGGATCTGCTTACAATAACCAAATAATGATTTACTGTCTAGATACACAGGGTACTTAATGGCGGTATTAATAAACAGATACATGTAAGCCTGCACTCATCTCTAACCTGTTTGTACCTAATCATGAATTTATGTCTATAGAAGCATCCATCTACATAATGTGTAGACATAATAATATAATATACATGTATCATGACTTTGTGCCGTCATCAAATGGTTCATTTTGAAGGATCCCTTGAGATCAAACATACATATTTCAGTAAATTAAAATGAAATTCTGATACTCTAGTTTGATTTTTATTCAATGATTGGGTGAGATAGTTGCATGCATTGCACAGTTCCTTGAGCTCACATAGCTTGTTGTTTTATGTTATGATTACAGACAGTTTATCATAACTTTTAAAAAACAGGCTATGTTAGCTCAAAGGAATTGTGCAACCAACTCACTCAATCACTTAAGTGACTCAAAATTTCAGATTTTAGAGCATAATAAAATTTGACTAATATATTATATTAGTCAAATTTTATCTCTGGAAGGCAAGACACACCTAGAATGCCTGACATTGCCAATTGCGAGATAACCGGTGAGACATTAAAAACATATCCCATGATAAAAATACAACATATGACAGACAATTATCTACTGCTGACTCATTTTGATTCTGTAACAAATACGTGTGACATTTCACAAAGATTTATTCTCAGAACGCTGCGTCATGCGAGAACTCGTTTAAATCTAAAAGCAGATTCCATAAGATTATTTCGTCAGAAAATTGCATGAAATTGTAGCACATAAATTGATTTTGCAGGTTTCTGTTTCATATTTTTTAAACTTGCGTGGGCATCAGACACTTCAGTGTGATTGAATTGTTTTGACCATGAGGAATTAAAATGCCGCTACCAATTTTCCCTGTTGTTTCGTAATACAAGTACCTTTCAGCCATGGTGGCTTAGACATATGCCTTACCAATATACAGAAATTGAAAGGAGGCTCAAGGGGGGAGGGATGTGATACCTCATCGGGTTAGTTTGTAAGTGATGAATGGATGGTTGGGGCTTTACATCCCATATGTATGCACTTGGCAGACTAATTGGGACACTAGGACACAGAAATGAGGCAAAGAATGACTGAAACTGCTGTCCGACATAAGTCCCGGTGATCCGGCCTTACATGTCGCTGGAATTTAACCTGGGACCCAGCAATTAGCAGCCCATTGTGCTACCAAGAGCACTAACTCTCCCGAAAGTGAAGAAGGAAGGGGTTGTTTATTGCAGGGTGGTTGCTCATTGGAGGGTGCTTCTCACAGTGACCACTGTTAAACTGTATTGGTTGCAATACTATCTTTTCCGTGGATTCTTGCCATAAAAATCCCACAGCAGGTGTGGTTAAAATCTTATGTCATATACATTCATCAGTACACCTGTGTCTTATCTTTTTGTCTGTGACATCAAGCCTAAAATATGCTACAATGGAAAAACTGGAAGAAGGAGATTACACTTATTTCCTAATATAACTTGGCAACAACTACAAAGGTAAACAAAAATATTTGAACTATCAAAGTGATCTTGAGACAAGATGGCAGGATGTTTCCTTATTATATAAGATAAGGCTGGGATCAAAGGAGAAAAAGATATCTGGCATGTCGGATGAGCAGCATAATCAGTTTAACGTCTGATTTGGACACATAATACGGCTTTGGCTCATCATTAAGATCCTTGATCATCGGTGACAAGCAAACGGACTCGTGTCAGCATAAAGCACGCTGCGCCGTGCGAAAGTTTTGATTGCCAGAAACCTAATTCTAATTTCTTGATGGAGAATGTGTCTGGTTTAAACATTTTTGCTGATTAGATTTCCCACCGTCTCAATGGATGGGAATGCAAGGCAACTAAAGGAAATTACCTCACATTTTTCTTCTGTTACGGACTGAAATATTTATGAAGAGAAAAGAAATTGTTCACACGGAAAGAAGAATCTTGAATTAATCCAACTCCGGGTAAAAAGCTATGTTGCTTCAGCTGAGGCTGTGATTAAAGTACATTAAGAATCGGATGGGCAATTTGGGCATGCGACAAAAAATCATATGGCGGTTGATGTAGCATGACTCTGCAAAAATACAATGACCTAATGAGAAAAAACTACATTTTTTGCACAGTTTTAAATAAACTTAGATCCTTGATGTTTGGCACAACCTCACTGAAATTACTGGTAGGTTGAACATTCAAATGTTCATAGACCAACTGCATTTGCTTTGCGGTGCTTTCTGGTGTGCTGGGTACTGGCACATATTCGCGATAATTTAGTCGGCTGTGCTTCTTCTTTTTTTAAAGCAAATAAGGCCTCATTCTGATATCCAAGTATTACACTTTAGTCAGTCATGCTTCAAAAGGTCAATAAATAAATAACCAGAAGTGAAGCTTGTATTACAGTAAACCAAATTAAACTTACCGGCATGGATGAGCTGAGTAACGTTGGCTTCTGGTGAAAAAAGTAAGATGATGTAGTCTAGGGGAATGGAGCTGATGAGATCCAGGAAAAACCATGTCCTCAGATAATGCTTGGCAATCTCTTTGGGTTCTAGGATGATTTCGTCAGCGAAATTATCTGCTATAATACCTGAAAAATACAATGATTCAAAGAGGTGAGCACCTGATAAAGCACTTGAGAGAGGAATTTTTTTGACATTGGGATAGTTACAGGTAATTATTCTCAAAGTATGGACAACTGAGGCTAATGATCGAACAAAATCAGAAAACGCCACTCGGTCCACTCCGGTACAGAATCTCCTTCATGAGATGTTTAGACTGGTTCAGCGACTTTTGTTATCAGAGACAATTTTCATCCTTTGAATGAAATAATTGCCAAATTTATAATTCTCCCTTTTTTAGCACTTTAGAGCTCTTTCCAGATTGGTGGTCCACTTGAAAAATCATTTACAGTTTTCTGTCGGTCTCCTAATCTTCTTATTTGATGAAATACCTTAAGTCATTTAATCAGTTTGTTTATTGACACCTGTGATGCTGGACATGATATGCACCGAATCAACTGATTAACCATAACTGATACAAACAAAACATTGTTAAGACAGTGACATCGAAAGACGAAGTTGAATGCTAGTTTTGAAAGTGTTTGGTCTGCCAAAGTGCAAATCTGCAAATAGCTATAATATTAAATGCCTGCAACATATTTTTTCTTGTATATCTGACCGGTTCAGTCAAGGCTGGACCTTGCTGGTTTAAAGCAATCTAAAAATCCTTCTTGACAATTTGACGTGGCTATCCTGAATTTTGTTTGATGAGCTTATGAATACATGTAGTTTAAATTTAACTCATTGTAAATAGATGCAGACTGCATGGCATATTCTCATTTGCTGTGTCTAAAGCAGAAAGATCTGAGAAAAATCATGAACCTCATGCAAATTATTAATTACATTAGCACCTGCTATGGTTGTTATAGATCTCTTATAAAGGAAGTTTGCCAATGTAACATGAGCTACTTCGAAAGCCAAAATGTATTATAAAATTGATAAATGTATTTGCTTATAGGCCTAATTTGGAATAAAGACAATAAATAAATGTGTCTTGGAACTTTTTTAGTTATCTACCAGTATATACAATTGGTTTACAAAACCACAAACATTTATTATGACTTTGATATGTAGTATATAACATATAGCATTTTATTTTGGAGATGATTGACACTACACTTACTATCATTGTCCATTTTATTGTTATAAAGGCAAGTAAAGATAAAGCCATCATTGAGTGTCAATTTCATCAGATATGACAGTAGAAAAGTCAAATATCTACGACAGGTGAATGAATTTGATTGAATAATGTGAGACCTTCAAGAACAAGCATCAACTATTATTACATTTACTAACCTTAACTTTGGCATGGAAAATACCAGATATTATTGATATCATGTTCATCTCTGATATCAATAATTCTTTGGCAGGAATAAGTGTATATCTTGTGTCTGCTTTAAGTTAGTCAATGAAACAGGAAATTTCATAACTATGTAAGCTTAATCCTGACCTCTGGAAGTCCATGTAGTGAAATAAAAATCATGTCAAAAAGGTCTGTTTGTCACATGACTAATCAGAGTCAAGTCATGTGACAAACTGAGAACAACAGATAGCTGAAGAAGCCCATGAGAGATGGATGAAAGCTCTGGTGAGTGGAAAATACAGACCTTTGTGATATGATTTTTATTTTACTATAGGAAATGTCATATTTTTGGAGACGGATATTTCAATATTACTTCAGGATGAACAACAGTGGATGTGTGAGTGTGTTTTACAAAACTTTTGGATGCATTTGCAACACTGATATTGATAAAGACATTTAATACTGGTCTTAAATAAGGTACAGACAATTGGGGTAGATTTATGGAGAGTCTACACTGTATAAGGTGACTCCATATACAATTCAGCATGTTCAGAGGGCGTTTGGCAGGTTTGACTGTATTGGCAGTGGTGGAAACTATCAAAATAGACTGCAAAATCCAACATTTGAGACCACAAGTGATTGTAGAAAGAGCAAAGAATTAAGAACCAGGGAACATCAGAGAAATCTCAGCAGCTCCCAGACACAGTCATTACTCCTCATTTCATCCAACTTAATTAGGGCTGATCCAATCTTCCATAAAGACGTACAAATCCGCAAATCCTTCGTTGAGAGATTTTCACTTCATCACTGGGGTCCTTTGATTCGGCGGCCACATAGGCCTCAATTTCCGGTCCTCAAGTCACTTTGCTCTGTGTTCTCAAATCCAGTTGATCAGGTCCCTGGAGGTAAACAGAGGCCACAGAACTCATAACCATCTGTATGTGTCATTTCCTTTGCAATATGGACTGGAATGGCTTCACAAAGGTTGACGCGTGAGTGCCTTCTCTCCCTCCACATTCTGCCAGATGGGACGAGATTGCTTATGCCCGGTCACCGCTCGGCAAACGTAATCCCGGACAAGGGGGAGAAACAAGTGGGAAGATGGCGATGCAGCAACAGGCCTCGGGAGTCTGGGACCGGCACTCGCGATGAGAGGGCCAAGTTATCAGACCGAAGAAGCTGCCACCAAAACCCAAAGCCCTATTTCTGTTGACTCGGCGTTACTCCGCGTGTTGACCGAGCAGTGGTTCGGATTGCAGCCAACCTCTCCAGCACAACTTTAAGCCAACAAGATGAGAAACATGATAATTGTCCAATTAACAAGCACTTCAAAAGAACTTTCTCTCTCTGCATTTGCTCTCCTCGACGCAGAGATGGGATTATAATTAATCAGACCGCATCTCCCTACTCCGTCTCCCTTCTCCCACATGTCGAATTTCATCCTATTTATCAAGAGAACTGCAATCCAACCAAAAAATATCAACTGCTTAATCAAGAATGCATCAGCGCAATGAGATAGGAGAAGTGTAATTATTGATATTTATTAGCGGATCACATGTTTCTTTTTGTATCTAACATAACAAGAACTTAGCCATCTAATTTTGGCAACCGCCGGTGGCAGTAGGGCTGTTATTCATAATGCATTACGAAAAGATGATTTAATTTGGGAATTTAAGTCCCATCATTCAAACAAGTTCCAATAAACATTAGCTTTTAATATTGCTTAGTAGCTTTAGGCTTTAACGATGATTAGCACAACAAATTTCGAAAATAGATGACTGTGAAGGTGATCAATAATGCACTTAGTTCGCCTGACTTTGAAGCTAAGTCATTCAATTAATGACATATAAGTCAATATATAGGTCTATTCCGAGAGCCATGAGGGCTATTCCCAGGAGAATGGCACAATACCAATCTGCAGTTAAGCGTGTGGAAGACACAAATGCCTGTCAAAGGACAGTTTGGCTTGTCATGCAAGCAGCAAGGATGGAGCCACGGGCATTATCTCAAATTGTATCAGGATCGAGTCTGACCGACCCCACATTTGACGCTGTCAAACGCTGCTCATGCAGAATCAACCAAAGGTTAGATCGTGCGTTAATCCACTGGGTCTAAACCAATTATGACATCACAATCTCATTATTTCCAGCAGCAAATGTCAGGAGCGAGTGGGGACATTTCCCCTGGAAGGCCTACCTCAGGGACATGCACTTAGTCCCAATGTCCCATACCCTGCGGAGGTTCAGACTGCTGTGGAGTTCCGAGTTCCTGAAGTCATAACCACTGAATCGCTAATTAGACACCATGGGATATTACAGCTTGACGTCTCATAACAAAATCATTACAATTTTTTTTCTTTGACTATTATATGGCTGCCAGTATGTCAGGAAGGATACCTAACTTGTTATACTAAGCAGCTAAGAGCTGTAGACAGTGGCGAAATGAGAAATTGATCACGCGTCAGATGTGGTTATTGATAAAGTTTCAAGGGACGCAAAGCAAAACACGAGTAGAGGAGACAAGAGCGGAAAGAAAGAAGTGTGTGGCACATGTCAGGTTGTTAATCAGGCTTTATATTTATGCACCAGTTGGAAAGAATAGGGCCTCAGGCACTAAGACAAAGGCATGTGGCGAACAGTAACCTTCAGCAGCTCGACCACAGGACAAAATGGTTGGCAACCCAACACACAACCACTGGGCAAAGCACCCTGATCAATATGAAATGATATCCACATGAATTGAAACAAACACTTTGTAATTTAAATACCATTGTGACAACTGGCTAATAGTTTGAAGCAAATGAATTTCAAGGCTATGTGTCGGCTTTCATTTAATGAGCCAAATCCAAATTCCCTCAAGGTCTATCTGTTAAAACCTTTATTTTCCAAATCTGCCAGCATTATCTTTTTTTCGACATTGCTACATCAGAACTCAGAATTCAGAACAGCCACTGAATCAAATTCAACAATCTGGAATATAACAGACACATTTTGCTGACCGACTGACGAGAAAAGGTCATCAAATTTGCTGTATGATCTAGGGACAAAACCAAGCAGGTTTGACTTGTAAAATAGTTCCGAGAGCAAATTACTAATGCACAAAGAGCTATACAAGGCGAAAGTGTTAACATTCATGTCGATGTATAACGACCTTTGAAAATCTGTACAGAATATTGATTTGAACTGGCATGAGACTGCAGAATCACAGATAAACAGTGTAGGCATTCTAATTTCAACCTCACAGTTTTTGACAAAGAAACAAAATTGCCATTAGTCTTTGTATATATGTCAGGTAAAATGTTTGTGTGAAACAGCCAAGGATGTTGCAGATCCTGATCAATACAATGTGTAATTTGATCAAGTAAATGTCAATAATGAGCAGAGCTTTGTATACTGGCACCAGATAACATTAGTTTTGTCTGTTTCCCACAAACCTTTTTTGAGTGCATTCCTGTCTTATATATGTCTATAGTGGAGCAAGGATTGTAAACATAGATGAGGAAGACAAGACCTTGAGGCTACAAGTCCCCAGCATCTTCTCTTGCATGCCTCATCCATAGATAATTGAGGCAAGTATTGAGGGAGGGCATTATGGGATGACAGGGACCTTGTCACATGCTAATGATATCTGATTTCTTCTCGAATTTGGACATATTGCTTGCAAGGAGGCTCTAGACTTGGCTGACCCAATGAGTGACCCATTTGTACAGAACGAGGTACAGTCAAGCCAGCATGAAAGGTTGCACTGCAGAATGCATGGTGATTGGTGAATGGAACAGCAGTTGCACTACAATGTATACAATAGTTACAATATTATACATGCATGGAAGTTGGACAATGCAATACATTGATAAATGAAATCACCTTTCAGATTTTGGATAATGCGCTATGATTGCCATTTGCCGGCAACTGCCGCCGCACTGAGTAACAATGCAATTGCAGCTGAATAGGACGCGACATGTAGGTGCCACAATGTACCATGCTAGATTGTTGTACATGGGTGTTGGACATGCACTGTGCTGAATGATCAATGAAATATAAAATAAAATAAATCTAATCTAATCAACTATTAGATATCTCTTTGACATTGTGTCTGCCAGAGTGCATCATGTCGATTAATGAAACCACTTTTAGACATTTCCGGATGATGGTCAATGATCGCAACTGCTACAGCCGTACTAAATATCAATGTATCCGCAGACCAGGGCAGACTGCAGTCTAGTAAATAATCATTAGATTGCCAGACGAGTTGACCTCCACGTAATGAATGCTCTGGTATAGTCAGTGTCCGCTCCTTGCCATTTTGTCAAAATTGATGTCCTTCAAGGTGGCATTGACTCTGCTTTAGCTATGCCTTTCGTCTATAGATCTTTCATGGCTTGTGTTCTGAGATAGTTTTTCTCTTTGGATATATTCAATACACTGTGTTCTGTCTAACCACTGTCCGTAAAACAACCGTCAGACAAAAGCGATTGTTGACCCCGGAGCTTCAGGTTTTTTTTGGAATATAGCTTTCCTCTTCACAAGCCAGCTGCATGGACACAGTGGGTTTTAACCACCATTAAGTTAGAAAAAATTCTAATGGGATGATGACTGCTGGATATGGTCAACAAGGACATGCAGATTACATGACTGAAAACGAGAAAAAAATCTGTTGGGAATTTTTTGAGAAAATCACATTTTTATGTGGCAGGCATATTGCAATGTGATGAACTCCATAAAAGGGTTCTGTATATCATCAAAAATTATATCAATCGCATGGAACCTGTTACATATATAAGCAAGGACATACAAATTACATATCTATTAACAGGAAAAATATTTCTAGTAATTTTTGAAGAAAAACACATCTTTATGTGAAAAACATTTTTCGATGTGATAAACTCCATGAAAAGGTCAATCTGCAATTATGTTATTAGCATACAGTCTGAATCATTCAGCATCTTAGTGTGCTATGATTGCAGGTACAGTAGCCCATCACAAACATGTAGTACCAGTAATTATAAGCACAAAGAAACATGTTTGTGATGGGCACATTTCCAGTTATCAGCACTTGGATAGTGTCTACAATGATTATTATGTGGTCTGTCCAGGATTGAGTGACCTCCTTCCCGAAAACAGAGGACACACACACACACATTTGTGAAAGATGTATGATGTTCATTTACTCTACATTTGATTTGATAATTTTTAAGTGAAATACAACAATACTCACAATAACATCAAATAGTACCCATATTATAATTTTTGATATGTGAACCAATTTTCATTTATTAAAGGGCTGACAGGGCATCCACATGGGCCGAGGCAATGCCAGTAACATGGTAAGGGTTTGGGAAGCAGATTTGATCATTTCAGCATACTCTCAGCATCAGAGAAAGGATTCAGGATTTTTTTCGTAGCCAGGATCTTCGGCATTTTCTATTGAAATCAGACAAGAGTTGGATACCCATGATCATGTTGGGTCAATGGAAATATGTCTAGAAACGCTCCAGGAGGGATAAAAGATAGTCCAGGACAATCAGGATGAGGCACAGGCATTATGCCGACAAAATGAGAAAATGTTACTTGTTGATAGACTGTGTGCAAAGATTAGATTTTTTTCTTGAGATATCTTTTACTAAGCTGTTTTACACACTTCGAAATATATCTTAGTTCTTTCTTGGAACCTTCTGCATGGTGTCTGTGCTTTCCGGAGAACATCTGCAAGCTGTTTGCTTGGATTCCCTTTGTTCCTCATCATTTCTGTAGCATCTTGGCCTTTCTGCATAGGTTTTCCAATGTTTTGTCCTTTGTTTGGCATATTCTGCTTTCGAGATATCTTCTTGAAGATACTGAAACTGAGATGACTCAAGGACATCCTCAAGAAAATTTTGACACAAGTTGCTGAAGGTACAAGGAACTAAGTTAATAAAGTTTATCACATGGCAAAATGGCTGCAACGTAAAAATATGTTCATGTTTTTCTGAGAAAATTCCCAACAAATTTTCCCATATTCAGATATGTAATCGACATGTCCTTTCAGGCTATTTCCTGCAGAATTCATGACATCACTATGTTTTTTAATGCATTTCTGACCTTTTTATGGAGTTTATCACATCATGAAATGTTTATAACATAAAAATGTGTTTTTCTTAAAAAAAATATTTTTGACTTTTTTCCTGTTAAAAGATTAGTAATCTGCACATCCTTATGGATTGTATTGAGCAGGTTTCATGCCATTAAAATGAGTTTTGATGCTCTCCAGAACCCTTTTATGGAGTTTATCACATTGCAAAATTGCTGCCACATAAAAATGTGATTTTCTCAAAAAATTCCCAACAGATTTTTTTCTCGTTTTCAGTTATGCAATCTGCATGTCCTTGTGGACCATATCCAACAGGCGTCATGCCATTAGAATTTTTTGTAACTTAATGGTTGTTAAAACTCACTGTATGGAGCAGTCACTACAACCAGAAAGGCTGAGAGGGCAGCAAGACTCAGTGAGCACAGAGCTAGTTATACTTGCTTGTCTCTTGGGACAACTGATTGAAAGAACCAAGAAACAAAAATCATCGGATAGGACAGGTGGTGGACGCGGACTCGGGGAGACAAGAAAGTAGACAGATGTGCAGGGTGGCCTCCATAAGACCTACTATAGCATTCAGCAGATAAACTGGTTAAGTGACATAGAGCATGGGATGGATGAAAGGCAATAGGTGGCCTTCGGAGCAGATAGTCTTACATCATCTTACATCATACATGACATCAGCACTCCCAGAGTAAGGCGGGCGACAACCACAAAGTAGCAGAAGGTTATATTCTATCGTCACCTCGTCCACATCTCGCACAAGAGGGTATACCGCAAGGAGATCTCTGGGCTCCTTACTTATTTGGTTGAAAAGCTCCAGTCCTCAGTCGTTGGTGCCGCAGGACATGTTCCATCCGCTCAGTGATCAAATATTGGTTTCATGGAAGATCAAAAGACAGCGGGGTAAATGTAGAACACTCACTCAAGGTGGCCTCCTTCTCGTTTCTTGGCCTTCATGCCATTAGTAGCCAAGCTCACCTCAAGGCTGCAATTAAAAGCGTTGAACACGTCCCTGTGATGAATGACAAATTCAAATTACGGCAGCATGCTATGAGCCGCCCTCTCTGAATCAGCAGCAGAAATCTATGCTCACAGAAATTGTCATTATTTTGATTCTGATGTTATAATATGGAGCAATCAATGAAATTCATTAAAATTGATTTAATTAATAAACAAGGAAGATCATGAATGTGGAATCTCACGTCAGCTGCCTCCTGATCTTTTCTATTTCCGTTGCTTTTTTTAAACTAAATTTTAAAGGAAAGGAGGGTCTTCGTCACCACGTACATCACTCAGCTCAGTCTTGGCTGTCGAAATAGAGCAACCTCCCAGGGGATTACTGATACTGCTTCAAAGATCCAAAATTGCTGAGGTAATCATGTTCACATTTAAGAGAGATGACTTTATCATAGCATGAACTTGATATAATGTGCATGAAGGAATTGAGATAAAAAGGCAAGCAAGCTTGGGCCTTGAAATAAGATTCTCCATGTCGATGCACACTAAGCTGAGCTTCGGGCTAAATGTATAGAACATGCATGAAACACATTTAACCGCTACTGCATTTCAGCAGACAGAGGATGTTGGTATGCTATAACATACCATAGCATAGCAAAAGGTGTTTTGTGATTCATTGATATTTTATAAAATTCCTCAAAGGTGAACCCAATGGTGCACCCGAGCATCTAAAATGCATTCAAGATATGTTGAATATCACCCATATTTTACATTTTGGAGTCGTGGGAAGGTTCACGTTTTTATTCTATTTTATGTTCTATTCGAATGGTACTGGCAGCGTACTTACATAGTAGGTTAGTAACACATTTCTAATTTAAGAAAATGTCAACTGAACACCATGCACACTGCATGAGTGCATCAGTCTGGAAATCTGAGGCTACCAAATTTCAAATATGATTATAAAGCTCAGGTAAAGTCTTATACTCAAACAGGATAAGAAGAACAACAGCTGTTGTATTCCATGCCATGCATTGACTGCGTTTACGTGCGATGCCATGTGTACACATGATTGTCACGTTAAAACAGCATTCTCAATGTGAACAGTCAAGGTGTGCGGGACCTTGCCAAAGTGATGGATGATGAGAAAAGAACGCAGGTGTGATTTACGAGAAAAAGCAAAAGAGGTAAAAAAGAAAACGAGTGGAAGAAAAAAAAGCAAATGAAGAAGCCACAAGATTGTCTGGCAGTCAGTGATTAGTATCGGAGCACGATAATCAGCATCGACAGACTGGTTTGATCACTTTCTTTGTGGCAAAAGGCCAGTGTCGGTGAAAGCTCTATCTAGCTGGCTGACCAAATGTGCCAAAAATAGCCCGGGCAAAAGGTAGCTTTAAAGGAGAACAAGAGGAGACAAAGGCGAAAGGAGAAAAAGAAGAACAAAGAGGCGGAGGAAAGAGAAAGACAGAGCAAGGAAGGAAATTACAAAAATGAGTGAATGATATTCGTGTCGGTGCACCTGACAGCCGACTTCAGTAGATGCAGTTCCACTGGAAATGGAATCAAAGGAATTCATATTTTGACTACAAAGAGAAAGGTAGACATGGCACTGACAATGATGGTGCAATTTTCATTGCACAACTTACGTCATTATTCTACACGTGGTGATGAATCAGTACGTGCTGTATAATGATGTCGTATAATGTTGTTAGACGGCAAAAACAACTTCTTTTGGGATGGGGTTATTCATGAGGAAGGCAGCGGAAAAGCAAGGCCTCTTTTCCATCCACCTATGCATGAAATACAGCGCATTGCAGATTGTTGCGGCCCAGTCACACATGAGTCTTTGAGCTACGAGCATCCTTTGACGTTTAATCATGGCCGCTGTTGCAAAAACAGGACAAGCCACAAACTGATTGCTGCAGAGTGGTGGTTGGGGTGAGAGGGAGGAACTGCATGGTGCCTTGTTGGTTATTAGTACCCACCATACTCTTTGCTGTTATGAAATGGTGTCCTTTTGTTTTTGTTGTTTGTCTCCAGGGTACCACGACAATCATATACAACTGTATATGGGTTCAGTCAATTCCCATAGCATTCAACATGTAACTCCTATAGCTCACTCTAAATTAATGTTATGCTGCAAAATGTTCATATATTCTCCCATTATTATTTTTTTCATCCATGGGTGCACCTGTTATGCCGGCATCTATAGATACCGTCACATATTTGATCTTGTCAACCTGTTGTCGATTATTGCACGGCCACAAGACGATTTCAGTCTTCCACGCATGCATTCATTTTCGAATCTTTCTCACAATTGTATCAGACTTGTTGGCCAGGTTCCATATTGCTACGTCACAGAAACTAATTGTTGATTCATGTGGAATAGTGGAGCTATTTTGAGTATTTTGATCTGAAAGATCTGTCTAAATGTGTGACTGGCATCACATGACAAGAAAATAGCTGAAAAATAGAAGGGAAAAATACATCTCATTCTAGAAGTAGACTCATGCTGAAAATTCCATAAACCAGATGCTCTGTATAAATTCATGTAGAGACTTCTCTGTACCTTTGAGATCTCAGAGATTCCAAGTTTGTTTAAGATCAGGAAGGATCTAAACAGCTTCTAATGATCGGTTTTATGCCTCACCCTGTGGGGATATTTTCAATTTATGATGCAACTGAAACCATAAAGTCCTCTTATGAAGATCAATAAAAAGACACACATGTTGGTGGCCCATGGTGCAGTGTAGAGGAAAACTAGAGCATCCTTCCAGGAGATGAATTTGGAAGATCATATCAACATGTGTGTGCTTCTGTAATAAAGTTCATTGAACTGAACCTACAGGTCTCTGGAGGGTTATAAATCTGACAGAAAATCACATCTCAGCTGCTCCTTTAAAAGCAGATACCTCATTCATCCAGGCCTCTTCAAGGTCTCAAGTAAGGCTTATGGACTCCAGACTCCATTATTGGGCTTTACAGGATCCCTACATCAAGCCATAAGCATGGGATGACTTGTATCCCTTCAATATTGAACACTTTAAATCCCAAAACATTTGGTACAGAGGTCTCTTACAAGATGTTTTTAGATTTAAGCCAACACGATGCTTGTTATTTTCTCATGAGGCACCGTTTACAATCGGGTGACTGGATATGCATATGTCATTAGTTAACGATCAGCGTCGATCACATCAAAATATTAAAATGTGTTATTGCATCAATACTATTTCAAATGAGTTCTGGCATTTTCAAATATTCAAAACCATCAGCTGACATATGGGCCCAAGAGAATAAGCCGTGGACATATGCACAATGTTTTGATTGAGCAATCAGGGAGAAGACTTCATGGCAACGGAAGAAACACAACTGTAAACGTGTGAGGAAATCTTACGCATGGCTTTAATTTTCCAGATTCAATCTGTGCTTTAACAAATGCCAGTTGGTCATGTATTTTTCACATAATTCCAACTCGTGGTGGTCTGAATGAAGCGTGACATGAAACAAGACAGAAAGGTCTGCAATCCAAAAGCGATCTCTCTTGCGGCGCAATGCCAGACCATATACACAGGGTGACAGATGGCCTCCTTCGTCACTGCAATTAACAACTTTATACAATCTGGAAACCACATCATTCTTCTTAAGCAAACCCTGGGCCTAATGCCCCGAGCAATTAACAACAAATCTGTCTTCAGTCTTGAGAAATGTACAGGTGTTCATATAAGAAAGAATAATCAGCTCCGGTATTAATTCTGATTTCTCATCAGAAAAGGCTTAACCGTCTTTGCAGTTTCATCTATTTCTCCATATGTTTAATCATGTCCTGGCATTATGTCTGACTTATGCATCCAAATTGTAGTGATTTAAAAAGACATTAACCTTCTGGAACTCATTCATTATTACAATCGAATGAGGGAAGGCTTCCTTGGAGCTGGTGCCAGAAGATAATTGTACTGGATTTATCTAATTCATTTTCACTAGTCACACAAAGTCACAGTCATACATAATCACTGTAACATTGTGCATGATTAGTGGCTGTATTTTGCCTCCAAATGATGGATATACAAACATCATATCAAGGCCAAATACATTGTTAAATACAGTTAATAAGAATGGCTAATATACATGTATTAGACTCATATAATTATCAAAAGTTAGAAACTGAAATACCATGGTGTTTACTGCTTACTCAAAACCTTCAGCTGAATACATCTAGTGGCAAAATATCAGTGCTCTGTGTCTCCTTTAATCTCCCTTTTTAATCT
The DNA here is from genome assembly GCA_026936325.1 of Platynereis dumerilii. Classification (NCBI taxonomy): domain Eukaryota; kingdom Metazoa; phylum Annelida; class Polychaeta; order Phyllodocida; family Nereididae; genus Platynereis; species Platynereis dumerilii. The sequence continues at coordinate 26,809,701 of JAPTHN010000001.1, read as the reverse complement.
TTCTCTTCTTAGTCTTTGTCTAACTTTGCTGATGGTGCTGCAATCTAACATCTAAAATATGTTGTTTAGAAGAAGCTCTTGTGGAGCACAGAAGTAACCTGTGTGACTATCTCAATTATATACAATGTAATAAGGATTTCCTCGGCAGATCAATGGATAATTTCTCAATTCCGTGAGACGCAGGTCGTCGATGGCAGGATCAATACGCCTCCAAAGATCCATGTATTAAGCCAATGATAGACCTCTGTAACAACTGTGAGGAAACCCACACCTTTAATAATTCCAGCGGAAACCCCTCTGGCAATCAGACATGTTTCTGCTTATTGTTCAATCTGTCTTCTCATTTAATGTCCCGGCCGTGTCTCGATTGTTACAACTTCTCGTAAAACCTTCCGCAGCAGTTAGGGCGAAGATTCCATTAAATCCGCTAAGAGCAATGGTGGTTTTAGGCAAATTGCAACAAAGTAAGTAAACTGCCAGACAGATTGCAAGGAGCACAGTCTAACCGCTAAAGACGTCTTCTCTCCGGTCTTCCTTTTTTCCTCATTTATCTCATTCCAGTAGCTGTGTCAAGGGAGATATCAAATTATACCATCGCTAATATCTAAAGGGAACCCTCCAAAATTAATTCCTAGAGACTGTGCTATGATATGTAAGTTACTACTTGGTTAAAAGATATAAATAAAATTAAATATACTAAGACATCATTTGGAAGAATCTGCACTTATTCTGCTAAAACGAATCTTGTCACTATCTTTAAAGAATGGATTATTTTACAGCAAAGTAACAAAATACTCTCTTATTAAAAACTTTTATCCCATGTTTCAATGCTGATACTCTTATATATCTCCAGGCTTACAACATTTGAGTATTTTGCCCCCACACCCATAAATTGCCCTCTATCGATCCATGGAATGCATCAATCTTCTTGTAACCCCCACCTAAAATTGATCTTCCTTCAGATCTTCCTGTCCAGAGCAAAGCCCTGGTCAGAAGTATATTTGATAACTTTACATACTAAATCTGTTTGAAAACTTTTCTACTTCTTCAGAAAAATGGTAAAATATCCGTGACCCGAACAAACCGAAAGAGATAGGCCTTCTTTCCTATGCTATGAGAAACTGTATGATGACATGTCCAAGGCAATCAATAAAGGGAATATACGCTATCAGAGAAAGTCAAACACAGCATGATGACCTGACCAAAGCAATTGATAGAAAAAATAATGATGAAGACACTAAGAAAAAACCGAAATAATCTAAGATGACTATAGTAGTGGTTTCTTACTCCTAACAAATATTAGCAATGTACTGGGATATATAAAATAATCTTTTTTATTTCAGAATTGTATACACTTATAGAGTTGCCAATGCCCTAATTCCAATGTGAAAATGAAACCTTTCTTCAGACTTAATTGGGACCCGTATTTGTCCAGCATGCATGGTGTGATCTCTCCTCATGGTAATTTCAGCAATAATTATGTTTTAATCATATCCCGCAGCGACCTGCGAACACTGTTGCTGTCGAACACTGTACATATGCGAACATTATATTAAGTAAATTGAAAAGGTTAACAAAATGCAATGTATTTACCTGTTCTAAAGTTGATGATGAGGTCGAGTAAGAATACTGTGTCTGAGATGCTGTTGAAGACGATCCATTTGGTGCTGAGATCATCATTGAAGAAAGAAATGGCAATGGGTAGAATGACCAGGTTGGCTATGAGGAGGATGAGCATGAACAAGTCCCAATAAAACCTGAAACACATCAAGAAAACATGTATCAATTCGATGTCTCTATTTCAAATTGTTTCATTCTGTTTCTATTCTGATGATCAAATCACTAAGAATCTGCCTCGTAACTGACATTGCATCAGAGATTAATAAATTGTATCGCATTATTTCGCATTATTTCAAACATATGTAATGAAATGATTCCCTGGCTTTGCCAAATTGAGTTTTTTTCTGAAATGTGATTAATAAATCCCCAAATTTCTTTATTTACAATGTAAATTCTGAAATTCTGAGTTAACTCAAATGATTGAGTGAGACGGTTGCACAATTTGTTTGAGCCATGATAGCTTGCTGTTTTGAGTTATGATAATCTTTATGTTGTTATAACTTGCAAACAACAAGCTATCTTGGCTCAAAGGAATTGTGCAACCATCTCAATCAATCAATTAAGCTAACTCAAAATTCAAAATGTACAGTGTACAAGATATATCAACTCATTTATTTGAGAAAAATATTGCTTTGTCAAAGGCAAGTCAAGGGCATTTGGTTTGAAAATGATTTAATGATGTTTGTCAAGGCATGTTTTGAGTTTAAGTAAAATATAGCACAATTAGACTGGGAATCCAAAAATAGCAATCTAATTACAAATGTCTTGACTCATGAGAATTTGCCTGATGAGTGCCAGCAAAAGTTGGCAATTTGGCTAAGCACCACGACAAGACCGAACAGGTCCATGGTCTAACGCTTTGATGTATAATGTTTACGTATTTTGGCAAGTATTATTACTCGAAATGTATATTTAAACAAAGAGACTTTTGTCACTCAAAATATCACAAATCTCCAGAGGTACTAATTGGTGTTATTCCGCAAATCTTGACAAATAAATGCATTGACATCAGAACAGTGCATTGACATCAGAACAATGTATTGACATCAGAACAATATATTGACATCAGAACAATTACACGAAAACGGCATGATTATCCTTATTTGTCAAACCATACCCTTAATAGAATGTAAACCTCATAACCCCAGTGACAGACATGTACTTATCGCCATTACCATAAAGCAATGTCATAATCAGAGCAAACACCAGAAAATCACTTCACCCCACAAAGCATTGTACCTCACTGTAGCTCATATTCTGAGATAATGGAAGACTGGCAATTATGCCCCATCAGCAAAACCACATGCAAAAACCACATGCTTTCACAGGTAGTAAATAATAATTGCATGGTGGATTGGTGGGCCACTGTGAGAAACGTTTGTAAATCTGACAAAACTAACTTCAGCTGGTGTTGGTATAAATGAAATGTGTCAAATAAGACAAAGCCACAATGAGTACTGATTTTAAAATCAAATTATACATTAGACTGATCTGAATTATTAATTTCCTATACTTTTTCAATCAAACTCAAAGCATGGACCACACATAACTTACAAAATCCGTCCACACCAACATCAAAGTTGATGGCTACAACTATCTAAGTTAAAAACACTACAGCAAAACAAATTTGGGAAGTGTAGTGCTGTTATATGCTATCGCTGTACAAACTGGACTTAGATGCCAAGATTTGAATGTGGTATGTAAGTTGGTATGAACACCTGCTCATATTACTTTTGTCACATATAAAAAAACCTTTCTTACAGTGACATTTCATGCGATTATAATTTACTGTGTCTACTGTAAATTTGAATTTTGAGCCTGCTTAAATGATTGAGTGAGATGGTTGCACAATTCCTTTGAGCTGACATAGCTTGTTGTTTTAAGTTATGACAATGGACAGATTATAACTCAAAACAACAAGGTACGTAACTCAAAGGAATTTCGGAACCATCTCACTCAATCATTTAAGCTGACTGAAATGTCAAATTGTACAGTGTGTGACAGATGATATCAGTTGTCTGTTTCACAAGAAACATGTTTACAGTGTAGCTGCAGGTATACATGTACATGTAGCTTGGAAGTAGCTTGCATGTCAGGCAGTGGTCCCACATGCTGCTACAAGACTCCAATTAACTCAATCACACCAATGGCATCTCATTAACGCAGTGCAAAGATCTTGTCACATATCATAAACCCACATCATTACCCGCATCATGATCATTTGCTATAGATGCTAATAACACCAAGAGCAATGGCACAGAATGTCACGCAATCTTCTGGCACATAGTTAAATAACAAACGCTGATTGGTTACAAAAGTTCTAATTAGAATCAACTGCCTAAGTAGTTGTGACGTAACTTTTGTTTACATTTCTTAACATTTCTTCATTTTTAAATGGCCCTTTTACATTTTATTAGGTGTTTTATCTCACATTGAAATCTTTATTCCATTCAAACAGGATAGGACAAATCTAAACTCATTTTTGACCGTTTTCTGATCATAATAACCATCAAATTGATTTGTACTGGAAGGTTTTAACAATTTGAACTCAAATTGTGTAGATCAGCGTTTGAAACTCTAAAACGTTTCGTGGAAATGGAATTATATCTTATTATCTTGAGTCATAATTTACTTCATCTTGTGACACACAAAGCATACTTTATAAAGAAAATTAACTTGGTTCTATTTTGGTTTCCAGTTTGCTTTACAGAGTATATATCTATTTCTATGATGCAGTAAAAGCCCAGAATTGCTAAATAAATCAAAAGCAATTGCAGAAAGAAGACCACCATCATGGCCATTAAAGTGGAATTGGCTCACATCCTGATGTTGTTCTGTGCGAGGCAAGTCTGCAGAACATTTCCTAAGGATAAAGGTCACTTTATTATTGGACAGAGTGAATCGCTAACTAAACAAAGCAGATCCAATGCATTAATTTTTCATGGAAAAGGTTGTTTTGCCTGTGCCAAATGAAGACAGTGGAAGCAAATAGCACAGCCCCACCCACGCATTTACATAGCTCCCCTGTGTCAATAACGCAACTGCAATCCTTTCAATGTTTTAATGTCTGTCATCGGGGGATACAGCAGGGGGATGCCATTGGACCTGTGTATAAGCAGAGACAGGCTGAGCCAGAGTGGTCTATGTAAACCTATGGGTGACAGCAAAGGCTTCAGTTGTCAAAGGGATAAGCTCCACAATACAAATTAAACCTTGCAGGCTTGACCCCACCTGACACCTATCTCATCATTGCTCGAGGAGACAAGCATGCACTGCTTGAGAGCAATTGGTCTTCATCCAGACTCCTCTGCACAGGAGTGCACAGCAACACCTCCTGAACCCATTTCATATACAGGGACACAACCCTACCCTGCAGTGCCCTAATATTGCCCTCAAAGTGCCAAGGGGTCACCATGGATATCCTATTCAATGCAAGTCGCAACCAGAGACCTGCTAAGATTATGCAAGAGTGAGTGGGTCACAACACATGGACATTTCCATTGGGTCTGCCCATAGCCACAACCTATTTGGTCCGGCCATTGGTTCGGTCCACTTGGTCTTTCGATTCAACCCCCCTATACAGGTTGCCAGTGAGTGCAACAGAAGTAGCTCAGACCCAATAGCGTTTCCGGCCCTCCTCCAGGCAAGTGGGTAAACCGAAAAAACATGATTGTGTGATTGGGCCATGCAAGAATATTCCGCCCGGGCCAGTGATACAATATTCCAGGCCATGGCGAAGCAATCGAGCGGTAAGCGAGATCTTCCTGATCTGAGGCCATTGTAGAGCTCAGTCACGTCACGCATAATCCCAGCATGGACCAGTGCCATCGGCCTCTGGATATCCACTTTCCACGCTCTTCCTATCGACATTTTCCCCTACATCTAGCAATTCTAGCACTGCCCTGTTACTGTATAGTGGCCAATACCAAGACGCGCTGCAAAATGAACCTAATCATTTGTGACAAGAATCCCGGCTGCAGGCATTTTCGCGGAGTGTATGAGGCATCGGAGTACCCATTGTGAAGCAGCGTTATGCACACAAAGAGGCTAATAAATGGCCCTGGTGTCATGTTGCATAGGACCTCCAGAGAGATTCAGCTGGTTCACTGGGTACAAAAAGCTAAAAAAAGGCAGAAAATTTAAGAGCTGCACTTCAGTGTCCTCCCATTGAACGGAAAGGGCTGTGGTTTCGCAGCAACGTTTTCCAATAACGTTGCCTTGAAAGACAACAGCGCTCGGCAATATTATTGAATTGCTATTGTAGGTGCCTAATGAAGTGTAATTATGCCAATATTTAGCATCCTGTTATGGATATTCGCTACGTACCTAAATGATTCGGCTTGTTACTCCCGAATGCATCAAAGCGCTCAAATTCCGCACTTGGCAGCTGGAGTTGATGACTTGGCATTTTCATTAGAAGCAATACGCCGGAAGTGTGTACAAATCTTCGAGATAAAAGCCTTACGGCATCTCACCAGCAACAGCTACAGTTCATTGCTCAGCAGTTTTGTTCCAAGATTTTCTTGTAAGCCGAGGATTTGAAAAAACTCAAGGGTACACATGCAACTCAAACGGCCAGCCTTGCATGACATTTAGCGACATTCATTGCGGCTGCACATTCGCCTTGAAGCTTTCATCGACAAAGTGGCGAGTCTAGAGTGTGCCCGTGTGCCCTTGAGCAGAACGGAATATCTGAATACAGACTGTATTCCAAAACATCCGCTTACGCCACATACTGACAACAGATATTATCCAGTCTTCCACATAATGTAAATCACTAAAGATGCACTTATTTTCTAGGATATACATAATGTATATGCATCCTGAATTAGCAATATAATATTGAAGATTTAATCAAGTATTGATGTGCACTTAAATGTTATAACAGTAAAATTTGTTCAAGCATAATAATGTCTTCCATATTTATGATAAAGAGTCTATATTATGTTTATCTCACAATCCGTTATCACAACGCAAACTTCCACGAGGTAGCAAAATTATTCTATACATATGATGCCTGATAACACCAAAAATGGTCTATGACTCCAAGCCTTTATCACAAAAATACATTTACTTTTCACATTTCTGTAAAGTACCATTATCAACTAAAATATAGCTTTTCGGAGGAGAATATAAATTTAGCTCCACAAAAATTACAGGCTTGCGTCAATTTTAGCGTCACCTTTTTCGCTGTGATACACTCTAAAAAATCTCGGGACAAAATTGGTTTTTTAGATTCAAAATGGTTTTTTGAAAAACCAAATTTCAATGCAAAACCAAAATGGATTTTTAAAAAAATCCATTTTGGTTTTTTGCATTGAAATTTGGTTTTTCAAAAAACCATTTTGAATCTAAAAAACCAATTATGTCTGAAATTTTTTAGAGTGTATAAGTCAAAGTGGCACCGCTCAAGTGGAAAAAGTCTGCCTCATCAAACCTGGATTAAAGAGAGTGGAGAAATCAATGTACACTCTAAAAAATTTCAGACAAAATTGGTTTTTTAGATTCAAAATGGTTTTTTGAAAAACCAAATTTCAATGCAAAAAACCAAAATGGATTTTTTTAAAAATCCATTTTGGTTTTGCATTGAAATTTGGTTTTTCAAAAAACCATTTTGAATCTAAAAAACCAATTTTGTCCCGAGATTTTTTAGAGTGTAGCTGCTAAAAATGGCATTGTAAAAAGAGTCCATGGCAATCCAGGCACTAATCAATTGTTGCACAAAATAGAAAGGGGACCTTTTAGCATCCAGTGTTGTCTCTGTATGTACAAAAATGGTCATGCCACCAATGCCGGCCATGGCGGCAGGAGATACAATAGTGACAGCCGCTACACGGAAAGCAAAAAGACAAGAGTGTAATTCATGTCAAGTGGATTCCTCTGCGGAATTGATTTAATTTGGACAGGCAATTCAGATATCCAATATCATTTTCGACAATTAAAAATGAAACATGCAAGGGTGGAGTTATTTTGGGAACATCATTTAAAAAGCTATTATAATGTCGAAATATCGTTTAAATCAATTCATCGGACTTAATATGGATGAGGTGGGCGACAGATTAGGACAGGATTATCTGACTGTGATTATTAAGTGCCTCTTCCAAATCTCTCCAAGACCGATTATTATTAATTGCTAAAACCCATCCCTTGAAATTCTTCAATCCAAGTACTTTGCATCCATGGAGGGATTTCCCATCTCTGATAATTAAACAAAAACTTAATTTTCCACTGTCACAATTACAGAATTGTGGAATTCTGGAATTAATGACATGGGTTACACTTTGGAATCATAAATTAGCAGCCTGGTGTGACATGAATATCAAGACATAAATCAAAATTCAAAAAGAAGAAAAGACCTCATTTCTAGCAATTCAAAGCAGAATATTACAACGATATGTCACAGTTGGGAATTCCCAACAACTCCCAAGCTGTGATCATGACAACCTTCAAAGAAAAATAGAAGAGCTATTTGCCATTCTTGAATCATGCAATAAAAAAACTGCATTATGCATGATAAACTTCAATCTTCGCGTAACAAGAATAAGGTTAGTAAGATTAAAAAATTAAGCATAACATCCAGTATTCTACTACGCTGCACAAAATATGTAAGATTGGACAAAATCATAGACTTTCTGGCTGCAAGACATCAGAAGAACTGGACTGACACTAGATATGAAACCGAGTTTTTGGAGGCTTGTATGAAGAAACTGCATTCAGGCACATCTAATAAGTGAACTGGAACTGGATTACGAGGGACGCTGCAACAAATTTCTGTAATATCTATTCATACGCAGGTTCAGACTTAGGTTGCGTCATCAACTGACAACAGCGAGATTGTTCGGAATTTCTTAAAATTGTAATGAACATTGCGAAAATGTGACAAACTTAATGGTCACCAGCAGCATCAGAGTACATATTTTGATTTCCTGTAGGACATCTGGTAGCTGAGGAATCAGCAAAAGTCAGTGAAAATGAGAGTTCGCATTTGACGTGACACAAACTGTAAACCCAGAACCGTTGAATATATGGGCATAAAGATATCTTGGAATTATAGGGTTGCCTGATATGCCTGGAGCTATACTCAATGTAGTTTGTCGTAATTATTTTAGGTAACATCTGATCAAGGATTTGAAATGATATATGCGTGGTATTTCGAGGAGAAAATTGAGATGGGAAAGACATGCAATGGCTTCCAAGCGAAGAATAACAGAAGAATTCAGACACGACAGCCTCAGAATCTAAACAACTTCACAGGAAAGATGTTGCATGTAGACAGCAGCCTTGTATAATAATGTGACTGTAGTTAAATGATGCGATAAACATAAATCTACAGTGTATATTATCCTCAGCAAACCTCATGGTGGTTAAAATGACATCATGTCTTGGATAGCGGAAGTCGGAAGACATTATTCGGGATATGAGATAAAAGCTATAAATTACAGGCTATGAATAAATATGCCTATATTAACCGAATTTCTGAAACTCCGGAGACTCAAGGCCACATACATTATACATTGTAGTTACATAGTCATGGCAAAGGAAATATCCGAAAGACATACAAATACATACAGTACATAGATTTAGCACGACTACAGCTGTTACAGCTGCCTGTTGAGCATTGTGGCAAATTGCAACTCAGAGAAGCAATTGTCTGCGGTGCTGACAGCGATGGCTTCAATTTATACAGTGTTAAGTTCCACTTAAAAAACAAGAGAAAAAGTGTGCTCAAGTATTCAGCAACACGCCTGGATTTTCTGGTTCAACAGCTGTGAAAATAAAGAGTTTTAAAGACTATAGAAACAGATTGGTCTCAGATAGGCTAATTAGTCATGACTCTCTGATTCAGAAGATCCAATTGAGAGTGTAAGTTTAATGATCTACAGGCTCAGTTGTAGTTGATTCAGTTTAGCTTGAGATTTAAACTGCAATTTCTCATATACACCAAAACTGAACCATCTGTACAGCTAAGGAAATATGTGTGACCAACAATCCAACATCAGGGAAATATCACTGCAGGTGCTTTCTTTCACTTCGAAATGAGTGGTTAAATTCTCAAGGAGAGACATGTAACAGTCATTGACACATGCTTATGAAATAAGTTTAAAATATGAGTCATGCAATCACTTGCACACAGGATATAATGTAACATAGCAAGCATATGGATATGACATCGATCAATAGTGTTCCGGAAATCATTCACATTTTCTTGGATGTAATGTAACACCTCTCTGTGAAACAGCCAGAATGTAGGAGGATCAATTAATGAGATACTAAGATATTGTATCCACATATTTAGTTGACATCCTCATGATGGCAGTCTACACCCTAAAAAAATTCAGACAAAATTGGTTTTTTAGTTTTTTTAGATTCAAAATGGTTTTTTGAAAAACCAAATTTCAATCCAAAAAACCAACATGGATTTTTTTAAAAATCCATGTTGGTTTTGCATTGAAATTTGGTTTTTCAAAAAACCATTTTGAATCTAAAAAACCAATTTTGTCCCGACATTTTGTAGAGTGTACAATTCCAGATGCTTTACACAACGGCTAACGTAAAGGGAACGTACCAGTTTTTGACTGATGGATTATTCGCACAGATATAATTGGAGAGTTCTCAGATGACAATGTCTCATTTTTTATGGAGATTGTTCCTCCATCTATATTAGGGGTTGTTAGAGCTTATGGCAATATCTAAGGAACCAGAGGAAGAGAGTGACTCGACAGATAGCAGAGCTACGACCAGCCACTGCACTCACAAGTGCCCAGGACAGCATTTAATGAGTCTGAGAAATGGAGGCCCTTCTATTAAAGGCAGAATAATGGCTTCAGCAATGACCTTGCTGAGAACAGAATGCAGGAAGCCACTCGACAATTCATCACAGCCAGGTATGGGGAAATTATAGATCTGTGAAATTCAAGGGCAGACAGGTCCTTCCCCGCTCCATTTGCACCCGCTCCTCTTCCCGAAAGCGAACTTGAAAAAAAGTGAATTTCGAAAAGCGAACTTGGAAAAGCCTGGAGTGGAAAGATTAATCAAAGCGCAACAGGCGCCAATCAATGATGGAAAGTGATGTGCAAGGGGAAAGTGGCTACCACATGTTGCATTGTTTGCAGCTCTCACAGTGGCGAAAGCCCTCCGGCACAAATTAGATCACCATTAACATCGCCATAAATCATTTGTCTATTAAAGATTACGACCTTGCGCTTACCGAACATCACCATTTGCATACTTAATGAGTAATCGAAACGATAAGAATGTCAAAGGATGCAACCAAACAGGATGCCAGAAGAATTGGCCCATCAATAAATGCAACAGGGACAAGCCCTTTACAAAGAACAACAGCATTCATCATCTCATCAACAATTCACTGTGCATGATCAAATGGTGGCTTAGGTTGTTCAAAATGTCAACACGTTCGCCATACAAGCTATAAATAACTCCTTTGTGCGATGAAAACCTTTCCTAAGTTCAACTTATCATCGCAGCTTACATCACATTGTATTCAATTTGTATGTCATTTTGAAGACAGTGATAAACATGGTTCTGACTGATCTTCCATTTCAATGCTCTGAAGGGAGAGGCATTATGGCGTGGCATTGGTGTGGCACGTAACATACAATTTCCTTGGGAGATTGATGGTCTCACTTCCAGGTGCGAAAAAAACCTCCTTTCAATTACAAGAGAGTCTTCCTCTATATGTTACCATCCATAACACTTCATCTCCAGGTGCGAGCTAAGTTTAGCCATGTTTTCCGCTCCATTTATCTCCTCGCCGCCTGACAAGTAAGGGATCGTTAAAAGGAGGGCCTTCAAAGTGTCCAGGCGTTGGAAGATTTGTTTGATCTTCATCCATATTTAGGCGAACGAGGTTAATCAAGAAAATGGATTCACTTGTCCAACGCTCCAAGGGCGTCACTGAACAAGACTCCGAAAATGGCTCTAAAGGAATCCCCACTTAGCAGAAGTGATGAGCAGTGGTACTATTGATGTCGCCTTGCTACCTCTCTTTTACCTTGGCTTGCCTGAACAATTATCATCTCCATTGAGGAGTTTGCTGCTCAAAATCAGGTCCAGGAACATTGCCTCATACAGCAGGTGCAATTATGAGCCAATTGACAAGCAAAATCACAGAAAAAACTATGGTGAAATAATATCGAAGAAATACAATTGACAAGCTATGTTTGTGGATTAAATCAGTATGACATAATTATACAAGCAATACCATACATCTGGCATTGTATTTTAGTTTTGCCGTTTTTATGCTGCACATACCTAGTAGAGTATAAAAATAAAAGGACTGCAATAAATTGTGCAGAGAAATTGCAAAATGTCTTAGAGGCAAGCCAAAGCTAGAGGCAATAATGCTCTTTTCGGGAGGCTCAGCTCTAAACCGAACTTCCCAAGAATCAATATGGTGGCCTTCGGTTAAATCAACTGCGTTAGAGACAGCACTACTGGGACCCTAGACAGAACTGCCTCAAATCAAGAGAAAACACAGAACTGCAGGAGTGCACCTCTGTCATTCTGCCAAGTTGCCATAGTTCTAAGAGATCAGAGCTGTGTTGCAACTGATATCCGATGACGGCCAATAATCAATACTGAAAATGATACAGAAAATATCCTTCGCTCTCTGTTTGGTATGGACACGATGGATTGGGGCGCTAAAAACAAATAACCTTTACATCAGTAGTGGCTTAAATGTTGGATTGTGGTCAATTGAATTATAAGAGGGTATATTCAACCATCACACAAGATGAAGAAATCATTGTCTCCAGACACTGAGTTCTCTTTCTGCTAAAAGTCTTCAAATACATGTGACGCGAATACTTTACTACTTTCATATAGAGTTTTTTGGCGTAATGTATTGCTGCATAAAGTAATCAATCATTACAAATCAAATATGACCAACGTAACAACAAATATTATTCTTAAACCCTGATACCAGCTTTTTAGAATTATTCAGCAAGTTAAATGGGCATCAATGAAGATTGATTTTAACAGAATAAAGTGGGAAGGCCAATCTATCAAAAGAGAGACCAGTTGTTTCAGTTTCAGAAGTTTTTCCCTGAAAGTTCTGTTTCTTTTATGTCTTTATCTCTTTTCCGTTAGCTTCCATCCGGCACTACAACAGAAGGCGGAGGGAGATGGTTCAGTCGGGATCCTTTCAAGTGACCGCTTTAAACTCAAGGCAGGAGGCAGAAGGGAAATTAGCGCAGTCCCTCCAAGGTGGCTCCTACTTAGCCGTGTCGTTGACAGCACAGATTCACAGCCAGCGGCCAGGCGACACTCGCAACCTTGAATAATTCATGAAGGTGCCTCTGAGCCGTTCATCAAATCCCCCAACGCAAATAAACCCCATCATAAAATACAATCTCAGAATGCACCAATAGGAGTGCGCGGCCTGGGGTTTGTAAGAAGCGGTGACTGGGTCAGGTCACGCCATCTGAATACAGAGTAATAAGATTGATCCCAACATTTCAGCCAATTACACTGTCAGCCTGAGCCACAACTGGATTGGTCCCCTCCTATCAGCGCAAGAACACTTGCAACTGATGCACCTTCCAACAAATGTTTTTGCCTCACTCATCCATTGAATTGTGGCCATTGAAAGGCACCCACTCCCCACAAAGAGTGTTCCTCAGACATTTGAGGTCCTGTGGATCAATAACAACACACCAATCTTTCCAATTTGCCCAACCATTGGCAACCAAAAGGGGATTGAAGACCCATCACTTGAATCCAAACAACTGTCTGCCACATATTAAGTATAAACAAAACGTGCCTTTCCAAGGCAAAGCTGTCACGTTAATAGGTTCTGCAACTTGAGCCTAAGAGCATTGGAAGGGGGAAGCCCTGCAACTGCTGGGCAGTTAGGTCTTCTTACATAAGAAGTAAGCTGAGGTTCATGTAACCATTTATCAAAAATTGCCTTGATTGAATAGATCCCTTGGGCCATTAAGTAAATAAGTATAGTGTTTTCTTTACATATGCAACCAGTCTTTATCTGAAACAATGCTTGAGAGAACACCAGGTATCGCTTGTTTAACCATGGTAAATAGGCGACTATGATATAGTGATGAGACTGATGATCATGCCGATATGATCATATCCTTACATGTCGATGCCAATTTGTGACAGTTGATTTATCTGATAATTGTGCAAACACCCTTAATATAGACTCAAAAGCAGAATGGCAAAGTAACTGTTGCTAAAGAGGAGGGATTAGCCTAATGATGGTGATGTTTCGCTCTCTTCTTTCTGGGTGAATTGGATTACCCGTAAAGTCAGCAATCAGAACATGAAGGCAGAGGGAACCCAAGCGGTAAAGATTGAACGTTTGGTCAGGCTTCATCAAAGATAAGGAGGTTGCCTTAGTTGCTTTCCACAGTGCCTTAGCTTTGGTCTCCTCTTCCTCTGCTTTTCCAGTGGCCAGGGGAGCTGACTCAGCCAAGTATAGAGCAGAGGACTTCTGCAGAGTCTCAGACCAGTGCACACTCAATAGCCAGCCTTTGTCCAAATTACATGCATGCATAAAGTTGTTAGATGCTTGGCTGATCCTCTCAGTTGCAATCTAAGAAGAAGTGATGAATGATCTTGTGTTCAATTGAACACTAAACCTACTGTGTATACTGTATGCACTAAAGTGCATTATGACAAAATCGATATGCAACTGTTCTACAATATTATGCATGTCACTGACATGAATTAGTGCAAAAAGGCAGCTCCATGCACTGATTAAACCCAACAGAACTGATGGGAAAGTGTCATCTTCTACTGCTGTCTCCAGAAATGTCAGCAAAAACTATATAAGCATTTGCCAACCTCATTCTCATTAATCAAAATGACCTCAGAGTTGACAATGAGGTCTGGTAAATTGTGAATTATACATTTGTATAGCCATGGGAGCTAAAAAAGCCAAACAGAAAAAAACAAAACAATGGATGAGTCATATATGAAAAATAATATATGAAAAATAATAGGTGCCAATGCCCTTGGCATGATCCCTCTTTCTTAGCCTTGCCATACAGTGTATGACGACCATATATACTCCAAATCTCTAAGGGATCAGGAGCGCATATTGTTTTGTCGAGACACAGAGACCTAGAGACACAGAGAAAAACCTCTTTGTGTTGGAGCAATCGCGGACTACAGCAGACTGTGATAAGTCACTGAGCCCAGAAGGTCAAGACCACTCCGGGATTTGAACCCCGGTCAAGTACGTCTGCGTGGCCCCCAGAGATTGTTAGTCTCTAAGCCTCCTCAGCCGTACTGTGCCAGACGCATGCAAGAGGCTCATTTGTTCAGAGAATATCAAGCCTCTCCACATGGACACCACAAGGCCAAAGATGTCAGAAGGAAACATTCTTATTTGTTTCAGATCTGGCACGTCATTCGCAATTAATGCGACACTGGTCTTCTGTTCTCTTCCCACTTTTGTGTTATCTGTCACTTCATGTGGCACTTCCCACTATGTTCTTTGGTCTTTACCTATGCCAATGGCACCTTGTACAATATGTTCATAGAGGCATAGAGATTATGATTGATGATGTTTATTTTTACACCTTCTTGTCTTTGACACATTCTCTGTGTCATACGACTCATATAGATTCAGATAGAAAAAAGGTGTGTAATCCAAGCAACATAAAAATGTTGCTAATGGTTTTCGAAGCCTAAAGAATTAGACGGAGAATGGATGCAAAGTTTAAAACAGAGATTACACACTGGCAACAGAATGTCATGTCCCCTTATGCAAAGCTTCTTATCAAGATGACAGACAAAATTCCTAAAGTTACCAGAGCATAATCTCAGATGAATACTGATGGTAAACCCAGCCACGAAGAAATTTTCCTTTTACGGAATAATCTTGAGATAAGGTACTCTCCACTAAGATAGCTCTTGCTGTGCTATCAGCTTATCCACAGTAATAGTGAAAAATATTTTGATTACAATTCTGTCAAATTCGAGATATAATAAGCAACGTCAGACTGCATATATAAGGAACAGAAGGCGGTGTTATAAAATTTTTCTCATGGAATGGATATAAGCTTTGGATAGATCAATGACATGATGATATATGACGCAAACGCTGAGGCATGAATGTGTGCGCTGATAATCCGTTTATGGAGTTGACATCAGCATGTTTCTATCAACATGACAGTAAATCTCATGATTTCCATAAAGAGATATTACATGTGATGCACAGTCAGATGAAAAATGTGGTGTAAAATGGGAGCCGGCACAGGATGTCATGAACGCCGGGTAATTCCATTTGTTTGGGATCTGTCAGAAACAGGTTTGGCCTTGCCGAAGCAGTGGATCTCTCGCAAGACTGCGTTAAAGACAGTGAGAGGCCTGAGAGGGAGGGTCACCTGGTTCACATTAATATTTCAGCCCAAATATGGGACACATGACACGACATGTCAGCCCTTCAGAGAAAATATTAATGATCCTCCCCCAATAAGCCATTCGAGGGCACAGTAGCAATCTCCGCTCCAACTGCACAAGGGCTTTCTTCGAGGACCTGTTCTGTGACCAACTGCGCTAAGTTGATTTACATCTGGCTAAGAAACAAGTGTCCCCCACAGACCATAATAGGCTTCATGCCATAGAAACCAAACTCGGCCAACAGAGAATAATGGTCCGGCTAATGCAAGGTGTAACGCAAATTGACCAAACAAGGGTGCACCGGATAAATAAGTAATGTTGCGTATCACATGTTCCTATAAGGAAAGAAATGCAGTATGGCAAGATATACAAATGCTGACATAACATCCCCCATTATCACCCACACATTTACCTTAGAATTTCTTATGGTAATGAGGTCAATATCTTATGTCTCCATTAATTACCATAAATGGTCTATAACCAGCATCACTGCAGTGTATGACAAAATATGGCCTGATTATTACATACAAGACATAATTTCCTTTTTCTTGTATCTATTCTATACGTAAAAAATGAATTGTTCTCTCAGATATGATCAATGAGGACAAATTTAACAATCCGAGAGCATTGTTGAAAGCAAAGTTCAAAGACCTCCAGTAATAATAAACCCACCCTCCTCAGTCTCTTGCAAGGTAATAAAAGCTCAAAACCAGCAGAAACGAAGATGAAGGACCATAATAAAGATGGAAAAAGCGAAAAAGCTAAATCTTTGGAGGAGGAGGAAGACCTTAACCTCAGCTGCATCTGCAACTACAAAAACTGCCATTTCCACAACACACACTGAATGCAACTCACACAATGCAATATAGTGCAGCAAAGGGAGTGTGTCAGATGTCAGCCTGCCAAACAACCAGGTTATTAATGTCAGCAACCGGCTTGGCATCCACAATGCTCTTGTGCAGCCCGGCGATAAATAATATCAGCACATTTCGATCACGTTCTCCTTATGGCCCGTCATGAAAATGTGACTAAAAAGCTTACTGGTCACAGTGTCAATATCACCTAGAAAATAACAGCATTTCAGCCTGTAAAATATGACCTGAGTGCTGCTCTGTGCAAAGTGGTTGCCACAAAGGGTCGTTTTAACCCTCACAAGTACCTCCAGGAATGAGGATAAGCAGTGATTATCTCAGAATCAAGCATCATAAAGAGTTACCTCAAGGTTACACACTTTCTCGTGTTTTAAAAAGAAAAGTAGAACCGAATAAAAACAACTATAAAAGGCTTTTCACTCCTTCAACATATGAAGAATTACTGCACTCCCGAAGAGAAGCATTCCGTGCAGCAACTTGTCAACAACCTGACTCCATAGTCCTGAGCCGTATTCTGTTCGCGACAAGAGAGTAAAACCTTTAAGACATTTACGAATAGTCTGTCTGAGTTAATGGATTGTCGGACAGAACCTGACAAGACATGGGTCGGAGAGCTTTGTCCAAAGCTAAGCGATGGTGGCCATTAACGCTGCTTCGTTGGGTATTTACAATCGCTTGGCACCATCAGTGACAGTTTTAAGTTCCCACCCAAAGCCGCAAGGATAAGTCCCCACAGTCACACAGCGAGAGACACAATCTGACACACACCCCAGAGCAGATCAACAGACCCTTCTCTCCAACATATCGATCTGCATGGCATCAATTGTTGACTGGCTTGTTGCCTGCCTGCTTGTCTAAACCCCTGATTGTTTGACTACTTCAGGAGTCCATGTAGGTCACCTGTTACTTTGGTAAAATCAAATGGATTATTTGACTCTTACTTCAATCGATTTGATTGTCTTGATCATAGATCAGCTAAAGAGCCAGAATATTAGGCTGAAATAAAAATCACTGACTGTAGCAACTTTACACGAAAGTTCGGGCTCCTTTGAGTATTGTGGGAATTACATTGTCCCTTTTTCAATGGAACAACGTGATCTATCCTTCGCATGTTTATCTTATAAATTGTCCCTGTCTTCCCATTGCCCATTCATGGGCAGCTACCAAGAGCTGTTGAAAGGCTTTTGTGTAGCAATTGGCAGGGAGCAATCTCTGGTGGTTTAACCTCATTTATGCTGAGTAGGAGATGCTAAGAGACCAGCAATTCACAATTTGATTGCCTCTCTAAAGTCAGTTTATGGCCAACCGTCTCTTTTCAGCCTGACCAGTGTCATAGCCCAATCATTGCTCAGCTGCTGAGCTGTTCTATCAGGCCCTGCTCTCTCGCTCTACAGTCCACAGTCTCCAGCTAGGGTAGGATGATGCCAGCCATGATCATCTATTGTGCCTTCTGAGTGTGGTTGGAAAAGCCCAATTTATTCCCAGGGACCCTACAATAGTCTCCAGACGGAATTTTTATTCTACAATCTGCAATATACAAAGACTGTATAAGAAAAATAGAGTTAAACCATATAGTCAAAAGGCTAATGCCTTCACTGCCTCAGACGCAGGAAGTTTGTGGCATCCAGAAAAAGCCATTGTACCTGATCACAACAAAACTATGCCAAAGAGGAAATTGATTTTCATCATACATGAACAATGTATATTACAAGGCTGTCCTAGACCATGGCCTTTGTCTAATCTATACACTTTCATGAAAATCAATGAAGCTGATAGATAAAAAGCCTCCACAGATTATTTTTATGTCAGACACATGCACTATGGAAGAAACTGGTATGATGTTGTACAAAAATAAGGAGCATCATTAGGTTTTCTAGCACATGTATCCAGCTTCCAACCTGGTATGATGTTGTACAAAAATAAGGAGCATCATTAGGTTTTCTAGCACATGTATCCAGCTTCCAACCTGTTTTGCACAAATAAATTCAAATATAATATCTTCAGCTTTTCAGGTTCAGTGATAGTTATACAACTTTATGAAGGAAGAAGTTCTTCAGAATATTCACAATGAATGTTACATTTTGAAACCAGATCGCTTTGATAATTCAGATATAAGCAACATATCTCATTTGTGGTTTACTCAACTAACATATGACAAGAACCTTGTACCTTTATACGAGGACCTTCAGGCAGATGCCACTCTTTGATGGGCTGCATTACATGAAGGACATCACACCTGTAAAAGCAAGTTCGTCTTTGGGTTGCAGGTGCATACAATGTATACTATACCATACAAGATAAGCATAAAAAAGAGCAACTTAGAGATCAGAGGGAGGGGATCAAAGGGCTATAAAAGAGAAGTGAGCAAGGAGCAGGGCATTGCCAAGGCAAGAGCATGGAAAGAGCTGCAGACAGAAGAAAGGCCGGCTGCTTAATAGCCCTGCTGAGGCTGGCTGACAAAGGACCCTTCCACCTCCCAGTACCTGTCAGGCCTAATGGGGCTGCGAGCGATGGGTGGACAGCGTTTGATGGCCCCAGCCTTAATTAAGAGAATGACACGACCATTTTGCCTGGGGTTCCTGTGGAGCTCAGACACATTAAAACATCCAGGCTGATCCATTTCACAGCACACTCGCAATTAGATTTACCATCGCTCTAACCAAGTTATCTCGACTTAAGCAAACTGACAAAGGCACTAATTGTGCAGCTGAGATCCCTCGCAGGAACCGAAAAAGATGGTTTCGCCATGCGCCACCCGTTGCGGAGTCCGTCACTCAAGAAATCCTGCATCCGGTGTGCGAGCATTCTCCTGAAGGCTCCATTTACAAGGAAATGGACATCATGTCATGACAAAGAAGATCCGGAATTCCAGATGATGATCAGGTTACTGAAACAACACAGACAGCAGCAGCGGGGGCACGCAATCACAGGATTGCACTTAAGCACTGATCTGCTCGGCTTAGCCGCTATACCAGACTTCTTAATGGCGATTCGAGTCATGGCATCAGACAGGCCCATGCATGCAACATGATAGAAAATGAAGAAAATAAAAGAGAAGAAAGTGTCTCGAAATGTAAGTAACTTCATATAAGGAAATAACTTTGCCATCAACTACCAAGGCATCGAAAGCAAAGCATTCCCTGCATTAGTGGCACAGCCAAAACACAATGTACATAATCAGCCAGAATCCGCCAGAAACTAACTGCATTAGCAAATGTGGAAATTCGGCTTCACTGTGCCAGCGGTGGTGTTACCACGTCGGCTTAATGGTAGAAAGCTCACTTTCAAAGCTTGACAAGTGCATATGAGCCAGCGATTACAACACTTTTGGGGGATCAAACCAATGGCTAGGTGCAGCAACAGCACTGCCAACCTACACTCTACAAACAGTTGACTCTTTGCAATCAATGAGGGAAGGCAGCAGGGAGCAGAGGGTGGCGGCCGGTGGCCCGGTCTCCTTGAGAGGATCCAGTTCTCCTTAAGTTGGCTCGTTACACCGAATAATACATCATTGGTTACCACTGCGGTTACAGCGTCAACCGTCTGTATGGTCTAGTAAACAGGCTGACACATAAAGCAGGCGTTTCATAAGGCAGAGAAAAAAGCCATAAATAAGCCTGTTCCTTGCTACGAACACGTAGCACAGTTCTGCACAAAGACTCCAGGCATCGGGGCTCTTTGCAGCTACCAGCCAACAGGCATCATTAGGACTGAGCCTTTCAAGTAAACCATCTCTCGGAGGGTACCAAGGCCTGCTCACAAAGTAACTTAATCAACCTTTCTCATATCCGGGACATCTGTCCAAAACCTTGACAGAGAAGAGGTTCACTTCTTCACCCAGATGCTTCCCTCACAAGAAACAATAGTTCTACTGCTCTCTTGGGACTGAGCACTGCCTTTCTATTCATCCCCACGAATCCTTGTACAAGTGCCTTTTGAGCAATGAGGCAGGGAAGGCAACTGCCATTTATTTTCTACTCTGAGCTTAAATCAACAGCAAGACAATCATCCAGATTCTCCCTTAACATACATGAAGAGAAGAGAGCCAACACACGAAGAAAATCTTTCATTCAAAGTCTTTCGGCCTTGTGAAAAATGATGCAGACTTGAAAATAGAGTGATGGCGCTAAATAGCGCAAGATTTATGCTCGCCTCCTGTTTCAGCCACATTAAATGCAAACTATGCAGGAACAGAACGTCTGGTTCAAACACGTCAAGGGCATTCCATTAGTTGTCGGCCGACGTCTTCTTCCGGATGGGGCCGCGGTAATGAATCACGACCATAATTGGAAGCGGGCAGGCCCCACGCTGCAGCCATCTTTGGGAGAAGCAAGACTGATAACCCGCCTCAAAGACCAAATAGAAAAAAGGTATACAGACAGGCACTCAGCATGAGTGCGTTCAGATGGTGGGGTTGGGAGTAGTACTGAGTGGGTAATAGCAGGAGTGAATGGAGTTGTCACGGGCCATATTTGATGGCCACATATTGCGTACGTATAAGTTACACTTGGTTAACCATCAAGCGGCTGGCAGCAGTGGCCCAGAAAGTCGGCGGTCTGGTTTGCCTTCATTCGGCTTCACTCCGCAGCACCGGCCAAGATGGGATGCAAGCATCACCGCCACGGTTGCCACCAGGGACTGTACGGATCGATCGAGTTGCAGAAAATTATTAGACCATCAGCATTGTCTTGCAGGAAAGAAGACAGCTGGAGGGCTCAGTTTTTCTTGTCATAAACACTTCCTTCCATGACACCAGACCTCACATTATGACATTACAAGAAACATAACGTGTCCAGAAATGCCAGAAACTAATCAATGCCAGAGAAAATCCATAGAACCACACAGCATTGCATAGTATATTGAGCCAGATCACGCTATCCATTAACCGGGATTTGGAGGAGCACGTGAAAGCGCGGAGGCAGGTAATTAGGAATTGCAAATGATGAGAAGGAGATCAAGGAACGTCCCACAAGCCACGATTATCTGCTAACACCTTGGCCTGCCAGCTCGTCGAAAGGAAAAAATAGCTTCCCTCGAGCCAAACACTGTCAGTGCATATCAAGATAACGCACTAACACTTATCGCCTTTGCAGCTTGCATTTTAAACCCCTCAAGAAAAAGGCAAGGAGAATAGCATTAAGAGCGGAAATCCTCCATCTCTCCTCAATGGGTTTATTGATGGAGCAATCTTTGCAAGGAACGGCCTGGTTAGGAACTGTCAGCTGCATTGTACGATGTATTGCTTCTGGAGGAGTCGTCGTCGGCAAACACTTATTGAGACGAATCGTAGCAATGTAACACTGTGGGACTCCTGCCTGCTTCGTGGTCCACCAACATAAATTCTACCTAATAGCTGATACAATGGCTTGAGCAAATGGCTGGAGGCATGGCAGCACCTCAGGACTGAGGCAGGAGCAACAGCCACAAACCACATGTGTTTTGCAAGTTTCCTGAGAGTCTCCTCCCTCCGCGATTTATTCATTGATTTCATGATCAATCACAGGGAAATGCTAGCGCATGACAGATTGCCTTCACAAGGGCCAAGGTGCATTGAGCCGGGCAGGGAAACCCGAGGCCAACCGGTGCTAAGACACAGACACAAGGACACACGAGTGTCACCGACACCCAGCTGCAGCTTCTCCTCCTCCTTCGTGCTAGGGAAAATGCCCCGCAGAATAACGGTGCTCACTCTCCGCAGTTGCCATCACTGCTGCCGTGTAACAACCAGCATGGCCAACAAGCAGCGAAAGGTTTGCAGCACACACGTAGACTGTTGCTAATGGTCAATGGGGTCATTGGAGTGCTACTGCCATGTCATTGCGGTCTGCTGATGTGTCATTGCAGTCCACAACTGTGTCATTGCAGTATCATTGCAGCGTTACTGCCGCACCATTGCAGGATGCCGCATGGCACTAACGTCGGTGTATTTTACAGTGCTATAGTTGTTTTGTTGCAGTACTAATGTACTGACATTGCAGTACAGGAATACATCATTGTGCTGATCCCTAGCTGGTATGGACAGAAGTCTGAAAGTGTTTCCACTGTCCTTCTTACATCTGCATGTGTCGTTTGCTTGATGTTGTTTATGTGTCACGACTGATCCGAAACAGGGGATATGGAGAGGAGAGTTGTATTATAGTCACATCTACAGAACCTGACACAGTTGCTTTGGTACACAGTCCTCTACGCCCATACAGCATGCAGTGGTTGGTGATATATACACAGTTGGCTTGGCACACTTGTCATCCAATGTAATCCCTCTGTGATGGAGTGCAAGCATTGCATATACACGATTCTCTTCTCTTAAATATATACTCCTGCAACCCGGAGGAGAGGTACACTCTGGCAGTTGCTGTTCAGGTTTGAAATTGCTCTGTTGGAGTGGCCTGCCTCCTGTCTGGGTCTGCATATGTACACTAGAGATAAGAGCTTCCTTTGGGAAAGCCCTTCATGTGAAGGGTCCAATTCCAGGTATACATCATTTCAACCAACTGAAAACACCACAAAATGAAATTGTCTTTGTTTGTCATTCCCTGGAGAATCTATATTTGAAATTACAGTTATTCCCTAAGCATTTGTGGCCTATTGCAATTTCAAACATTATAGCTCAATTCAATTTCATGTATGAGATTTTATCATCATGTCATTTTACATATAATACACATTCAATTAATCATGGATGGCTGTTTCTTGTATTTCTGCTTTTTGTGGACTAATAAAGCTTTTAAAAACTATGAGTGCAACATATTTCTAAGAAAAGACATGCGGTGGCTATTGGACATATATATATTCAATAATAATTATATTTTCATATCTTTGGCTCTCAACTTAATACTCCATGACACTGATTATACATCAATAATTATACTGTTTACACATTTTTGTTACTATCCTGTGCTAATTAACTGAGCTAAATATAGTTCTGTATATAACTACATGCCAGTTACACGGATGATAAGGTGCATGGGTCTCCTTTAAATAGCATTCAACAACCAACCTATAATGAGTGGTGAGTACCATACATGTGTCCTCAGTGTCATTCATGCACATGTATGTGATTAAGTCGAACAGAAGTGACATTGTTACCTAGCAATACTCAATTACGTTACTATGCAACTTGGCATAACATCAGCAGGGAGGCAGGCATCTGCATTGTGGAGAACTGGAGAGGTCCTCAGGTCCAACATAGCCAAGCTGATCACTTGATATTAGATTATTAGAGCCATGATTGCTAGCAATTTGTTGGTCGATTCCTATTAACTGCCAAGGTCCCTGGCTAGCTCTTGGGTTAGTTGAATTATCCACAAATTCCATGCCGATAACAGGAGAACAGGAGAGACGTATATCTCTTGATGGTCTCCGATAAATAGTCTTCGGTCGATAAATCACAGCGCTATCATGAATACGTAGTGCACTCTTGAATAAGAAGGAGGGAATTAACCACAGTCTCAGGCTCTCAAAACATTCTAGTGGTTAACAATGTTATTCATAGCATCATTATTACAAACTGTGAGAATTTGTTTGACAAGATCCGAGTTTCGTCGCCACACAAAAAGACATGAATAGTCGCTCAAGAGCCAAAGAAGGAAACAATATAGCTAGCTCATGAGTAATTGATGATTTCAATATATAACATATTTATGATATTGCATTATCACTAAAGACTAGCAACATATGTTGAAAGATGGAAAAATTATGACAAAACAGTCATGAAAGAGTTGATGAAGACTGCAAATAGTTGCCGGGGCATAATTCTGGGTTATCAAATTTACATTTCAGTAATGACATTCCTCATATTATTGCTACAAGCTGTGAGCAGTTGATTTACTAGCACGAAACATGAGAGAGATACAAACAGTCCCCAAAACGGTCATTGAAGAGCTTCACTGAAATGTACAAGACAGTATACAATGTGTAGCTGAGTGATGACTCCGGGGAATGACCTTGCTTTCATATGATTCTTCATTCGCGAACATGAATCATAGTCGATTCTACAATGTGTCCCCTTTCCATCATTCAGCCCCGACAACACTCAACTGCTGAGATGCTGGGCTGCAGAGATTTGTCTTGAGCCTTGAGTCCTTGGTCTTTCCTCTGACAATGTATGGACGAGTAGTTTTCTATTGAAGAAGAATTTTCTTTTGAAAAAGATCTTTGTGGCCCAGTATAGCAGCAACATCTAGAGCTATTCAGTGACTCCCAGTCCTTGGAGTACCACAAGGCTAGGTGTGGACACCAGACCTACTGTCTATTATCATCCATCACTCGTCACATAGTAGTATTTTGACCAGACTGGTTTTAACAGCCAACTAGCCAAACACTGCAAGTGCTGCAAGTAGTGCAAGTGGCGCAGGATGTTTGGCAACAGACGAAGGAGCACAAAGCAAGAAAAAGAGTTTTAGGCTTTGAACAATGCTGAACATTACTCAACTCATCAGCTCTGGACTATTCTGAGACTATTCTGAGACTATTCTGAGACTATTCTGAGACTATTCTGAGACTATTCTGAGACTATTCTGAGACTATTCTGAGACTGTTCTGAGACTGTTCTGAGACTGTTCTGAGACTATTCTGAGACCCCCCTGGAATGGTGTAAAGCCTTCCACTCTACCCTCTGGTGCCATGGTATGCCTGAAGGACAAACAGAACTAAAATGAGGAAATCATACAAAAAATTAAAGAAAAATACTGGAACGACCTTTAAATATCATTTGTTTAATGAATCCTTGATCCTGCTGTCAATTAACACCAGCTCACGATTAAGTTTTGGAATATGTCAAGATGACCTTGCAACTTTTTTGTGTATTAAGATGATCACATTTTCTTTGCTTTGCCACACAGCGAAATTCTGCACAAGACCGACCACAGTAATGATCTACAAAAGTCACCCCTTTCCTGATAAGTCCTTTGACAGATGACAGGTTGGTTCTACAACAGGGTGCATACCAGACGGACCAACGTATATCATGTCTGTATCATGTAAAGGAGCATGTTGTGAAAGGAGTAACCAAGGAGGCAGTTTTTGGACCACCACATGTTGGCCGCCTTATTAAGGCCTCAGTATGGGACGGTCATGTCCAAGGACAAGCGCATCCAATGCGGGCATCTATCCTCTACCAAAGAGTCCGCCCTACACTTAGCAATATAGGAGGAATATAAAAGACAAAACTCACATAAGCTAGTGCCCATTCAAACTGTATGTGTAAAATTAGACGAAAGCTATGCTCATTATTTACATCTCCCTGATCTAATTACCTATTCAATTAATCAGGATTGACAATATCCTTGACTGGTTGGCACAAACATTTTGTCTGATAAAATACATTATACATGTAATGTATGGCTACTAGGGCTATATGGGTAACTCTCATTTTATCGTCTTTACAACATTTTGTGTCAGTGAACAGTGGCACAAAGTTGTCTTCGGTTGCGGTGCAGTGCAGTCTCAAGAAAGAGACTGCACTACAGAGTCTAGTTCAGGGCATGCAGCAGCTTGATCATCTCACTCTACATTGTCTTTTGGATGCAGGGAGCGACTTCCATGATGTAGTCACTAATCCCACAAGCAGAGCCAGCAGCCGGAGTCTCACTGAGACAGGAGGTGTTCAATTAGAGCAATTACTCACAGTGGGCCTGTTAATTAATTGCAGCATAGTGGGGCATTTGATGAAGTCAGCTCAGATTTGCGACCACCTGATACATGCCAGTAATGACCTGTCAATTAAATCGCCCTATATTGGGCCAATATGGCAGGCACAGCAGTCTCCCGACAACAATGTTGCAGTGCAGGTGCCAATTGAGTGATGCAATAAAGTTTTGAATGCAGAAACTTGAGGTGCTATAGAACTGCCGGAGTCGAACCCCGCTGGGATTAATCACCATGAGCAAACATACAGGGTACAGCTGTATGTAAAAGTGGCGTCACTGAAATAACACATGTATGACATAGACTCATAGAGAGCATTGACATCCGTTCATGGCTGAAAAATTGCATCCAGACATGAAGTAGATTGAAGGTATGCTATATGTTGCAGATGATAAATTTAATAAAAAGAGAAGTAGAAGTTGGCAAAAATGATCAAAGCAGACAAAACTAACATCAGCGAGGGTTCGTACACTGTAAAATTTGAAATTTTGAGTCAGCTTCAATAATTGAGTGAGATGGTTGCACAATTCCTTTGAGCTACATGTGTAACACAGCTTGTTGTTGTGTAAAAGTTATGACAACAGACAGATTATCATAACTTAAAACAACAAGCTCTGTTAGCTCAAACAAATTGTGCAACCATCTCACCATCATCCCAAGTCATACCATGACAAAATGGCCCATAACCTTTGCTAATTCATGAATACTTAATTAACTGACCCAGTTTTGGCTCAGCCAATCAGGGACTGCTACATCACAGTTTGAAATTGTTGCTTCTGTTTCACACAGTTACAAATGGAGAAATTGTGTATTGTTGAAAGGTGCTATCACAGTTCCAAAAATTCCATTGAATTATGTATTTTCCCAGTTCTGAAATGAAACTGTTTGAAAGTTTGCTTGTTTTACACTGTTTTTCTTGGTTGCCAGTAATCCTCGAATTGTCCATAATCTGACCAAATCTGCCTGCAAAATGCTTATGACCTAAATAAGCAGCCAATCACAGAAGAGGTTGGAAATAGCAGAAAGCCCTGTCCATTTTAGCAGGGCTTGCGTGGGGAGGATGCCATCTCACTCAATCATTTAAGCTGACTCAAAATTTAAAATTTGTACATACATGTAGGCCTACAAACTCTATGTGTAAAAATATTAGACAGCAGCTTATATACGCTCCTTATCACCACTTCCTTGATCCAATTACAAATGAAATTGATAAGGATTGACAATTTTTTTGGAATTTAAGCAAAAAAAGTTCACCGTATGTACACAAACATTTTCTTTGCAAACATGATCATCTATTCAATTTGGCTGCTTTTCACAACTTTTTCTTTTTATTTTGTAACACTCTTCCATCCTTCTGACATAGCGTGGTTCATAGGCCTATGAACCATGACTTTTTTGTCATTCAGGGACAAACTTTTTGTGTACAATTGTATACATGTCTACCTGGTAGTTTAATTTACCGGTAAACATACAAGGTAGATCGGCAAAATAAGAAAGTATGCACCATGGTAGCACCAAGATACTGTATTAAATTTTTGTAAAAAGGTGGCTGGAAATGCAACTAAGCAAGAATCTTGGAATAAGGTGTTAAAAACACCAAATCTATTTCAATTCAGGAGGAGCTGTATGTATTGGGGTGGATAGTTGGATTGGTCTGTGTACATCTCTTGACTACAAAGGTAAACATACATGGAACATCCTGTGTAGAAGCTGATAGCAATGAATTAAGATTCCTGAAACTTATACAATCACTTCAACTATAGTGACGGCGGTTGGCGGTCTGTAAACAAACCGGTCGTTTCAACTTTCCAGAAAGTTGCAATTGGGCTATAAAGAGCAACTACACAACAGATGTCTATTGAATAACGATATGGGCACCTCATTTCTATTTTCATTTTGAGGGAGTCGATAATATGTAGACCCATACGCTTCACTTAAAATAGTCCACTTTAACCTTTCATTGTACTTGACATGCGTAGGATACGGTATTGGATAAGAACACCGCTGGGCTTCGTAAATTTCTGAGTTGACACATCATCCGAAAATCTTCTCATCAGTATCAGTAGTAATAGGGCTAGGCATACTTGCAGACTTTCATGACCAGTGGTTTATCATGGAAGCCAATGTGACCAATATAGATCCATCTGAAGTGTTTATCTATCGGTGCAAATGAGCGTAACAGAAAACGAAAGAGTTTCAATCCTATGGTAAATTTTCTGGCTAAATCAGTAACCATGCAAGCCTCATGGCTCTGACAGGATTAAAGTATGAACCCATGGATTGCACCAGTATTACAATGGGAAATTTAATCACTGGCAATCCGCCTTTCGATGACGTCATAATATGCAGATGAGGACGTCATCACGTAGTTTCACGCGGAGTTACCAAGAGTTACGTTGTGTCACGTGGTGTCCATCTTGGATGCTAATTGGCCACCACCTGCCTTGAAAATTGCAGCGTCGTGACTGGCTGTCATGATGGAGATAGGACACTTTGGATCTCAGTAATAACCCCACAGAGTGATGATACTAAGCCATCAAATGGGGCAGGACAATCATGCCTTGCAGATGATGCAAAATGACACCTACAGAAGGAGCTAGAATTTAGTAGATGCAGAGAGAAGGCTACACGGGCAGATCCAAGCTTTTGAGTTCATGCAACATTGCAAAAAGGATCATTCAGACCAATGTGGAACAAAATCCGCATTTTCCCAAAAATGAAAAAATTTAGACTGAGATACAATGATGGAAATTGTGGTTGTGGAAAATGACAACCACAAGATTCACAATGTCATAGGCAGAAGCCTGCGAAGACAGCAGAACAGGACTCAAAATTGTAACGGTTGATATGGTAAAATTTCATAGGAGACATATGGTCAAGGCCAATACAGTTACAGTTTTTGCTTTGGCAAATACATAGAATATAAAGAGTCTACAAGGAAATTATTCAGATTAAAAGACGAATCTTACATTATTATATAAAATAACAAATACAATATTATCATGTCCTCAATTTTATTATTATGTCCTCAATTCATAAGTCGTTACTGTGATTAATGAACATTGTCTGTCAATTACAGTGAGTATTACTGTTTCAACTTTATGTCCATACTATATCTTGTATAAGTTGTCAAAATTGTCGAATCATGCCAGGAGGTATAACTGTGATCATTGGGTTAAAGGGCACTGATATGGGTGTGATACACGTCTGATACACGTCTGATACAGCAAGTTTACAAATATCACAGACTGTCTGGACTCTCCTGGAGAATTCCTGGGCTTATCAGGATTTTTCTTGGGAGTTGTTTGGCCAAACAAAAAACAAACAGGGTCAGAGCTTATCATGGTTTTTCCTCAACTGCCTCAACCTCTGGGTAAATACACCTTGATATGAGAAGATATGAAATAGTACTGGGTCTAACTAGCACTCAGATTAATCCAGGAAGGGTTTCCCTGTTGCAGTAATTTTTCAAGTGTTGGCAAAACACAAGTCTCTTGGGTTGTAAATCAAAAAGGGTACTTCTGAAGGGTGGCCTCCACCCCTTCCACTTCTTTTCAAGGAAGTATTACATTATCCATAAAACAATTATCAAATTAAATTTGACGCTTTAAATGGGTTACTCAAAATCTTACTTTGTAATATCACTTCACGTTGGCCAGAAAGAACCGAACAAAAATTGCATGAACAATTTTTACATCTAATTCAAAATATTCCATGTATTTTTGAAGCTGTATCAAAAATTTGATGGTTCACAAATTTGCATTTGGTGTAGACCTATCCATATAAAATAAATTATTATATAAAGTAAACAGCATGAAGTACATTGTATATGTAATATCAGGTAATTTGTTATAATTTCAAAGACATATAAAACTGCTTTGTACTGTGAGACCCATCAGATTGAAAAAACAAAAGACAAATGAAAAGTGAAAGTTCGTTATCTATACGTAAATTCTAACAAGGACCTCACGAAGAGGCTACTATTAAAGACATACCTGGCCGAATAAGAGCAGTATTCATGGCATTCTGTTTACAGTTCAACCTTCAAGGAAGGGGTAAAATAAAAGGGTAAATACTGATCTGGTTCATGTTATGCCAGACTTCCTGCATGGGAAGATCAATACAGCCTCTGAGTGGGTCCATTACAGATGACCTGAATGTCCTTGTAGTGTCCACTTGACCATCCAGAGCACCCTGTCCATGATAACAAAGGACCCCAACCATTGCCCCTTCGATCCATCCAGATCCAGATGAAATAAAAGAAGGGTGGTCGATATCATCCATGGTATTTTGTGACTATTGTCATCTCTCATTCAAACTTAACCCTGCCTTGCCAAATGCTGTTCCTGTAATGAGAATCTTGCAAACCTTATTACTCTCCCTCATGTTCTAAATTTGATACCCTGAAAAAGATATGTTACATAAAATCCTTGTGTTTGGCAGGCAAAATGTTTGTGTAAAACAACAGAGGAAAATAGTCAATTGCATTTGTTATTTAATCAAGTAATTCTCAATAATGAGCATAACATTCGTCTGACTTTACTACACAATGTTCTTGATTCTAGTTATGAAATTTTATACTAAGAAGTATACATATAAACAGAAATGTGTGCTGGCTCATTTAGCAAAAGCAAACTTCCCAAGCTAATGATGGTTAAGGTTTTCTTAATGGATATTTGTCATTGCAGCATCATTTCACCACAACACATAAAATTGACACATTAAATCCATTAAATATTTCAATACTGTTACCATATTGACCTTCAGAGCTGGATAACAAGACAGAAAAGTCTAATGAAGCACACAGACTTATCATCAAAGGCTGGCAAACTTTTCCACTTAATTGAAGTCCAAAGCTCTGCAACTGACAATACACAGAGGATGCAGAGCAGAAGATGTCTGTGTTTGGATTGAGTGTTGTATTCCCCACTTGA
Organism: Platynereis dumerilii; assembly: GCA_026936325.1. NCBI lineage: Eukaryota > Metazoa > Annelida > Polychaeta > Phyllodocida > Nereididae > Platynereis > Platynereis dumerilii. The sequence goes on along the minus strand of JAPTHN010000001.1, from coordinate 26,778,245 downwards.
ATTGCTTAGAGGTCACTTTCCAAATAATCAATATCTACTGTTAGCCAGTGGTATTGAAAGCAGGGATTGGGCCATGGAGCCTCTTTGGAACAGACCTGAATTAAGATATTGAGGTTACTAAGATAGCCTATAAAACCATCCATCTTAACGGTGAGTATGGGCCACTTGGGGCAATACAGTGGCCGAGGGGTGGCCCGGCATAGTGAGACCACTTCTTCTTCTAAAATGAGGCGGTCTTTCGGCGATATATAATGGATGTATGCAGACTTCTTGTCTCTATAACTGTGTGCTGGGTCCTACTGGATGAAGTCAGTCACAGGTCTGAGGTTGGTCTTAAAAAGGGGTGCATACCAGAAGGACCACTATATCATGCATCTGTATATGTAAAAGAGGAGCATCAGGAGCATGTTGCAAAAGGAGTAACCAAGGGGGCAGTTTTTAGCCCACCACACGTTTGGCCGACTTATTAAGGCCTCAGTATGGGGCGGACATGTCCAAGGACAAGGGCATCCAATGTGGGCAGAAGGACATGCCAGCGTGCTGTTAGGGTGAGATGACCCGGGCAATCCATACTGGCCTCATGCAAGCCATTTACCATGCTGGTATGGATGGGGAATTTGTGATTCCGGATGAGGCTGCAGTGCGGGGGTGGAGGCTGCCGGAGAAAAATTAGGGGGGCTGCAAGGGAGGGGGACTGAAGAGCACTGGGTAGAGGGGGCCCGGTAGGGGGGACGCAGGGTCCTTGGGGCAGATTCATTTAAGTGGGCTACTCACCAGAGTCCCCCTTCCCCCTCAAGCTAATAAATGACCAGCGTGTAATGCCAGGGACATACATTAGGGCCCTTCGTCATGATAATGTGGCAGAAATCTTAGCCGCCACTATAACGTTGTGATAAGGCAGCCAATGTCGAACTGCTGCAACTCCAGTTTTCACAGATCTGTGCCTTTTTGGCTGAAACTGTTCAGCTGATAACCCAACAGTAAACAGCTGCAAATGGACATCAGCCAGTAAGACACAGCTTTGTAGCAACTTACACTATTGATCACACAAACATGAAGTATTGAAATGCATGTTTTGTTCAAAGAAATTGGCGACTCCGACAACTTCTGTCGAGGCACATGAGGTGTGCCCAACTCAAACTCAAATAGTGGATGAAGCATTCAATTTACAAAATTATATACAGTACTGACAAAAACTACAAAAATGTATTGAAGATGCATGATCAAGAGTATTCCTGGAAATTGTACCTTGTTAAGTTTTCAGGTTTTCTAAATCACTAAATCACAATCATAGACTTTAAACATGTTTACAGCTGGGACATGTAAAGTAAACCATCTATATCTAGCTGACACCTCCGGTACAGTATTGAACTGCATGGCCTGGTGCCCCACACTAAGCCCTCCCCTATGTGTTGTGCAATCCCCACATATTCACCAGGGACTAGCTGCAATTATGTTAGGTCCTTTTTGTATCGGCTTCCCTGTTTTTGTTGTTTCTATTTGCAGTCATTTGCTTGTGTATGCAACAGCCTTGTAGATGGAATTTACCAATGCAATCTAATCATCCATAAAACACACTGTCATCACTCCCACTTTGCCTCTTGTTTGCCTCTCATTTTGGACATTTTCAGCACTGAATTTGCCTTTAATATGGCATCCCATAGACATAATGCTTGGTTAAGCAGATTAGCAACTTGATCCATAATTCCATCAACTTAAAACGTTTTTTATTCGCCATTCCTTTCTGAAATGTCATCTCAAAATGATCAATCAAAATGTAATTATGGCTTCAGTACTCACAAGATTTTCATAACATTTGGCAATTTTCTAAGAGGATAGTTGAGGATAACTAAAGATATATGTGGGAGTCTGATGGGATGTAATAGAAACATAAAACAAGCTTGAGAAGACGATATTACAGAAGGTTAAACCGATTCCAGGTGTTGGTTTCAGTAATGGTATGTGACCTTCCTGTACTTCAACAGAGTACAAAACACCATCACAATTCTCCGCGTATCAAATCAGCAGTCCTGCAGGGTAAGTTGAATCCATCCCTCGGAGTTCCATTGTTTCAAATTGCACGTCACCACATGCTTTCCTTGCCTGTCAAGTTTTAATTAAAGAAAGTTCCACTCAGGAGTGAAGTGGAAAGTTGCAGTTTCTTTTTTCCAGCTTCTCATTAGGTATGCAACAAGTCTTTGGAACCAAGAAGAAGAGGAGCATGCTCAAAATAGTACTTATGGTCTTGAGGTGGAGTGGAGTGGGAACACTACAGTGCAGCACAGAAATAGCTAGGTCAATCGATCTCTGTGTGAATAAAAGAGTAGTTACTCAGTAGTATCAATAGGAATTGGCCGGACCAAGGATGCAATTGGAGCAATTATTTATTCACAACTGACAGTTAGTAATGGGCCAATTAAGCAGTTACACACAACGGTCCATTGTGAGGGAAGCTGACAAACAAAGAGCAGGCAAACTTGTCTTATCACCACAGATCAACAAGAGGCATGAATTAATTCTCTCCAGGTCAATTCCAAACCAAACATTAATAACCTGCAATCAAAACACTCTGATGAGCCACTTTAATTGCTCCAAGTGTCAGAAGCTGTTGAAAGTCAGCAGAAAAGTTGGTACAAAAAGCATGTCTGAGAGCTCTCAGTTCCAACCCAAACAAACTCCATGAAATTAAATTGGAATATCACTGATATCAGCTGGTAATAATCTCATCTCCTTCTTCTAAAGATACACTATTAATCATAATCATACAATTAGAATCAAAATTTGGATTATGATTATAGACTTGCAGGCAGCATACTCTTATGAATCTGAAATTTGCATGCTAGAAAAGGCTTCTATCATGGCGCAGTTACTTCAAAAATCCTCTCTGGGATTTTCCTTAGCATTAACTTTTCTGTACTTATATTATCATTGATGTTAAAGACATCATAATCACCAAATTATATTAACTTGTAATGACACATATAAAATGTAGGCTTGCATGGATAATAGTTAAAGCACCAATGTCTCACCGCAATATATTTTCCAAACACGTCGTCAAGAGACTGAAAAAGAATTAAGGAAACAAATTTAGTCTATCATGCTCCACTGGGCAGGGTGAGTGATAAAGCTTTACTATTTGAAGGTGATCAACAAAAATGCCATAATAAGACAGACAAGGACCACGATAACAAGGCAGTGTGCGCTCTTGGTATCGACTTAAACATCTGCTTGAAGTTAGTGCATGGTCCGGTCTAGGAATTGAATCTGAGTCCTTGAGCTCGGTATAGCCAAGTGCTACCCCTCCGTACAGAGTATATAGCATACACCAGAGTAAAGCACAAAACTTTGCATTAATTTCTCAGGTTAGCAGCTGTAAGTAATCCATAATTATCAGCATGGTTGTTTTTGCTAATCATTAAATGCAGATATCCATCGACAGCTATAGCTGTTAGAAGGAGAAGCAGGAGCGTAAGCCATAACTTAACACCACATGCTTTTCTCTTTCATCTGTCAGACTCATTAAAGAATCCTGAGGTTGGTGTTAAGCATGGGACAGTTTAGTGCCTTATCTGTGGCACCTACTCTACTGTGCCTGGGCTGAGGCAGTTGACAAACACCAGCCTCTTCCCTGGAGCACAATTTGAGTGGATAAGTCGAGAAGCCAGTGGGAGTGCCATATATCTGGCCCTGGGTGCTTGTATTAAATGGGAAGCAATGTGGCCTCCCCTAAATCAAAGGACCAGTTCATAAATCAACTTCAGATGTTATAAGCTTATATGAGCCTTTACATAATGTATAATGAAAGGGTGCCCACAGAGCTAAAATCCATGACTATCAGGCAATGATTCAGGCATGTGACCACTTGTCATTCATGCAGGGACAGGCTTATCTTCACCATTGCTACTCAAGCTTCAGCTCACACCACACGGCCATGATAGAGGCCTGACAGTTCCTGAGAGGGGAGACACTGAAAGTTATGCAACAACCATATAAATGGAATTTACCAATGCAATCTAATCATTCATAAACACCCTGTCATCACTCCCACATTACCTTTTGGTTGACTCTCATTCTAGACATTTTCAGCACTGAATTTGCCTTTAATATGGCATCCCATAGACATATTGCTTGGTTAAGCAGATTAGCAACTTGATCCATAATTCCATCAACTTAAAACGTTTTTTATTTGCCATTCCTTTCTGAAATGTCATCTCAAAATGATCAATCAAACTGTAATTATGGCTCCAGTACTCACAAGATTTTCATAACATTTGGCAATTTACTAAGAGGATAGTTGAGGATAACTAAAGATATATGTGGGAGTCTAATGGGATGTAATAGAAACACAAAACAAGCTTGAGAAGATGATATTAAAGAAGGTTGAACCGATTCCCGATGTTGGTGTCAGTAATTGTATGCGACCTTCCTGTACGTCAAAACAATACAAAATACCATCACAATTTTTCTTGTGTCAAATCAGCAGTCCTGCAGTGTAACCATGGAGCATTGACTCTATCATTGAGTTCCATCGTTTCAAATTTCATGTCACCACATGCTTTCCTTGTCTGGCAAGTTTTAATTAAAGAAAGTTCCACTCAGGAGTGTAGCGGAAAGTTGCAGTTTCTTTTTTCCAGCTTCTCATTAGGTATGCAACAAGTCTTTGGAACCAAGAAGAAGAGGAGCATGCTCAAAATAGTACTTATGGTCTTGAGGTGGAGTGGAGTGGGAACACTACAGTGCAGCACAGAAATAGCTAGGTCAATCGATCTTGGTGTGAATAAAAGAGTAGTTACTCAGTAGTATCAATAGGAATTGGCCGCACCAAGGATGCAATTGGAGCAATTATTTATTCACAACTGACAGTTAGTAATGGGCCAATTAAGCAGTTACACACAACGACCCATTGTGAGAGAAGCTGACAAACAAAGAGCAGGCAAACTTCCCTTATCACCTCAGATCAACAAGAAGCATGAATTAATTCTCTCCAGGTCAATTCCAAACCAAACATTAATAACCTGCAATCAAAACACTCTGATGAGCCACTTTAATTGCTCCAAGTGTCAGAAGCTGTTAAAAGTCAGCAGAAGCATTGGGTACAAAAATCATCTGCAGCCCTCAGTCCTAGCAAAAACAAACTCCATGAAATTAAATTGGAATACAGTTTCACTCATGTCAGCTGGTAATAATCTCATCATCTTCTTCTAAAGATACACTATTAATCATAATCATACAATTAGATAAAATTTGGATTATGATTATAGACTTGCAGGCAACATACTCTATGAATCTGAAATTTGCATGCTAGCAAAGGCTTCGATCATGGCGAAGTCACTTCAAAAGTCCTCTCTGGGAATTTTCCTTAGCATCAACTTTTCTGTACTTATATTATCATTGATTTTAAAGACATCAAAATCACCTAATTATATTAACTTGTAATGGCACATATAAAATGTAGGCCTGCAGGGACAATAGTTATATATTTTTCAAACACGTTGTCAGGAGACTGAAAAAGAATTAAGGAAACAACTTTTTTTCTATCAAGCTCCACTGAGTGATAAAGTTTTACTATTTGAAGGTTTTCAACAAAAAAGCCTTAATAAGACAGAAAAGGACCACAATAGCAAGGCAGTGTGCGCTGTTAGTACCGAGTTAAATATCGGCTTGAAGTTGGTGGTCTGGTCTATATGAATTGAATCTGAGTCCTTGAGCTCGGTGTAGCCAAGCGCAACCCCTGCATACTGAGTATATAACATACACCAGAGTAAAGCACAAAACTTTGCATTAATTTCTCAGGTTAGCAGCCGTAGGTAACCCATATTTATGAGCATGGGTGTATGTGCTAATCATTAAATGCTGATATCCATCGACAGCTATAGCTGTTAGAAGGAGAAGCAGGAGCGTAAGCCATAATTTAACACCACACACTTTTTACCTTCATCTGTCAGACTCATTAAGATCCTGAGGTTGGTGTTAAGGCATGGGGCAGTTTAGTGCCTTATCTGTGGTACCTACTCTACTGTGCCTGGGCTGAGGCAGTTGACAAACACCAGCCTCTTCCCTGGAGCACAATTTGAGTGGATAAGTCGAGAAGCCAGTGGGAGTGCCATATATCTGGCCCTGGGTGCTTGTATTAAATGGATAGCAGTGTGGCCTCCCCTAAATCAAAGGACCAGTTCATAAATCAACTTCAGATGTTATAAGCTTATATGAGCCTTTACATAATGTATAATGAAAGGGTGCCCACAGAGCTAAAATCCATGACTATCAGGCAATGATTCAGGCATGTGACCACTTGTCATTCATGCAGGGACAGGCTTATCTTCACCATTGCTACTCAAGCTTCAGCTCACACCACACGGCCATGATAGAGGCCTGACAGTTCCTGAGAGAGGAGACAGCGAAAGGTCGACCATTTTGGTGCAAGATTACATAATCCTATCACATGGTCCTCTCACGTGACATTGTGACGTCACACTAGCATTGGCTTTGCCACCAAAGCCAACCATTGCCCTGCCATTGGTCTGCTGCTAGTCCGGTCATCCTGGGTGTCAATCCAGAATCAAGGTTCGGGATCAGACAAGGCATCGCTCTGGGAGCCCTATTTTTCCCTGCTTCGCACCCAAAGTGACAATGTGAAAAGCCGCCTAAACATTCTCACAGTCTCACTGTCTCACCAGCTCATATACATCATTATAATGGTTTGAAATCATAAACACTAGTATTGATTAGGCAAAATGTGCATGAGCTGCTCAGAGTGGGACAGCCAGCAACAGCAGACTGAAACAGTTGCACACAGGTAGCTATGGAGCAGTGCAAGAGCATGAGATGTTGTAGTTGCTATGAGTGGTTGCTAGGGACTCTGACGTCATCTGAGACACTGCAGTTTCCCTCCCCCACCCTCAATGCATTGAGTACATGCTTTTTTCTTTGCATCCAAGAAATTGTATATTTATAGAAATTCTTGATAATGAGTTATAAAACATCCCAGCTACGTGATGCGACAAGCATAGCAACCATTTCTATAAATTGACAAGCGGAAAATAGAGTATGCGTGTGACCTTGGACAGGACTTTATTTGGTGGTCCCATGTCTAAAATTGTCTATACTGAACCAGTGAACCGCCCCAAGTCTGTATATATGGTAAATGCATCCATTTCATCGAATCAAGTTGACATCAGTCCCCATTTGATTGATGAGAAATTTTGCTGCAAGATTTAAAATCATGCAGATTTCATAAATTCAGTCAATCTGCTGGCATCTTTTGTCTACCAAGTGACAACCCAGTAAATAAGCAGAACTATGTCCTGGGTAGAAAGGATTTACCATGATATGGTGACTCATTGTACAATGTACATATCCTGATTGTTATTGCTTGCTTAGAAAGAAAAAAAAAAGGCTAGCTCCAAGAAGAGAAGACACCAGTGTCCAGATCCTGATATCACCCAAGACAGATAACTGGTCCATGGACTCCTTACAAGACTCTTCGTTGAATGGAGATACTAGGTCTGTGTTAAGCCAAACACCATTGCTGAGAACTCAGACCACTTTGGGGACTGTTGAGAATAACTGTGAGAAGATCAGAAGCTCTCAAGGCTCTTTTGGAGGAGTTTCCATCTTCATAGAAGAAGCTCAGGACTGCTCAGGAGTCAGGGCTGCTCAGAGTGCTCAGCATCTGCAGAAGCTTACATTTTGATAAGGATTTGCTGGTTTCTTGTTCAAGAGCTTCATCTCTGCTATTTTCAAGCTTCTCGTCGGAAAATGGAAGTAATTCGGTTCATATCAAGGTTCTGGTTAGTTTCGTGCTAGAGCTAGGTTTTATGCAATAATCGACACCAAAAATCAGGACGCAGTGCACTGACAGTTGATCCTATTTAGATTAATTTTCCAACTGCTTTGTAGCCTCGGGATAAATGTACCGTGCACGTGGGGCTTAACGACATAAATGTATATATATCTTACGTTTTGCTTTCCTATTTTCTGCACTAGTTTTAGGTGTGTCATTTTGAGTAAAGACAACTTACCAAAGAGTGCAAAAGCTGGCCTGAAGGCACTATTTTCTAGTTTAATTTCAGTTGCCTAATGATTTGGATTTTGCAGTCAGAAAGCTGCCAAAAGCCACTGCCTGGTAGCTTCCATGTGACCAGCTTCTCCAACAGCTTCTTCTCTGCATGCCATGGGGCTTCTGGTGATCCACAGATGGACAGGGACTGCAATGGCCCAGCTGAAAGGGCACCCTGATCAGCCAAAGCTCGTGGACAGAATTCTAAACAGATTGAAACCCTAATACTGAGTAATAGGGGTGGGGGTTGCGGGGGAGGCAATGCCTCTGCTGATGGGTTATCACGTAATTTACTTGAGGCCCTGACCTGCCTCGCAGCTGCACCTTAATACTGCCCTCAGGGGAATCGAACCTTTGAGGTTCGTTTTGGTCACCCCAATCAATACTTGGCAATGACAAGACACCGTGTATTTGGTCAGCACCAAAGGGATATATCCACACTGGCTCACAGAACTGAGCAGGAACTGGAGTGCTATTTATAGCACAACTGCAAGAATGAAAGGTAATGTGGCTTTGAAGCAAAAATGTAGAATTAAAGATTAAATAGAATGACCACTTGACCAGTGCAATAGGTCATCGACTCATCACCAATGTCAACCAAGTTTTTCTTTATCGGCCGGGTGCTCAGGCACACAGCTGGTTACATGTATACAGAGTGTTTACAGCCCTGGTCTCCTCCTCCGTTGAATGCCTTTTCCTGCGAACAGGTTCAAACTTCGTACTAAAATATTTTCAAGGGGCATTCAAGATCAATTAATATACCAGTTATAGATGTCATGCGGATGAGACTTTAAATGTACGAGGCTTCACCAGTGCCTGTGCTGGGCAAGTAAAATATCACTCACATGGAGTAAATGAGTAACGTGTTGAGAAGATATCAACACATTATCTCATCCCTCTCTTCAAACTGAGCATTATAATAACTTATGCTTTTATTGATATGTTTAATGTGCATTGGAGTACAAATCAATTAAACAGGGACAGTCATAATTAATCTATAAGTAAATATTTTATATCCAATAAATCAGCCCTGATATTAGTCAAGCATTATCAAATCATTTTTATTATAGGCAAATCAATTATGTCTTTGCCATACAACAAACAACACATAAATCCATCTTCCACACAGCTTTAGGGAAGACTACACATTGTTCTATGAGGTTCTATGAGGCTGAGGAAATCCACATTAAAGGACTAGAGCAGTGTTTTCTTACCACATATATCAATATTGACACATTGTCATACTCAACATAGGCTACAGCCAAGAAACACCCTCTCCCTTGTGGTATAACTCGATCAATGATCACAGTTGGGAGAGCAATTATCTGTCTGTGTTGGGCAAGCCCTAGAGACAGGCAGCTTTAATATGAATGCTGAGAAAAATAGAGGTCTGGATCAGGAGTGTTGCAACCAATGCATTGGCACTGCTGCTTTAGCACAATGAGGCGAACTTGGATTAGGTCCAATTAATTCCCCTGACACCACCATCCCAATAAGGCTGCCATGCATGTTCTAAACTTATACAAGAGCACTGATTTAACACAAGCTTCCAGGGACCAATGGAAATGTGTGTAAAAATGTGAACACATCTGTGTATCATCATCACAATGCAGAGTTGCAAATTCAAAATGTCACAGGTAAAAGGCATCAAGGTATCATGTTAGTGTTGCTTTACATCCTGAAATATTGCACGTACATGGCTACATGCCAATAAGGATAGACAGGTCAGACAGGATAAGAGCATAGCAGACAGGACAGACATGGCAGACAGGAAAGACAGACAGGACAGACAGCATGAGTCTGGATTTGTCTGAACAATGCGGATGAACCGGCTGCTGATCCAGGAACGTGGAGGTTGCATCAATCGTTCAAGCAGGTGAAAGAGTGCATCTTCCCACAAAGCAACTTTTGATAACCTGGCAAATTTCCAATTCCTCACAACAAACGTTCCTAAAAGCGCCAATACAAACAATAACAAAATCAATGTTTTCAGATTAACAGAATTTGAGAACAAAATGTAGTTTTGTGACAACCGATTTTTGTTTCAATGATGCTTTTGACAAAAATCCATTTTCCGGGTGGTCCGAACCATGTCGTGCATCCAAAATATGGCAAAAGACTCGGATATCAGCAATTTCAGCATTCAGCAACATGACCGTCAGGAGGCTGGTCAAGAAGACAAGACCTCAAGTGAAAGTCCAGGATCACAAAGTTCTACATGCATGGCAGATTTATGCTAGGAAGAAACAGCCAGAGCGGGCATTTGTCGAAGCATGACATCATCTCAGTGATACACAATTGTGTCGCGTTGACAGATGGCATGTTCAGCTGTAGGAAACAAGTCCCAAAATCCCTTTAAGGCTTTGTTTTTCCAGGTGGTAGCATTAAAGTCTACCATGCAATTTTCGCACTCCGATGTCTCAGAAAAATCTTCATAAATTGTTGCTATGTATAGCAGCAGGAAGGGGCATCCTTCTAAACATATGGGAAGACACAGAACTTCGTGAGGAGTCAATGAAGACCAATATGGAGTGAGCAGATAACTTGGCTCCCCAGATTGTCCCCAATCACCAGATCGCAATACCTTTGACTTCAGCATCTAGACATTTGTGGAGAAGGAGACCTGTAATAAATATCACCTAACAATGACTGCACTACAGGCCCAAGCCAGAAGGGCATTGGGTGAGATGAGTGATGTCGTCATAAGGGATACTTGACATAACTTTCAGTCAGCATTGCTTGGAGGTTGTATAATTCTTAAGAGGCAGACTTATCAGCAATCCAATTGAAGAGACTCCATATTACATGACTATTTACTATACTATTTTCTTTGTTGCATCTAATATAATCAAATACATATATGGTAGTTTGAAGTGTATTTCCAGTAAATTGGTTGGGTGCACAAAATGGCATTATTACCTGAGTCACCTGGTTCATAGTACATAGATCTTGACAGCTTCCTTCTTTTCTGTCAAAGCTTAACACATGTATAGTACCGTACATATATGTATGTATACATGGGTTCATGTTTCTGTCATTGTCAACAGTTCCTGTTGCGTTATCATGCATCCTGGAAGAGATCATGATGTCCAGGAAGCTCAGGGCATTCTCAGAAAACAATATGAATCAATCAGAATATCTCTTTGGTGTCTAATACAGTTGACCACTTATGAACATCTGACAAATTAAATGTTTCGGAGCACAGAGGACAGAGGTGCACTTCTTATATGAGTAATACACCTGCACATATGCTCGACTCATGTTTGTAGTCACATGAGACTGTTTGAAAACATGAATGAAGGCATCTAGATGAAGATTGCTTCTTGTGCCTTCTTGTACAACACGAATGGTTCTGATGTATATAATTTGTGTTGGAGTACAAGGGTATACATCTGCCAGAGATGTCTATGCAGTCTCAACTCCAGCTGAGACAGTAGAAAACAATGCTCCAAGTATCTTGCAAAACCATTTTCGAAAATCATTTTGGAAACATCTTGCAAAGATTTCTCCCTGGTAGCTTCTTGCAGAGCATGAAGATTCGTTTTACAAAGTTTGTGAATGCAGACAACATCAGTCCTATCACGGCCGCAGAATTTTAAATCAAGCTTTCATGATTTCTTGTGATTTCTCGCAGAGATACGCTGCTGTGTAACGAGACCATTGCGACAGCCGACAGACAATGCAAGAGATTTATTCAGTGTCTCTTATTTCTTTTCGTTCTTTGTTATGCCTTTTTTTCCTCTCGTGAGCAGAAGCTATAGTCACACACAAAAAACAAAAATTCAGCCAACCCTCAGACAATGCACCAGCAAGAAACAAAAATTCAGCCAACCCTCAGACAATGCACCAGCAAGAAACAAAAATTCAGCCAACCCTCAGACAATGCACCAGCAAGAAACAAAAATTCAGCCAACCCTCAGACAATGCACCAGCAAGTCAGTAAACACTGGCAGTAAATAGAGGTTGTGTTCCAGCAAGACTTCGGTCGGCTATAAGCCGCCGGTCAAAGTTAGTTGAAGTTGTTTGGTGAACGTTTTTAGTCAAATTTGTTTGTTAAAGTTGTGGTCAAACACTCGAAACTACTGGTCAAATTTGCTCATTGAATTAAAAAAGGCCACAAATTGTTGTTCGTCTATCTATATATACATTCAAACTAAATGCTAATGAGATGCAAATGAGGTCATTCCAGGTCACAGGATGGTTGCCAGCTAAAAACTCCCTCCATCTGCCTGTCCGTCCCCTACGCCCTTCACCTACCCTTCTTTCACCCTTTTCTTCTTCTGATGACATCATAAATTGCTGTTTCCTTTGCTGTTTAAGCCTAATGCAGTTTGTCTGCAACATCAAAGGTAATTCCCTCTGTCTCCACCAGAGCTCCGCTTATTTAAATCAGCTACTGGCTCAGAAATGTTTCGCCCCAAAAATGTTATGCCAGATGGCAGCACTGTCAAACTCAAATGTTTTCTGGCCCTTCCCAATCTCATAGAAATACTTGACTAATAACAACTTTTCATCAAGATGCCATCAACATGTCCATTCACCTGTGCATTCCCTGATTGGTTCCTGTGCTTTCAATGGGCTTTACTAGTACTATTACATAAATTGAGCTGCATGAACCCAACATTGAGACTTTTTTACAATGTTGCCACAACATTGAAACTAAAAAAACATATTTAGACATTTCTTCACAACATTATGACAATGTCGTTTCTACCAACATTGTCATAACGTTGCTGCAACATAGAATCGCTCATTTGATTTAGATCTATAGTTTCCATCAGTGGCAAACATTTCGATTTGGCCAGAGATGAGCCCACCACCAATTAGCAACATTGTTTTTATGCTGCGTGCCCCTTGGGAACTGAAGGTAGATGGATGATCAATAAAACGTAATGTCCTGTATTTTAAAATTCATATGGCTTAATAGGAGTCCTTGAGGTCGATGCCCAGAATTCTACTAATCAGCTTGTATTGGTCAAAGGCTAACCAAACTGATAACTTCATGATATTGTTTCTATAAAATTAGTTGTGACTACAGTCTGTCACAATGTGTATAATTCCAGTGATCAAATAAACATTAAAATGATCATAAAGGATTTAAAATGTCCTTGATTTTTTTTTACTAACATCCTGTATGATTTACAGGCAATTTTGTATGGTAAAATGTTGATCACCATTTTGTCTGCCTAAAACGGACATATTTCAATTTGCTTGTGACAACCAGATAAGCCAATTCCTTTAAACATGAGGCTTTTTACTTATTAATCATGTCTGACAATTGTTGTCATGTTGCCATGAGGAGCTTCACGTTTCCTGTTGGTAGTCTTGAATAATATGGAGCATAATCAACTGTAGATAACATAATCATAAATAATTTGAATATATTCAATATCGTAAAAGTGACAGTACACAAGTTTCCATCTGAATGAGCAGAGTTTCCAGACCAAGTTTTCAACACATAATGCATTTCTGTATCCTAAGCCACATTTGTTGCCAAATGAGCACTGTAAAATTTGAAATTTTGAGTCAGATCAAATGATTGAGTGAGATAGTGGCACATTATTGAGCTAACATAGCTTGTTTTCTTCAGTTATGATAATCTGTGCGTTGTCATAACTTAAAACAACAAGCTATGTTAGCTCAAAGGAATTGTGCAACCATCTCACTCAAGCATTTAAGCTGACTCAAAATTAAAAATTTACAGTATGACATAAAATTATCCCATTGTTAAATTGATATTTTGGATGATAGGTTAATTTCACAATATATAAATACATGATCATGATGCTGAAGTTAAATGGCCAGTATTGCTTCAGTGACAAAAGCATTCTTTTAACTTTAAACTGCACCAGCTCAGGGAATTTACTGGGAATTGTTGGGGGTAACAACTTACAATTCAGAAGTAGCTGCTTGACCTGCTTGCCTATAGTAACCAGGGAATGAACATGGTAAACAGAGTGTTAGCAACACCTCAGAGGTTGAGAGTCACAAGTGGACAACAAGTTAAGAACACACTCCAATGATGAGTGCCTTAGAAACAGAACACAGTTTAGACCATCCACTGAAAATCTGCAGCTTATATGACTCAGTAACATCCAAGACCAACTGACTTAGTAAAGCATCCACTAGCCCTTAAAAATGTATCTTGGCAGTTGGACTTTTGTCAGTTTATTGACAAAAAAAAACTTCTGGCATCATCTAATATTGCTTTTGGGCTGTTTTTGTTGCTGTGTTTATCCAACCCAGTATTTCAGGGTTAATAAATAAAGACATAAACAATGATATCAAGACAGAACCATAAAGTTAAGGATGAAAACCTCATAGAGACATTATACACATGCAAAGGTAGTTTTACACAAAAATAAGCCATGATGATGATTGACAGTGTATTGCCACTACAAAAGGAATATTTTCTTTTGGTCTGTAAAAATCTCCTTTTGACAAGGATAATCCTGTGTCCTGTAATTCTCAGATGTATTTATGTAATCTGACAGCTTGTGACATGGCCATGTGATAAGCCAGTTTTTGTGGTAAGACCTGTCAAATAACTGCTCAGTAGTCGTATACCCCAACAGGATTATATGTCTTTGCCGGCTGTAATTACTGAGTCATATGGCCATGACTTTTCATAAATTTATGTCACAGAAATTCTCGAAAAGGCAAAATACGTGTTTGTTTTGTAATAGGCTTTCTGCTACTGAAATGGCCTTGAGAGCCATATCAGGTAAGAAATCAGCAAAGACTGTCAATTGTAAGTGAGATATGAAAATGTAAGTTTATTTGAAAAGATAACCACCGACTTGAGTCCTTTAACATTGAACACTTTTAATGATGAATGGATGCTTAGCCTTAGTTTGTTTGCAATTTGAATCTATACAATTATTAATGTGATAGACAGATAACAAAAGTTTTGGCCTTCGAGATATACGATTAAAAGCATATTCAACTCAGTTGCTTACACCACATGTCTCAAGATGGCTCAGAACTGACAAGAAGATGTATCAAAGGCTAACTACAAATGCAATGTCATATTCACGTCTCTATCCATCACTTTGTTATAAATAGAAGTAGGCATGTCAGAACATCAGTCAGTATCGGATGAAATCAATGAATCGAAAGAATGACAGATTCGCTCAATCAGTCGAAGGCTGTCCTGGGATTGTCTCGAGTGTCCTCCAAAGTTTGACAAAGACGGATTAAAAGGAAACCAGACTGGTCTTGCAC
Source organism: Platynereis dumerilii (assembly GCA_026936325.1). Taxonomy (NCBI): domain Eukaryota; kingdom Metazoa; phylum Annelida; class Polychaeta; order Phyllodocida; family Nereididae; genus Platynereis; species Platynereis dumerilii. Next base: position 26,762,962 of record JAPTHN010000001.1, on the reverse strand, counting down.
AAATTCTTCCTTTCAATATGTGTAAAATACTACCCATTTTTCACGTTTTTCTTGCAAATTAATTATACCTACAGAGTCCTCGACTTTGTCAACAAACTCAATAGATGCCAAAGTTCTTAAAATTTGTCAGGTCAAAGGAATTGTGAAACCATGTTACTCATTCATTTTTAAAGGCAGACTCAAAATTCAAATCTTACAGTGCAACAGAGCTCTTAAGAACAAAATTCCACCAAAGAGGTTAAACCAACTGAGTTACAGCAACCAGAGAAGTTCAAGAAGCTTCCACACACTGCCTGATGTATTTGAACAGAATCCTATAGCAGAATCCATAGACCCATCTTCTATCTCTCACTCCAGTCTGTAGTTGCAGATATTGCTAGCAAAAGCCAACAAATCAAAACATCTCATGGGATTGCCAAATATCTCTGTGACAAATTGATCCACACCGCACTGAATCCAAATCTGAACCATAAATCAAAAACAAAAGAAACCATATCTCATATTTTCTGTGAATTCCCCACAGTTGTTTTCATTTTGCTGAATGTACTTACGAACTGGTAGGAATAACTACATCAAGCTAAATTTTGTCAATGTGGCATGGTATGTAGCTAATGAAGTTATTGATATTCATTTATGGCAAATGTAGTTCAAATTTGAATAATTGAGTTTTGCATAATTCATAGCCCTGACTGCTGTAAATTTCTTTAAATATAGCTTTAACTGTGAATGCAATGTCAGGCCATGCTTTGTAACTATGACGTAAACATAAATCTATGAATGTCATGTTTTTTCAAGTGGATTTATGAGTAAAGTCTGTAATTATTATGCAACTTTGAACTGCTTTACTATCTCTATGTGTTTTAGTAGGTCCTGCAGAACTAATGTGGATCATTCAGATAGGCCCAAATGACTTGTCCTGACAACATGGTTGTTTTACATGTGGGATACGACTCAACTTACTGTATATGAGCCATCTAGAATAATTTTGCAAGTATAGAGGTATGACCAGGCAAGGAGTATTCTGGTAATCACTCAGATGCTGTATTCTAATACTTCGACTAATGTATACCTTTGTGTCAATGTCAAATTTCAAAATATATATCATCATCTATATTCATTATTCAAATCATTGTAAATACAAGAGGTACTTGTCCAGCTTAAACAACTACATATATCTTCTTGCACCACTGCCCTTCTTGTTGAAACATTGCATTTTACCCAAAAATGTGATTTTCTTCTGAATTATGTAGCACGGATGAATGATGGACGTCTTCAATGCCAGAGACAGCACCCCGAGAGACCCCAGGGAAGCCGGGTCCATTAAGGACCTTGAACCAGAAGACCTTATGAATACACGGAGCAAGAGGCCGGGCAAAGAGACAGCCAAGAGACCAGTGGTCAAGAAAATGTCACACTGGCCGACAGCGACATGTGGGTCGAGACTGTCAATGTCATGAGTGACCAGTAATAAGCCGAAAAGGACAACCAATCACTGACACAGAAGTGACCAGTTGCCCAACAAGGAATCAACAAGGAATGATGTTGTCACAGACAGGAGTGAGCAATCACTGACACCAAAGTGACCGGTTCCTTGAGAAGGATTTGCCATTCACTGACAAGAAAGGAGATCGCTGACGCAAAAATTACTGGCCCAAGCCTTAAGAATGGACAATTACTGCCAAAATGAAGCTGGTAGATGACCACAGGTTGACCCAGTTATCACCTCTCACTGACCCAGAGAAGACCAAGATATGGGCACATTGGGCAGCCAGTAACTTTCAGATGTGGCCACTGAATAGCCATTGACCAGTCAGCAACTGAATAGCAAAAAGAGAGGGATCAGAAGGTAACCAGTCAATGTCTGAAGAACATTTCCATGGTCATTAATATGCATATATCAGGAACTACAATGATATGATGTATAGAAATGGGCAGGTGGTATTATAACAAGGAAGTGATCAAACATAAATAAGATATCTATGTGATGGACATTTCGAAATTAAAAACATGTTAAGTGGTTACGTTAATAATGCTCTAACAAGTCAGTATTTCACAAGTAACCAAGATATGACCACGAAACAGCAGAGAAATTACATGTCTCCGGTAGAAATGACACCAGTGGCTGACACCGGAGTGACTTTTCAGTCACTAAAATGTGACCGCGCGGACAACAACTAAGCCATTTCTGATCAATGACTAAGATTACACCAGTCACTGACACAGAACTGATCCTTAATTAAAAATCAAGATATAACCATGGCATGACCAAGAAATGATGAATAAAGAAACCACTGACCACTGACAAGAACTGGCCTGAACAGTCAATAAATGTCAGGCAATGGTGCTCATGTGAGACACAGTAATCCAACTAATCTGTTATTCATGAAGATGACCCCATAAACATGTGGGCTAAACTAATGCCATTTTATGTGTCACAGGCTCGGGCTTAGACGAAATCTTCTGACAGCTGCCTCCCACAGGCATATTCGAGTTCACCAATACTTGCACCATATAGAGCCATAGTTCTTGGTAAATATATTGCCCCATCTTTTCTGTTCACATCACCAATTCACCATTATAATAATTGTGCATTTGAAGTAGATGTTTCAGTAAGAAAGACACCCGCCATACCCATACCTGTTCAATGCAGTGTTCATGCACCCAAAATAAAATCTCCTATAAAAACTACATATATATATCTTTATTTTCAAACCTTGCTATTTCTTTCATAAAGCATAACATTGTCATATTTTTAAACCTTGCTTTTTATTTCAGGTGATAAACCATAACATTGCCGTATTCTTAAACTTTGCTCTTCATTTCACATGATTTCAGGTGATAAACCATAACATTGTTGTATTCTTGAAACTTGCGATTTATTTCAGGTGATAATTATAACATTGGTATATTCTTAAACCTTGCGATTTATTTCCGATGATAAACAATAACATTACAGTATTCTTAAACCTTGCTCTTCATTTCAGGTGATTAACCATAACATTGCCATTTTCTTAAACCTTGCTATTTATTTCAGGTGATAAACCATAACATTGTCATATTCTTAAACTTTGCTCTTCATTTAAGATGATAAACCGTAACATTGCTTTATTCTTAATCATTGCTATGTCTCTCAGATAATGTATAGTTCTGTACCATTACTTTACCAACTAACCATGCCATTTGTTTCAGCTTTTTTTCGCAGCTTCCCTTCAGTCAACAGGTCAATTACATCACTTCAGCTATTTCCCTCAGCAATATTACATAACATTACCATTTCCCTTGGCCATTTCCTTTGGCCATTTCCTTCTGAGAACAGTTACATGCCATGGCTATGTTCTGAACCTCCATTGACATATCCAACAGAAAGTCAACATTGACATAGGCCTGGTCAAGTGTCACTCTGTCAGCCTTAGGGTCTCTGGACCTCTTGAGTCTTAGCCACCTTTACATTGACCACTTGCAATTTCCTTTTCTCGAAAAGTCAACTTTTTTCCTCTTTTTGTATTTAAGGGAAAATTCATTTAAGGCTTCAAGCTACTTATTGATTTTTGATAGTTTTTTGGCTATTTTCAAAAGCAATTTGGGCTGGACTCTTATCAAGTGGCCAGAATTGGACATTGGGGAGAATAATGTCAACATAGTTAATTCATATCTACAAGATAGCTGTCAATTGGTTTGATCATCTAATTAATTGATTGTTGATCACGAGACAACAATGGTCTGTTCCCATGTCCCGTCATGGCTCTATACCAATAAAACACTCGCTGAAAAATAATTCAATAGCATGCAGGTTGATCCAATATCTTAAAAATGGCAAAATCATACTTGAACTGGAAGGACATCCCTGCACACAGCTCAAATCATCTAGCTGACTCATCCTAAAAGTCCTTGCTAGTTTTCTCGCAATAAAAGTTCAGCAATTATAACACACCCATGTGGACTTTGGAGTGATAAACAAAGGCCACCCAAAAGCCAGAACTGCCTTTTTATGCTAGAATAAACATAAAAGACCATTCAAGCACAAGTACCTGGAAGGTTTCCTGGAAAATAAATCTTCCATAATTTGATCATAAAAGTCACAGAGGGAACTTCTGCAAAAATTTACAGTATACAAGTTGAAGGTCTGATTAACTTGTGTTGGTTTTAAAGTGAGCATCATCTTATCTTTCTTTCGCTTAACATTGAACCAAGCATGATTTCATCAATGAAAAGAATAACTCGATCAATTACCCAGAGAATGGGATGCATACCAATTAAGTGAATACTTATGAAGTTTTGGTGGTTTTTAAACAAAAAATTAATATGGTTCATTTTACAAACTTAACCAACACCAATCAAGGAAATAGTAAGCTTTCTATAAACTGTTGAGCGATTAATTTCTTACATTTACATGCTGGTACATCAATTCAAGGCTGTCAGTACCAGTAATGTCAAGTAATCAGAGGTCTGTCTTTTACGATAACAGCTCTATTAATAATGTTGCCTCACATATTGTAATTAATATATTACATTACGGCATTCACGGTACACAGAAGTCCTGATAATGAATATATCATATGTTGCAAAGTGTCACAATATACATGTTATGATATCAATTTCATCCATGATGATCAATTAAGAAGCATATATCTAGATAATGAAAACATCCATTTACACTTCTATAATACATTGTGAAGTACATAATGAACCACACTAATACAAATCCAAGATGATTAATTACCTGGCAGATTTCTAGGAAAGAGGATGAATGTGAATGATGCACTGATTAATGAAAGAACTTCTTACCTGAAATTACTGCAAGGATGAATTACCCAGTTCCCTGCAGCTTTCTGACGCATCTTCTCCTTCATGAGGGCATTTTTATTGCCAAATAGTTTCATAGCCAACTTGTTATCAGAGGGTTGAAAGAATGATATGATTTGGTCCTTCAAGTAACTGGTAGAACTGTTCTTACTGTCCACCTCCTTAAGAGGGGACAGTTCCTCCTTGGGGGTGCCATACAGACTGACATCATCCCCAATGAACTGGATTTTCGAGTCCTTCTTGTAATTCTTATCGGGGCTAAGGTAATCACTAATAATGGAGTCTTCGTCGTCATCGTCTAAAGTTATGGTAATCGTTGGGTGAATTTCAGTTTTCGAAGGGGTGTCCTCCCTGGAATCCTTATCTGAGCCCACTCTAGTCCTCCTCAACTTTAAACTGGGGAATCGTTTAGTACCTTTGAAAGTGGAATTCTGCAGTGTGTTGGCCACCCTTGTCAGAGCGGGGTCTTTGACCTTGGGCGACGCAGGAGGGGTGATGGCTTGGTCTATTTGGGGAATGTTGTTCTCATCCACGGGGATGAGGATCCTTTCGTTACTACCCATCGACAACCTTCTCGGTTTGTTATCTCCAGCTACTTTGTCCGAACTGTTAGTTTTCTCAGTGTCTCGTGAACTTGACTTGTCGCGGGTGTTGCTGAGGGCGTCCTTACTGCCCACTTCGCTATTGGGCGCCGTGATAATGCAGCGGTCTATGGAAGTCCGGCTGCTGCTGTAACTGCTTGGTGCCGTGTTACTCCCACCACCCCGTTCTGGAACAGAACTCGCCCTCTCCAGAGGAGGGCGGCTGATGTTAGCTAAGACTCTGTTGCCAGGGGGTGGGATGTACGGCACCCGGGGCACAGAGTTCTTGGTGTGGTGACCGCTGACCGGCGGTGAAGACGCTTTGCCTCCTGGCTGATTCTTTTTATTCTCAGACATGGTGACAATTTGAATCACTGATCGAACTGTGTAATCTGCTGCTGAAGTAATTCCCTGTTAATTCAACAGGGTTAGCAACAGCCTGCTGTATTCACTGGATATTTATTCTTTTCCATGCTACATGTTGTCAATGCGTTTTCTTTCATGAACACAGTTTTGGTCCTCCAAGTACACAGGAGTTGATGTTGTCACAATCTGCAACATAAAAAAGATGTTATTAGTTAAATCTTTCAAATTAAGCCCTTTTCATGTATACGGAAGTCACACAGAAGTACTCGTGACCTCAATGATCTTTTGTCTATATATCTTTCTGTACAAAATATGGAATACCAAGTACAATTGAATGAAGCCACATCCTGTCAGGAATGTCGACGGCCCCTCATCGAACCAATGCCGGGTCGTCAGCAAATTCTGACAGGAAAGCTCAAACAAAGAATATTTAACATATGTCTATCACACAAGCCAATGAAATAATTGATACGTCTCTTATAATTAAGGGGCAATCATTAACAATCAGTGTTACAATTTAATTCATGACCAGATTTTATATGAGCAATAATTTCAGAGGATTGGGATACGTTACATAACATTCGATTCACATAAAAGTATATAGCTGGAGTATAGAAATATGAATCGACCTTGATGAACCATTGACCTATATGGATAAAGTGGAAGATTGTCCATAGTTCAGGACTTAATCTATCAAGAATGAGTTGACTTTGATAGCTTTTGTGGTCAATTGCTGGCAACATAGAACAGCATAAGAGTGGCACCTTGAAGGGCAGATGATGGAAGTTGATGGAGTGGCCCCAGATGATTGATATAGAGGCTAAGCAGAATGGCCCACTTGGCAAACTAACTATATACTGCAAAAAAGCCTTACATCCAGTACACCACTTGTTCTTCTTAGTCTTCTCCCCCCTCATCTTGTTTTATTTTTTTGTCAGGATTTTTTTTTCAGATTGTTAATAACAGTATAATAAGTCATTTTGTTCTAATAAGCCTGTGGGGCGAAAATTGCATAATTCCGTTATGAGCCTGTTTTCTATTAATTTTCAATTAAGACTTTTGTTTTGTCCAGAAGTTTCTGTTCTAATTTACAGATGATTCATATTTGTAGACATAAGGAATGAATGTGATTTTTTTTCTGGGACATGTATTCTATAGGGAAAAATGACATCAGAAAACTTATGACATCACTTTTCCCCATTGGATACCATGTCCTAGAAAAAAATTCACATTTCATCCTTTGGTCTACAAATATGAAATCATCTGTAAAGGAAAGTTTTAGTTGCTTTGTATGAAGTTCCTGCCTTGACTTGAAAATTTTTGAATTGAACTCTTATTTTTTCTCGACTTTGATAAACGCTTGGTCAGTTAATATTTGCAAACCATACAACTGATTCAACTACTCTGGTCATCTTGACATGTTAACGACTCACGAAATGAACTGTTGCAGACAGAGAAGGTGACTGATCTCTCAGTTTCCAAAGTAGGCTAATTAACCATCTGTCTCGGATTGACCATGATATCGACTCTATTTTCGATCTAATTATGTATTTCTAGGAAAGGAGTCAAAGTCCTGTATCCAAATCTTTCCTAATTAGGACATACTTAGGCTAGAGACACAACAATACCTATACAGCACAAGTCATTACTCTTGGAACATCTGTCAGAATTTTGCCAATTAGCCATTGTTGTATAATATGTATGTATAATATTCGTGCAGCGAAACGGCCAAAGCCGTTTCATGAAGCAAATTGAGCACAAGAGAGGTTTCAAAAATCTGTGCAGTGATGGTCTCAACATCAATGGTCGACAGCAGGAAATTAGGTCAAGTAGGTCCAGTATCTCATCAATGATTTAGTTTCGAATTTAACAAAACATGACATATTCATATTCAAAAGTGTCTTAAAAATTCAATTTTCTTCAGTAATATTCCCTGTATCTAGAATTTTTATGGAATAGTTAATTATTAGCCTTGATAATCTAACTTAAATTATTTACCTGTGATTCATTTCATTTCAAAACAGACAACCAGAAAACATATCAAAATTAAAGTTACATAATGTTTGTCAACCGATGATTATGTAACATTGAGACATTAATCTACTTGCAGATCATGTTGTTGTTTTTTATCACTATTATGTAATATCAACAATCTAGCTTTGATTTAAATTTGGCAGCTTTCAGTGTTGTCTTCCTTTTGACTATTTAGCTGATTATCTATCAATTCTATTTATCTGTAATCCTATTTATTTGCATCATTGTATCCTATCTATCTGTCTATCTGTCTATCTGTCTATCTGTCTATCTATATATCTATTTTTTTATCTATTTTATCTTTCTAATAGTTTCTAGTCTAAATTTCTCTCTATTTACATATATATCCGTCTTTCAAATTTTTGAAACAGTAACATCACTGCCTTTCATACATTGAATATGAAATAAATTTAATGAAAGTTATGGTAACACTATAAGTCCAAAACTTTTTAGTGCTGCGCGAATTTCATGGCTGTGCCCTTTACATATTCTAAACAATATTGTGTCTTGATATATTTGTGGAGGCTTGCGGCAGAGATCTTAGCATTTGTTGATGTTGATTGTAGACCTATATGGTATTTTAATGTAAAAGTCTTTAAAAAAAATTAAGTGGAAAATGCACTGAAAAAAAATTAATTTCAATTCATACTGTATGAATATGTATTTCAAAGACAGAATATAACATAGAAGCAAAAGCCATGATTTCTCTTTGTGACCACTGTCACTAACATGCAGGCAACCCAGAAGTGACTTTGGTGTGACCTAATAATGAAGAGAATCCAATGACAATTGCAATCCATTATATCCAGTTATGTCAGGGTCAAGTCAAATTATTTGATCAAAGTGCCAAAAATCATTTCGATTCTGTTTGGAGACATCCATATGAATTTCGACATGCTGAGAGAAATGTGTGATTATTACACTGGATTATTATGGAATTTTGTTAGGAGCAACATGGTGTCTTTTAACTTCTTTAAATCTTGATAATTGCAGAGACATGAGAGTTCTTCAAAGGAGGCTTATAAATAGCAGCAATTACATTTTACATGAAGGAGTATTTGTAGCTGATTTTGCTCAGCAACAGAATGCAACCTCTTGTAGAGCTCTTGCAGAATCAGATATTTCAGCAACTCCAGCTTCTCAAAGTTGTGCCTAATGCAGTGATGCAGATACTTGTCTCAATTAGCTATTAGGAGGTGTCGCAATAATAATGAAACTAAACAGCTGCAGTATTGTTCAGTTGTTTCAAGTTGACAAGGGATGGAGTGACGGATGTTTGCTGTTGGGGCTTTACGTTCTGTATCTATGCAATTGGTAGGCTAATTAGGACAGGAAGAGGGCACGGCAATGAGGTGAAGGATGATTGAAACAGCCGTCCAACATAGGTCCAGGTGACCCGGCAGGAGCTGGATTCGAACCCTGGACCCAGCGATTGGCAGTTCAGCACGCTACCACTAAACCAACCCCCCCCCCCCCCGAATTGACAAGGGTACATTACTTGATGATATGTTGAAATTGAGCTAATATACATTGTACAATTAATGAAAATATTACATTTATGCAATTTGGAGTTGAGCGAAATGATAGATCCTACTCGATAAGGGATTATGAAATAGATGGACATCAGATATTTTGTTTAGTAGTAAAATGTAGGCCTGTGCATTGAAATATGCTTATCAAGGATAGGTGCGAGGATGCAGATGCATGTGCAGCTATTATATTAATAATATATAATAATTTTAGTCCATCTCTAATCTTTAGTAAATTTTTTGAAAGGGTTTAGTAAGTAGTCTTTTCCCGAGCAATATAATTCAGAAAATGCTCAATACAATTTAGATATCTGGGCTATGCCGTCTTCATGCTTTGACATTTACATTACTGAATCATATTAGTATAAGTATACATTGTGTATTGTCAAAATGTCAATAGCATTGCCTCTATGCAATCTGGGCCAACTGAATTGATTAGAAGGCTTATGAACGGAATGATGAGACATGCATTGCATTAGCTGTCCCCAGTTTAGGTTCCCTCATGTCAGGAAATTAGTTACATAATCTTCTATTGATTATGAGCTTCCATCCTGTCACGCCCACGAGGCATTGGTGCTTCCAACTCCAGGGGGTTCTATCTGTTATTCGATATAGAATTTTGCACGTTGTATCTCTAGCTTATTACACAATGATATAGACCCTAATGAACACTGACCTAATTAATAATTAGACATGCTAGGACTCTATGCTGTGGGATCTAATCTGACAGAAGGTGGGGATCTAATGTGATGATTCTCTTTTTACATTCTGCGTTTCAGTTTATACCAAAAAGATCAGCCGCCTGATTAGTCTATATATATATAATTATATCCATAGCAACTAATGAGCTTTTGGTCAGTGAATGTAAAGGTTAATTAATGTACACTGCATTGACCTTTCAACGCATACCTCAATATTGGTATGGAACTCTGATGTATAATAAAAAGGAAACTTGTGTGTCATTTGAATAAAGCTGAAGTTAGTCAATTGTAAATCAGACGATGCAATAAAATAGAAAAATTGAAATTGATTAAATGACACATTTGCACACCAAAATTAGCAGGATTCACAATTTTATTGGCTGCCTTACACCAAATAATTTTGATCAGTACACAAATATTTTACAGGGCACTACTTAAGCTATATATAAATTTTTTACATTTTTGTCTAATTCACATACATCTTTATGTGGTGAAAGCAAAAATGTATTCCGATTCTTAGAATTTGCTCAATGTTAAATTTGCCATCCCTTTCTATCACACGTTTCACCCACTACAAATAGCTCTCAATGGCTCCCAAGACCACACCCGTGGATGAAATACAAACCTTGCATAGACCTCTTTTCATAACACCAAAGGCAACATTTGTTCAAGTTCTAAAAATATTCTCTCCACAAACTGGTTGTATGCCATATATAGAAGATGGGACAAACTGGTGGCTGAAGCATGCAATTGACATTCACCTAAAAGAAACTGTTTTCACATCTATGCACAATATTCAAAAAGCATACACATGCACACTGAACACATGTATGGCAGCCCACATGACCAGAAAATCTACGACTGAATTGTATTGATGTGGACTGAAACATATTCACTCTTAAAGAAAAGGTTCTTCAAAGTGGAACCACTTAAATTTAGGTCTATACATCCAACCGAGAAGTTCATTGTGGCAGATCCTATGCTTATTGTATATATAACATGTAAGTCCAAATGATACCTTTAAAACAATTCACGGTATTCTCCAAAACAGTAAAAAGCAAACCAAAAGGATTCAATTCAAGAACAGAAGGTTAATTTTGAAGGTTCTTTGCAGTTTGCAAGGTTATGAAGGGGCCATACAATTCTGTTTTCTGGTTATTTTTCCTGGCTCATAAAGAAGTTCATTGAAGAATTCAGGGGGAATACTTGAAGGTTCCTTTAGAAAATCTTCAACACACATTTAGAGGTTTATTGTTGATCTTTCAGTTTACCATATTGGATAGGTTTGGTCTGACCTTCAAGTTACTGCCCCGCAGGGAGCCAAATTTTGGATTGACTGAAAGCTTGTGGTGCCAACTTCCAAACAAGTCCTAGCAATCTTGGCTATACATTATGAACTCCCTCGGACTGGAGGGGGAGGGTTGGTCTAGTGGTAGCGTGCTGGACTGCCAATCGCTGGGTCCAGGGTTCGAATCCAGCTCTTGCCGGGTCACCTAGGCCTATGTTGGACGGCTGTTTCAATCATCCTTCGCCTCATTGCCGTGTCCTCCTCCTGTCCTAATTAGCCTACCAAGTGCATAAATACAGGACGTAAAGCCCCAATCATCCATCCATCCATCCCTCGGACTGGAAGCTTTTTGGTTGTTTGAAAATCAAAACTCTTGAGTTGAAGAGGTATCTATGCAGTCGTCGCATTGTCTAAGAGTATAGCTGGGATCTCCTCCTGAATCGAGACAGCTGACAGTTTCGTGGACAGGACTGGAACCGAATCACCTTTCGCTGTCAACTAACGGTGCATGTCAAGCAACTTATATCGCTACATAAGTACCTACAGCGGAACTGTAAATAAGTTAATCCAACAGACAAGCATAAAAATAACGACCCATTATCACCATATTTACAGAGTGACATTTATGGCATGCGGTTAGGTCGTTAAAAGTGAGTTTGAAGGTTCGATCAATGCTTTTGCCCTGAGAGCTAAAGGTCCTGAATATTTCAACTGATTAGTTTCATCATATTTTTCATTTTGCCTTATTTGATATAATAATATTTGCACTATGGAATCATGCCAGTCTGAAAGTTAAACAACATGCTTTGTAATAAGCAAGCAAATATCATCATGCATTGGCAGGCAAACAGTTTCAAGATAAAACTGGAACTAAATCCTTGCCAGGCCCTTCTCTTGCCTAGATTCGAAATAGAGCATACTGAGCACAGTCATGAAGCTGGCAAACTAAAAACCTAAAGCTGAAATCTAAACCGCCATGTAGTCCCAAGCCCCATGGCTCCAGATATTGTATACACATCCAGAGGCATGCAATAAAATTGGGATAAATGCAGGAAATGGGGAAACTTATCATTACAAGTCGTTGCCATGGTAACAGTATCAAACTTTGGTTGCTACCGTTAATGACATTGACATTGCGTTCCTAACAATTTCAATCATGAGGCAACTTCATGGCTGGGTTGAAGGGCTGCTGAATTCTGTGGCTAATACTGCTACTGCTGCTGCTGCTGCTGCTGCTGAGAAAGCCATCTGCTCAACGAGTTATCAATTGGCATTTCATGTAATTATCCTCTGATTACATCCAGGACACATACCGTTATTTAAGAGGGATTGCTTGGGGCAATTACAACAAAAAACTGGCATAAAAACTAGAACAAAGCAGAATTTATTAAAAAGAGAGCAGGAATTAGTACAAAAAGGTCTTTCGGGGTTGCTTTGTTGGCCTTTGTTCCAGCAGAAAGTATCTTTGAGGAAAATTTAATTGGTGGTCCCCTGGTGCCTCACAGCCTTTCACTATACATAATAATTGGATGATGATGTAATTAACTCCCATGCCATGTGGCATCTGCTCATCTATGTCCAGTGATGTGTGATCTGAACCCATGACCACTACACACACTCTAAAAAATACCACTCTTATATAAAAACCTTGATAGCTCTTGAGCCTGTCCTTTACAAAGAAAATTTACCATGCACATGCATTTCCATGAATGGTGTAGGTTTAAAGGAAAACCAAACTTTGTGCAAAAAAAAATTCGGTATTTCAAAAAGCAACTTTGTTTAAATGTTTTTAGATTGCACCATTCATGATGCATAATACTTTGCCTGTGGAAGTTTATCACCTCATCACTATCTCTACCCAGCTGATCACGTAATCATGCTGACTCAGCAGAAAATTGTAGCTTTTGTAGCTTTGACTATAGACTTACTCTTGACGCATTGAAGCAGCACAGCTTGGGCCTCAGGTGCTAGTACACATTGGAGTGCAATAATAAATACGTTTTTCTGTGTTGACTATTCAGCCAGTTCTCACACTGCAGGTCTAAGAAAGAAAAAAGAAGAAGCTCTATTCCATAGCAAACAAACAATCTCATCAAACAACAGGTGACCAATTTGAACTGACTTACTCAGTCTCCTATTAAGCCTTTGATGGCATGCTTGATGGGGATGCACTAGGTTGCATTGCCCAGTTGTCTGCCTGTCTCCCACAGCATAGCTCTACTAAACTGTTTTTAAAAAGCCCTGAGTCATTAGACGGTACATCATCAATTATGGACTGTTTAGATGAGAACAATTTCATGCAGGAACAGCTTCAGGAGAACTCAACAGATAGTCTTAGACTGAGACCTAGTTTTTTTTTCTTCTTAATTTAATTTTGTTATCACTATGAGCCGATGGCTGTTCTTTTGCTGATGTTGCAATGCTATGTAAGTGTCGTTTTGACAATGAAGATTCTAAAGCCTTTTTTTTCATTTTGGGGTGCCATTGCCTGCATTTTAAATGAAACTTAAGTTAACAATGATTTGCAAGATGGAAGGTGTTTCAGGAAGATGAGGATCGTGTGAATAAAAACGTAAGGAGGCTGGGAATCCTGGGATACATGTTTTTTTTTTTTCACCACAATCCCTAGGCCACAATCTTGTGTAAAGTTATGATAACTGAGACTGACATTGCTAGCAGGTGGTTTTCCTTGTGTCAGACTCAGACTCAGACTCTGAATCTTTTCATGTTAACTCATTTACACTGTAGAAGTAACAAACCACTGTCAGCCGAAGTTTGGTTGCAATCTTGTCCTCAGCATTTAATTCAATCTGATCCAGTCACTAGCTCTAGTGCTCGATTCCAGCTCTGGTCTAGTCACCTAAACATATGTTTGACAGCAGTTTCAATCATCCTTTGTCTGATTGCTTTGTCCTTCTCTTGTCATAACTATAGATTAGCTTATCGAAATGCATATATACAGGACGTAACGAAATGCATAAATACAGGACGTAAAGTCTCAATCATCCATGCCGCAGTCCTTAGTATTTCATTATTAATAATATTATAGTTGTTGAGTTATAGTGCATCAGCAATTTTTTTTCGATTGGTAATAAATGTATTTTGCCTTTGTATCAGAGAGTCGACAAGGTCAATACACGACAAACTCAAAATCTAAACCATATTAGTCAATGAGACACTTTGAGTTCAAGAGAAACATTGAGTCAAACAAAAGTGAGATACCTCAGGGAGATGCAGTATCACCCAGACACTGCAATGAAGTGGACAGAGTCCCAGACACTTCAAGGTGATGTGGAGGTTGCATCTCTTTTGAGATCCCAGACTACACTTACAACATCCAAACCACCATACATAGCTCATGAGACTGTTCAGTGAAACTGTTCAGTGAGACTGTTCAGTGAAACACAGCCATGCCAGACTCATCCCACTTTGATCTTGTTGAAATCGCACTTTCCCAGCAGCCGACTATATAGCTAGCAACTATAAGCTACAGTCTGGGAGACCTGGCCCCTCAAGAAATCCAATATTGTGTCGCCAGAGTGATGCTATGAAAGCTATCTGCTCGGACATGCAGAGTTATATGTGCCCATCCAACCTTGTGCGTTTTTTACTGCATATACTTTCCAATCGATCGTCTATATATAGGCATGCTTGTCAAAGTTCCCTGCAGCATTCCGACTGTGACAGTGTCCATTCATTGAAACTGGAGTAAGGCAACACCTTCAAAGTATGAAACAAAACAGCATGGGAGGCCAACAGATATAGTTGCAGTGTTAGAACTAAGATACCAAATTCATAGTAATATTTCATTAACTATGTTATAAGAGTGGTGAAACTGACCATTAATTTAAAACAGGAATTATGTAACACCTTCAAAGTACAAAACTATAATAAAATATTATTTCACCTTTTCACGGAACAAGGAGACACTTATATTGGTAGCATTTTAGTGACTTTAGCCATTAAAGAACTATACTGTTTTAGAAATCTTGTTCAAGGATACATTTCACGTTTTCATGGTGTAAGAAGACACTTAATGGTAGTATTTTTAGTGACTATATAGCAGTTAGAGGAACTGCTGTCTTTAAAATATTGTGTAATATGATAGTTATCACTGGCTGTTATAGTAACACCAAAGATCATCAGTTGAACTTTAGATGCATCCAACATAACTACAATGCATTGGGGAAAGCCACCAAGGATGACATTGGATGTCACATGCGGAGCTGTGGTGCTGCATGTGTTGCAAAACGAGCCACCTTGAGTGCCATTGGGGTCATGGGTCACCACGATGGTTCCAGGGTATAGCATAGTGAATCATGTTCCATGCATTATAAAGCTTTCTCTCTGGTGATGGAGTGCAAATTTGCCACTGGTCTCGTGGAGGACCTTACGGGGAGGACCTTCATAATATGGGAAAGCCAGATGAGCAAAAGGACATTAGTCCAAGTTGAGTTCAGGTCACGCTCCTGGCTGATGGATGGTGTATCATTTGAGCCTCATTCTATTCCTCCACAGGCAAACACTAAACAAACACTGACTTATAAGAAGTGGTAGAATTTGGCCAGCATCACCCCAAGGAATGATAAGACTTGGTGCATAATTAACTGCATTGCTTGTTTCTCTGGGCTGACTGAGCACTGACTGAGCAGTAGACTTACCTTTGGTGAGCTGGCAATGGTCACTTGCCTAGTATTGATCAAGGGATCTTGTGTTGTGGTGCTTCTTCAAAGTGAAAAGACTTAAAGTGATAGTAGGAGTCACTTTAAAGACGGCTTGAAAAGTATCAGATATAAATCCCCTGCTGGTGTTAATCCTTGGCTGCATTGCCTCACACATGCTTGGTAATTGTCCTCCTGTAGCTGCTTCTCAAAAACTCCACCACTGAACTGAACTGCTCCGAACAGCTCCGAACTGCTGAGAACTACCGCAGTGCCCCTACTCCAGTCTGCTGCAGCAGCTGAGAAGGCTGCTCAGCATCTGAAGCAAGCAGGAGGCAGGCAATGATGCGGTGAGCCAGAGCATCACAGCCAAGCTGCAAAGCTCCCTTGGCACCAACCCCCTCTGGTGGTATCACTGCCTGTGATGTACTGGTCATGGTGTTGTATCATTGTTTACCTTAATGTACATTGTAAGTAGATAACACAAAGAAACAGATTTTATACTCACAGCTCTTTCCTGGAAGATCAGCATTGTAAAGGTTTCCAAACGTAATCGATACGCAACACTCGCAACAGCTGAAGGGCGACTTTTTCTTTTTCTTCTAAAATGTAGGATATCGTCAAATTTATTAACCTTATCTTAATTTCCACCATTATACAATACAAAACTTTGATAAGGCAACATACTTGCATCAACACCACACTCTCCTTATGAAAATGCAATGCATTTTGATAGGGTCTTTCGATGATCAAGTTCTTCAATCAATATGCAACTGTTGCCAACACATGATGAGCCAATCCAAACACTTGTCACTAAATGTGTGACTTTTCACTCTGTTCCATCCAGTGTAATTCTCATCATAAATTGCCATCACGAAGGTACGGATATATTTCAGATTTTTCCAAGACCATCGTGCGTAAACATAATTCTGTTTGTTTGTCCTTGAATTTTTGCCACAAGCTGATGTCGCACAAAATGACAGAAAAACAAAATGACAGCAAAGCAAAACAAACTGTCACAAGCCTCTGCCTTGCTCTGCACACAAAGAGACATGATTGGTGTGTATGTGAAAGTATATATATGGTTGCAAAGCTCTTCCCTTTTAGGATATTGTATACATTCTATTTATATTCAGCAAAGGTACCACCTTGCTTTTTTCATCATTGTTCATTATCAGATCAAAATAATGGGCATAAAGGACGATATATAAAATTCCATGCTTGAGGCACCTTTTCTGACAAATTGAACATTTTTATATGTTAAGTGGTTCTTCTAACCCAAAGTTCACAATATCAAGCTTTCATGACATATTCTTAGAGTTGGTGCACATTTACCCATCTGGAGGTTTACCTGTAAACTTCATGGAACCATGCGCACTTACAAATGGCATACAAAGCTCACCATTTAAGAAAATACCTATATATCAGCTGATTTTGTCCAGATCATCATTACAAGGTCAGTCACTAATGTTGCTGCAATGCTCCAAGTACAAGAGATAGAAAGTGACAGAGGAAAGGTCATTTGCTTGGACATTCTGATAATCTGCCCAACCCATGCCTTCAACACACCCTGCTGAACTGCACAATGGCATGTCATTGATAGCAGATTGTGCTTACTCAGCATAAAATGGAGGCTGAACACAACACACTGGGATCAACTGAGGTGCACCATATCAGGAACCCTTTGAACTTTCAGGTTGATCCTTCAATGGAGTCAAGTCCCAAAAGACCCCGGGGTTCAAACCAATCAGGGATTTGAGTTCCAGTTGTGAAACAAGGATCTGATAAGGTATACTGTATTACCCATAAGAAATTGAAGCATTGCCTGTATTTTGACTTTTACAATTATTCAGGGACATTTGGCTAAAAAATTCTGAATACTGCATACATGTAATATTCCATTTGGACAACATTACACACTGTTCCAATAAAAAAGCACTTTTACTCGATCGATGTGTTTGTGCGTTGAGATTTTGATCTGCCAATAGATCAAGTTATTTGGCACAATAGAACTGCCATGCATTGTAGAGTCATTCTTGACTAGGCCTGCAGTCAACTTGCCAAATATGATACCTTAGTAACTTACACATCAATGTAATCATCCTGACAAAATTGATCAATTCAGCAGCATAATTGGTTGTCTTCGATCTATAGTAACAAAATGTTTGATAATTAGCATTTTTGCATGTTCTTTCCTTATAATAACTTGAGTATCCGATCTAGCAAAGTACATCATACACTGATATGACACTGATGTCATACATGTGCAAAAGAACTATTGGGAAATGTACATGCTGAGTAAAATATAATTAGAACACACTTGGATCAAATGAGATGCACCATGTGATATCACGAATGCATGCTTTGAACTTTCAGTACCGGATGCTTAAAACACGGGCTACTCAAAAGTGGTTAACTCCTTTAACTTCTAACCAGGTTACAGGCCAAAAACTCCCCAAGTTGTAACATGAGTTCCATAAATCAATACCAGTTATTTAACTCATTCTCAGCATTGAAACAATATCTGTAAAATGACTTTTAAACTATTTTAGGATAACCCGTGGTATTAAAGCATTGATACAATTTGCTACAGACAGTGGCGTATTTAGGGGGGGCCATGGTGCCATGGCCCCCCTGAGATACCCCATGTAATGGCCCCCCCCCTTAGGCCATTTCTAGATACGCCCCTGGCTACAGATGGGGTTGTTTCATGTGGATCCAGATGTTATAACCAACACAATATTTAATTCACTGATCATAGTTTTTACTTTAATCAGTAATGTCAGACTCCATGAGTCCCTATTTTTGCCGATCGAGGGTTTCCTTGAATTGGATTGTTTGGATTCTCCAAAATGTCAACTGATTGGTTATGTAACTTCTCATAAACATTGCTTTGTTTTTGTCAAAAAACACCTTTTGTGATTAATTATCAAAACTTGTTATGTCACTTTGTTT
This sequence comes from Platynereis dumerilii, assembly GCA_026936325.1. Classification (NCBI taxonomy): domain Eukaryota; kingdom Metazoa; phylum Annelida; class Polychaeta; order Phyllodocida; family Nereididae; genus Platynereis; species Platynereis dumerilii. Next base: position 26,744,044 of record JAPTHN010000001.1, on the reverse strand, counting down.
TTATTCTCCCATTGTCCACTGTATAACTTACAGAGGCACTGATAACTTAAAAGTATAAACATTCATTTTGTTATCCAATATTATTGTAACAATGCAAGATTCCCGCAGTATGAAAGAAAACAAATAGCTAGCAATTTTACTCTGCCATATCTTGCTCATTTGCATGCTACTTGTGCTCATTTACATGAACAGTTCCAGTAGACTGCAGTAATGTATATTACAAACTGAAAACCGATTTTTTTCCATACAGCAATTTCTTGAATCTGAGAAAGCACAATATGGCTCATGAACATTTCCAAGCTCTTGCATGCAAACAATGCTTGTAAAAAGACATTTTGCTTGGTGAAAAGTAACTTTGCTGTTGTTGTTAGCCATCACATGTTATTACAGATTTCGAATAAGTGTGCCATGCTCTTTTCAACTGCCACAGTGCTCTTGTGATGTCAGTATCAGCATAATGATTTCACAGTTGGTATATTCGCAGTTTCAGCTGTGTCACTTGGAACCCATACTGATCACACCATTACAAATTCACACATAAGCTGTTAGATTGTTGCTCAACATTGATTATTCAGTTTGATGTTTTGAATAAATCCAAAAGTTACAATATCCAGCTATATATAATGCATGGATTTTGTGTATAACTGCTATCAGTTTTTGCACTTTGACAACAAAACAAATTCATTCACTCTCACATTCATTTGTTGGTCTGAGAGGTTATCATGTGCTGCTCCGTCTTGGCAAAAATAATATACTCAGGATCCATTCAGAATTTAAGACCTAAGGGGGGGAGTTTTGCTTGGGGGCATCCTTATCACTGATTTCCAATAATGTTTATTTGATGATCAAATTCTTAGCCTCCTTGTCTGGCCTTTTCCCAAATTTTTGGGGAGCAATTACTCTCCCCGCCCCCCATTTCTGGTCCTCTGGTATGCCCATGCAACACCGCCACGTTCACTTCCAAAAAATCTACCCATCATCCCATTTCCAGTCATCAATTCTGAACAGTTTCTTTGGCGCAGATCTCACCTGAAAGGCTAAAAAGCCACAAGGTGCTGCCCTCAATGATAAATTTCACAACAGGACACCATGAATGTCCATGATGGATCAAGCAAGTGGCTCAAACATATCAGTCTCACCTGCTCCAACTGAATCAAACAACCATACCAATGAATGCAGATTAATCAATTGTCATTCACACTTAGACAGCCCATAAGCCCGACTTGTTGGTAGCAGTTGGAATCAACACTCAAGCTTGGAGTGCCAATAGTGATGTCAGTATTGCAATACTGACATCATCTGGGCATATATTCACATGGAACATGGCACACTTATACGAAATCTGTAATAAGAGTATCACATCACGGAAATTGTTCAGCATCAATCAGTTTATCCTTCTTTTTTTTTGTTAAGATGTGGTAATATTAAAATCAAAGCAATCCATCACAATGACAATGTGTTTTGCACTAATTAATTTGAGCTGACCAAGATAGGTTGCAAAGTAATCTTTTCAGTAGAACTTTACGTGCAACATCCCAAATGGATGTTATTGGAATGAGATATGACATTAGTTGTCTTTTATTAGTGTCTATGCTGTAGAAGTAAAAGCTTTGTCATACATAACATGCCGAGGACTCCCGCCCTCTCTGCCATCTCATCAATCAACCCTTGTAAGTGGCCAAAACTGGCCTTAGAGGGCTAAAATGACCATGTCTATCTATCTATCTATCTATCTGTCTATCTATTTATCTATCTTTCTATCTAGCTATCTAGCTATCTGTCTAAACTGAACCAAATTAAAAACGCAAACTATTGTCAGGCCTTTAATTTTCTGTTTATGATTCAGATGGGCTGTTGAGTTTATCCCTAAGTATTGTATAACCAGTATCAAGGACTCAGTTCCATAAAATCATTTAATTCTGACCTTTGTTTGCAAATCTATGGCCTAGTTTATCATATTGGGGTATGCCCAATTGACTGGGGTGTCAGGCACCCCATAAAGCAAATCTCATGATTCCATGTGAAAGCTTGAAGAAAATGATGCAAAAGGCCACACAATTAATTTCAATTGGTGCCACTAAACTTGTTGAAATTTTGTTTTTTGGGAAGTCACCTCAGAGTTTGTCACACACAATGATATTCCAGTGGAACAATGCAACTATGGAAACAGGTCCTCGAACGGCCTGTACAAATGCAACAGAGTGAAAGGCTTATCGTTTATTAAAAGGACCTAGCACAACTTGTAAAGCAAGCTTGGAGAAACTTCAGCGCCATGTATGACTTCCTCATGCTTTTCCTACGGGGGTGGATGTGTGGTTGTGAGAAGAGCACGGGGATGGCACAGACAATACTGATTTTTACCTCTGCAGCTGTTACACAGGTTGCAAGAGGTCTTTCTGATGGACCCTGAGCCTTTTTTAATTCTGCAGTTATCGAATAGGCTATTGAATGACTTCTTTCCATGGTTGACTTTTTTGCATTGGAATAGCATTGTGTGTGACAAACTCTGACCTCACTTTTCAAAAACCTAAATTTTTAGCAAGTCAAGTGGCGCCAACTGAAGTCAATTTTATGGCCTTTTGCATAATTTTCTTCAAACTTTAACATGAAATCATTAAATTTGCTCTATGGGGTGTGTAACATATCGATCCGCAGGACCAATGTGATAAACTTGGCCGCAGACACGCAAAAAATTTACACACTTCAGCACCTTTATGCAGCAGAGTTCTTTGACACTTGATTACACATGTGCATACACTCACCCGCCCATCTGAAGCTTATAGAGAGAAATACAGCCCTGGAAATAGTTTTGCGTTTTTGATTTGGTTCAGTTTATCTATCTATCTTTCTATCTTTCTGCCTTTCTGTCTTTCTATCTATGAATGCATGGGGGGAAAGTAGATATTTTATTTAGATCCTTGACAATGCATACTGAGTTTACAAGCATAAGTACTAAGTAGGGATCGGAAATGAGGAACTACATTTATAAACTTTTCTTAGCATTCCTTGCCAGCTGCCAGATGATAACCATTATTACTGCTAAATGGCTTTTCTTGGAGATTAAGTCTTTAAATTCTACTTTAAGCATCTCATTAGATCCATCCTTAAATCTTTAATAACCAAGCTTGTGAGGATATTTTTTACCTTTTAGGCTTCCCGTAAAGCGAGTTAATTTACCTGCTTTCAATGAGCTTCCATAGTGATTACCCATCTAATCCATCTTGTTATTGAAATCGTTGCTTTCTGTTGCTAATTGAAGACATGCCTAGACAGAGGATCTACTGTGTGTCCTATATAGTATATACACAATATCATAATGTCTTTTACTTACAAGTTGTAGCTAGAGTCGGTCGGGGCAAGAAGCCCGGGTTAGGTGAGAGGCCCCCCCAGTCTTATATCCAAACTTACATTTTTGGTGCGTTTATCTATTGATAGGATTGAAGCTAGAGGCGTTTCGGATGACGTCACAAATTTTCAGGGCAAACAGCACCATACTATAGTAGTAATTAAAGAAAGAAAAAAATGTGCATAGTTTTTGTCACTTTGACTAATTCTTTGAAAGGGTTGTCAGAAATAACTTTTTTAAAAGTATAATGGATATCTGCATTGCTTCACTTTAGACTATTACATCGATATGATTTGGATCGTGTTTTTTGCATTTTAGTTCAAAATATAGAGGTCAAATTAAAATATGTGGGTTTGGGGCGAGAGGCCCCACATGATAAGGGGCATGAGGACCCCTTCACTGGGGGGTCGAAGCTGCTTCAGGAACCATTAATAATGTGTACTTTACATTTAAACTTGATAGAATAGCTAATTAAGATAGAAAAAAATCGGGTCCAAAATTGAAACAGGGCAAAAAATATTAAAAAATACATTTATGAATAGAAAAATTCTGAAATTCAAAAAAAGTAAATAGAACGTCTTAAAAATGATAGAAGAACCCCAAGAAATAACTTTTAGGCTGAATGCACTCGCAAAAAAAATTGCCATAGGATTATAATAGGGGGGCTTCTTGCCGGATGGGTGGGGTAAGAAGGCAATTTTAATTTTTTTACAAAAATGGCCGTAACTCCTTTATTAAAATTGGTAGACATTTGTTTCTCTAGTTATTAGTAGAGTCAAGTGATCCCTTCCTGACAGCTTAAGCATTCAAAAAATCGCCCATAAAAAGTAGGTCAAATCGCACCTCGAAGTTAACGGGGGCCGCATGCCCCGACCTACTCTACATCTATAAAGTAATAAGCAGGCCTCACTTGAGACTGTCTAGAATTATTTTAACAACATTGAAAATCTTTTAGACTAGATCGTATGTCATTGGTCACAGTTAATAAAATTTTGTCTTGAATTAATCAGGCGACTAAGTTAGTCATATTTTGCTGAAGTTTGTCAAATAAAAGGAGGAGCCACTTGTTCCACATTGCCTTAGCATGAGGACTGTTCCTCCAGTGACTCCAAAAAGTTGTAGGCCTATGTAGAGGCCATCCAGCAGCAACTGGAGACTTATCGCTCTAGAAATGTTCACTAAATCCTTTGATATGATTAAATTAATTAATTGAAAATGAAAGCCTTTTTAGCTGGTTATGCAAAAATTAGAAATCATTGATATGCTAGTCAAGATGTCAACTACATTTTCTGTCTATATCATGACAATACTTGGATTAAAGCATCCTCAGTGATTATCTACACAAGGAAAGATTGGTGGCACACAATGACCAATCAAGTCCTCACATCTCCATTTCATGTGCCACAATTTCAAAGTTAGACATAAAGCAATCCATTCTTTAAAAGGAACAAGGCATATGTTAGGCCTCCATACTTCAGTATAACTTCAATATAAGACACTTTTTTGTAGGGACCAATTCAGATCTGTGTTGCATACTCCAAATTAGGAAGTAATTGACATGGAAGGTCCCTTACTATTGGGACAAAAATAATCAGCCAAGTACTATGTGTCATCAATTTATGTGTACTGCAGTGGTGTTCTACTTGAGGGTACGCGTTCTTATTGAGTTGTGGACAGCGTTCTTATTGAGTTGTGGACAGCGTTCTTATTGAGTTGTGGACACGTTCTAATGGAGTATTTATGAGTAAGTGTCAAAATACTCAAATATTCAACTTCTCACAAAGTTCTGCTCTAATGTTCATAAGCACATGGAAAGGGTAACAATCCAAATATGCAAGTTAGAATTAATTGTTATAGAAATAGAAATTTCATGTTCATGATAGATAATGTCAAAGGCTCATTGCCTGGTTTGGTATCTGTGATTCCAACACTTGTATTTAGGCATGCCTAATCATGAGGTAACAGGTAGGTTTGTTAAATCACAGTTATATGAACGGTACATTGGAGGTAGATGTAACAGCACATACATAAGAAATCAATAGAATATTACAGATATGTGTTCGAAGAACCTCATATTTAATACTAGGTCCCTACAATTCTTTTTTTAAAAAGAATTTCTTGTTTACCTTAATTTTCAATATTTCTTGCTAATGTGAAATAATCTCTCCTAGACGTGGCATATTTGCCTTTCATGACCATTTAACATTATTCTAAGGGGTTCTGATGTTTCCAGGACCACATTTTCCTGTGTCAAGCTTCCTCACATACCAGTCAACAAATATAGAGAAGTTTTTTATATCTCAGACCACTCATATTGACATTTTTACAGCCTTATTTATGCATCCTCCTCAACTCGGCGCAACAAAAATCAGGGACAACTCACACTTTGTTATAGCAGCAAAGCTATGCAGGTATGCCTGTCGTTTTTGCCTTTCAAATGCAATATGTTGACGACTACCAACAAAATGAGCCATAAATCAAAGTCCTCTGGCAAAAATTGATTATCTTATGACCACTCAAAGAAGTGTAAACTTTTTTGGGTCACCCTGTACTGTGGACTGTAACTATTCTATCCCAACACTCAACCTTTTCGTTTAATCATTGACAAAGTGAGACATTATCAGCTTCAGTGCAGTCTCAAACTGACATTCCATGTGTATAAAACTGTATATGTTTTTCTTTTTTTTGGAATTCAATTGTACTGCATGTCTCTAAGTAATTTGTATGTCATAGACAGCTTTGAAAAAGCTATTGCTGACTCACAATAGCCCATGGCCAGACTGCTGTTCAAACACATGGAAGCTAAATTTAGGACAGCAGACTGGAGTTTGTAGCCTTGAAGGTCTATTGCAGTATTAGTTTGCAATTTTACAGATTGCATTGTCAAATTTGTAGTGTATTGTCAAAGTTGTATTTCTGTCTTTCAATATGTGTAGGCATTTTCTCATTAGTTTCAATGTTGAAATGCTGAAGGTCTGTAACGTAACATGTGAGAGCTAAGTCAGATTAGATGCCGAGCAGTCAGTCAAATGAAGTAACAATGATTACATGGGGTTTGTGTTTAATTTGGAATTAAGTTACCTTTTCCTTTCACGTGACACAATAAAGTATTCCCTTTACGAAAAAGTTATTAATATATTTCTCTCAGAAAATATGCAAATGACAGAGCATGGATTCGTTATTTATAAACATATAAAAATAACACTTGTGCTAAAGACTAAGACAAATTCTGTGTTTTCTCGGGTCCATTAGAGGTTACCAAGAGACGTTCTTGTTGTAATATATTGGCCATATTGACAAAATAAGGCTTGAAAAAAAGCCATGACGTGAAAACCTGTTGAGGATTCACCAAGACCTCAAAGAGAAAAATATATTTCTTTGCAGAATAGAGCTTCGGATGCTTGGTGACAGGAAAATGGTCTTATTACTGTGTACAATATTAATGACATTCACTCAGCTGAAATGATATATAGTATCCTTATAAAAAAATTTATCCTATACAAAAGGCTGCTCCACGATCTGAATGGACATGTCCACAATGCAGGGATGGCAGTGTCCTTGCATCATAGTGTGTGTACCCTCTCATTCTTCCAGAATGACAGAACCCAATTCATTTCCTTTTTTACAAGAAAAAAGGAAAGAGAATTGCATTTGTATAAAGTATTGATTTGCAAGTGGTGTACAACAGTCACCTTGCAGGACCCCCATTGTGCGGATGTTTACTTTTTCACTGCGTGTCTCTCAACCAATCAAGAACAAATCAAGAATGAAAACACAGTACCACAGCCCGACACTTCACATCCAAACTACACTGCCTACAGCAGACACTTTTCCTCCACATATGTGTAATTGCTTGCCACTTGCTGAACTTCTCACAACATTCAGACCACAACCTGCGAAGTCTGCAAAGAGTTTCTCATGGCTTCTTTCTCTTATAGTTCTGCTAACAACGGCTTCCTTCCAATTGACACTGGTGGGAGTCACTAGCCACAGGTCTGCTAAGTTTGCAATGCAAGCCTGCTGCAAAATATACCCTCGACTGAGGACTGGAATTTCTAGCAGTGTCATCTTATATCCGATGTGAATGAATGAGTACCTGTCATTCTGCTGACATTTAGCAACCTGAAGGCTTAGGAAGCTCAACAAAAGCAGCAAAGATGACAGAGAACCAGGAACCAAAATGAGAATTGCGAACCCCAAAAGAAAACACAAAATTTACAAATGTTTAATTTTACACAGAGGTGTTTCTTTGAATTCTAATTTAATCTAGGAAGCCATCAGATATTTGTCTGGAAAAAGAAAACCAGGATCAGTGGCCACCATTTTCATCAATCATCATAGCTCATATGCAATCAGCAGGACCGAAACTGCTGTTATCACTGATTATGATGACATCATGATGTCCTAAGAAATCTGGGACTCTAATTTTCTCGTCAACTTGCTGAAGTGAATTCTGATCAGGCTAATTAGTGATCACCCCGAAGTACACCCAATTATAGCTCTTTGTGGTTTAGCAGTCTACTGAAAAAAATTAAGCCAGTGACATCACAGAGCCAAGTTGAAAGTTAATTTTGAAACTGTTTGGACCGCTAATCCGCAAACAGCTCTAAGACCAGATACTTCACCTGCGAATCATGCATATAACATGCACTTCACCGATTCAAGCTTATTGCACTCAATGTCAATGCCAGTACATGTACATGGTCATAAATTGTCCGTTGCTTTTTCAATGGTTTGGATATGGTAAGATTGTTGCTAGAAATCACTTTAAATTTACTGTCTTATATGATATGTTGTGTGGTTTACCTGCACAGTGTGAACTCCGTTCTGAATAGATTACAGCTGTATCAAGGATTCAGTAAGCATCAGTGATATTATAATGAGGTGCATCATTTCACAGACACTTTGAACAAATAGTTTGGGTATGTTATTTGGTTCCAGAGGTTCATACCCGCGCGGCCTGCATTATGAAAATACTGAAAAGGGGTTTCGCATAAGCTTTTCTTTGTCTTTAACACACTTAACAATGATAACAATTATTACTGCTAAGTGGCTTTTGCAAGAGCTTAAGTCTTTAAATTCTACTTTAACCATTTCATTAGATTCATCCTTAAATCTTGAACAGCTCAGCTTCCAGGGATATTTTTTACCTTTAGGATTCCCTGAAAGCCAATTAATTTACCTGCTTTCAACGAGCTTCCAAAGTAATTACCAAGTCTAATCCATTTCACTACCATTGCTTTTAGTTGCCAATTTAAGACAAGCCTTGACAGAAAGTATACTTTACAAATGTGGGCACATTGTATGATCATCGTGAGATCCAGTGCAAGAAAAATTACAGATGTAATTTCTTCTTTTACATATGTTGCGATAAATATACTTTACTTACTTCAAATAAAATTGTCAGATTTATTCAAATTGCATCAAAGTACCAGGTGCATCCTCCATTAATTTTATAGATTCCATATACACTGTAATGAATAGATTAATATATTGAGCTACATTTTTAATTCATATTTAACTGCACTGACTGAACTACATCTCTAATCATATTGGCAGCATGGTTAATAACTCATCAAAATAAAAATAAATTCAAAGAGCATCGATTTTCATGTGGACCTTCAGCATGTTCAGCTGTAGCCAGAATGTTTTGAGTGACTGCTAGCCAATTCATTATTAATACCATACAATGCCATGCTTTTAGTTTATCAATATTGTACATTAGTATTATTTATGTTGAGGACATGTAGATGGCTGAATTCATTGGCATATACATCAGAGAGACTATGGTAGCTGGCTCATTGTGACGTTTGAGACCCAGACATTTTGCATTTTGAAAGCAGGTTTACGTATTTACAATTATTGGACCATCTGAGGTCAATAAGAATCCTATACATTTTTTGTCATCATTTCTTTGTCGTAATGACAACATACTGGTTGAAAATTTAAAGCCCAGTTAAACGGACAGGCTGGAAAAGCTACCAGGAGGCTCTGGAGAACTTCATTATGTTTGAAGACTACACTGAAAAAAATATATTGTGCAAAACAGACAAAATGAACGTTAGCTGGTGACCGTTGCAAATTTTGTGTATATCAGACAAGCTCTTTGGGTGAAATAGACAAGGAAATTGTCCTTCCTGATCAATGTTTTGTCTGATTTGATCAAAGAAATTTCCAAAATACACAGACCTTTTGTTTGAATTTACACAAAATTTTGGACTGACACCAGCTGACGTTCATTTTCTCGGTTTCACACAAACCCTTTTTTCAACAGTAAAATGGAAGTTGTATTGTAAAAATTGTAACCCCAACAAAGAACTCCATGGCCCCAGAATGGACAGTTTCACAATGCAAAAATGGCAGTGTCCTTGCAAACTAGTGTCCCCGCTCACCCCTAAAGAACAATAGAACCCTATATTCATCTTCTTTTTAATAAAGGGAACGGAGAGAGAAAATTACATAAGTATTGATTTGTGTGAGTTGTACAACAGTCACCTTCTAGGAAGCTATTGTGTGTATGCTTACTTTTTCAGTGCGTGTCTCTCAACCAATCAAGAACAAATCAAGAATGAAAACACAGTACCACAGCCCGACACTTCACATCCAAACTACACTGCCTGCAGCAGACACTTTTCCCCATATATGTGTAATTGCTTGCCACTTGCTGAACTTCTCACAACATTCAGACCACAACCTGCGAAGAGTTTCTCATGGCTTCTTTCTCTTAGTTCTGCTAACAAAGGCTTCCTTCCAATTGACACTGGTGGTAGCCACTAGCCGCAGGTCTGCTAAGGTTGCAATGCAAGCCTACCAGAAAGGTTAGTCACAAAACTGCAAAAAAATTACGACAACAAGCAGAATTGTTCAGAGGCAAACAAGTGCTGCTGTTTTCATGCACTAACTGTGTGACCTGTTTTTCTACATCTATATCACCTTTATTTAATAAAGCATACTCTCACTATAATTGGAAACAGTGAATTCAATGTCATCACAAGCAATGTCACGGATTATCATTCCTGGGATGGATAGATTATGGTAAGTACAGCTCTGTAAGGCCAGTTATGGATGAGCACGAGGTTTGATGAGATGCGAAGAGAGCGGTTCTACGTATTACAGGGCCACAAATTGAACACATCTCCTCCGAGCAACATCCAGTTGGGATTTGGCACTTGAATGCTCCCTGAAGTTTTTCTTTTTAAGATGTTCCATGAAAGTTGACTTGTGAACATGCAAACTTCATACAATCATACAACTATAACCAGAAACCATGATTTCTTGCTCATTGCAATCAATGCAATGTCCTAACAAAAGCTGCAGAGACGAAAAGGAGAACCAGGAACTATAACCAGAATGCCATCATAAGCACATGCAATCAGCAGGACAGAAACTGCCTTGTTAACGACTTATCGTTATAATGATATCCATGTCCTAAGAAATAAGGGACTCTTAGTTATCATGCCAACTTGCTGGAATGCCAGGGAGAAATTTGATCAGGCCAATTAGTGATCACACCAAAGTACACCAAATTAATACCAAAGAATACCTGCCAATTATTCATACAACACTTCATAGATTCTAGCTTATTGCACTGTATACATGTCAATGCTGCTACAATGACAGACTCAGACAGAGGTATGTTGCAAGAATTCACATTAAAGTCTATGGCCTTAGATGTTGTGTGGTTTAATATATAACAGTATTAACTCAATTAACTATGGCCATGACTGCTTGTTCTCATATTCTCTAGAACTTCTAATATCAGTATATCATACCAGTTGAACTACAAAACAAAACATCTGAATATGAATCTGAATCTGACTGAATCTGAATTTGTATAGCAAGGTATAACACTGACAACGCATCTTTTTTTAGAGCACAACAATGGCCAAACTACAAACAAAAGGTGATTTGCAGTTTTTCAAAATATATTTTAAAATTTCTTTAAAGGGTTCATATTAAAAAGGCATCTGCAATTATCATTAAGTGAAATGCAGACCAACTCAGTAAATCTTGTGGGACATCACTATATAATTCGAAGGCAAAGAGCCCTATAAATTATTTTATCATCACTAGCCACCAGTTTGATTCCTATTCACCAGTGCTGCTTAGATGTTTCTTTGTAAAATAAAAACGCCGAGAAAGGTCATTTTCTGGAAACACTGATAACCCTGCCAATTCCTGCAGCAAACCCTGCAGAACTGCCCAGTGGCATGATATCGATAGCAGATTGTGCTTACTCAGCATAAAATGGAGGCTAAATACAACACACTGGGATCAACTGAGGTGCGCCATATCAGGAACCCTTTGAACTTTCAGGTTGACATTCAGTCTGTGCAATCAGCTCCAAAAGAATTTGTGGAGAAAGTGTGAACATGCACTTTTGAAATGATGAGCTTTTTTATCAAGCCATTTCCAAAATTAATAGACAACCATTATTACTGCTAAATGGCTTCCCTTCATATTAAGTCTTCTGATTCCACTTCAAACATCTCAAAGATTCATCCTTAAATCTTCTGATAGTCCAGCTGACATAGTTCCTTAAGTAAATGCTTCCCTAGAAGCTAGCTGCTCTCATTGACCTGCTTTCGATGAGTTTCTAATATGATTACCAGTCCAATCCATCTTACTCTAGAATACTATTGAGCTCTTTCTGTTCCTAATCAGAGACATGCCTAGACAAAGAGTCTACTTTGTGTCTTACATTTATATATGTGTTTTACTTTTGGCCCCTTCTATATAAAGTAAGAAACCTGGTTAACTTGAGACTAATTGCATGTCTAGAATTACAATGACAAGCTCACCAAACTGTGAGAACTCATGTTCTCTCTGAGAGCTTGTGTGGCAGAAGAAGCATTTGTTGAGAATAGCCATTTCTGGGCCAGTCAGAGCCAGTTTGGATGATGAGTATGGTAAAAAGGGAACCACATGCCCTGGACAAAACCATCTAATCTGTCTAATTTTTGTAGTTATTCCAGAGATAAATTTCTCCTGTGACAAGGACTTTAAGACATGCCATTAACAGGTCATCAAATCAAAAATGGATTTTAGATTTCCTATGAATTATAATAATAAGTAAGTCTTTACATTTCTTCTTGAGCCTATTTCCCTGGGTGGATTCAGAGGGTGACAGCTCCATGAATCGCAATCAAGATTAAATTAGACTGAAAATGCACCAAGTACATGTATATCTACTATTATCTAGTGCTCTATCCATTTATAGATTCCATGTGTGTCTTTACATCAGATTCTATTTTTAATCTATATTTAACAGCACTGACTGAACTACATGTCTAATCATATTGGCAGCATGGTTAACGTGACGCAAGTAATAATTCATCAAAATAAATTTTTCAAAGAGCATCGATTTTCACGTGGAACCTTCAGCTGTAGCCAGAATGTTTTGTGTGACTGCTAGCCAATCCATTATTAACACCATACAATGCCATGTTTTAGTTTATCAATATTGCACTAGTATTGTGGTATATTGCACTATGCATGATGAAGAAATATGGCCACTACTAATGGTGTATAACTGGTAGATAAGAATGCATGATTCTACTACACTCTTGCTCATAAATATGGAATATAGGAAAACACGAAAACTACCATTGAATTATAGCTACCCCATTTGAATCCAATGGTTAAATGGCACTTTTAAGAACTTAAGTGGATTCCTGAAGAGTTATTTGAAGTCCTCACTTGAATATTTACTTAAATCTTTGAAAATTTGGGAGGCTGGAGGAAATTGAAAAAACGATGCAAAAAAGGCCAAAATATGAATTTTATATAGGGTTAGAAATCCATCCAAAATAGTTGATTTGTGAAAGTTACTGGCATCAAAGGATAGATTAACTTTTTAAATGAGTCAATTCATTGTCATTAGCATGTAGAACCTCCGAGACAAATAATCACAGCACATACAAAATGGGTCATATTTATGCTTGGTCCAATGGAACAGTTTTTTTACATTTTCAAATTCCAAGACTGCATGATTACCAGGAACGATTTATTGTTATTGAATTTTACACCCTATGTGTGCTCTAACAAAATGTACTATAATTTCAACTAGAAATTGTTTTGGCTTCTCGCAATTGAGAGTTTATCATAATTAATATGGTTGGTTTATCACCATTGTTCATAAAAACCTCAAAATAGGCAAAATCTACTCCAACCATTCATATCGGGTTAGTTGAGCCTCCTCTTAGCATGTTGAAGTTAATTTTATAAATCTGGACTCACCCAAAACAAGGATAAAAAACAAAACCAGGATCGTGGTTATTTCGGTATATTCCATATTTATGAGCAACATGCAGTGTAGATTTTGATTTCTGTATAATTTGTATTCCTACAGAATTTCTTCTTTTATCATTTTTAGACACACCATAAGTCTCAAACACATCACCTTATTGAATAGATGCAGCTGTAATTAAAACATATTTATGTGTGGAGTCTATGAACACACAGTACAACTCATTAGACTCTGCTTGGAGTATTTCTTGTGTCATATGAGCTAGAGAATTCAATGATATAACAACCTGAGTTACCTCAAGGATCAGATTGGTAATCATACTGGAGACAACTGAAAAATTGTCAATTGGCTTACTTTTGGCTCACTTTTATGTTTACCTAAAGTTTTATAAAAACTATAATTCAAAGCCAAGTTTTATCAACTAATCTAAAGAGGTGTCTTCAAATTCAAAACTTAAGCTTCTGACAAACCGTTATACTGGAGAAGATTGGCAATATTGCATATTCAAAAATGTTTATTTAAACACTTGCAATCAGTAGGTCAGATTAATTGCTATTCTTGTTATTGGGCTAATTGTGACATGAAGATGTCCTTAGAAATAGCGGACTCTACTATCAAGCCAAGGCTAGAATGCCTCTGGTAAAATTTGATCAGGCTAATTAGTGATCACACTGAAGCTTTTCCAACTAAGACCAGGAAACCCCTAGCAAGCATGCATATACAACACCTTTCACGCATAGCACCATGGTGTGCTGACTAGTGTCATGTCAATTCCTGAAGATGGAAACTTGACCTTCACAAGCTGCATTCCATGGTAATACAACAAATACGCTTCATTACCATCCATATTGGCCACTTGGAAAAGCAAAAATTCGTCCTTAACAATTTCTTGTGGATCACATCTTAAGAATCCATATTTCGAAACTAATATAATGTTTAACAAATATTATGATTCCGAAGTTCCTGTACAGCCCCATTAATAAAACTGAACCATCACAAAATATTTTCTTTGCATCTTGCCCTGTAAACACTATCTTTGGTTCTTTCTAAAGAATGCTCTGGCAATGTAAAACTGACAAGCAGAAACAAAATTTCATGCCACAAAAGGATGCTGAACGGAATGTCAAAAAATGGAAAGGCATTAACTGTTGTAGTTCTCCAAATCAGCCAAGGAGTGAGATGCAAAGCCTCTCCAACGATTTTCCTTTCAACAACAGATCAAAAATGTTTCCCTTAGAAAGAGTCCGAAAAAAACTAGGTATATTGTATGTATACAATAAATGCATTGATTTTTGTTACAGACAGTCCTCTACTTGTTATTTATTTTTTCACTAGGAGCAAGTAGGGGAGAGCCGGGCATGATGGGCCCCCGGGGCATGATGGGTTTGGGCTTTAACTCCAAAGTTTAACACTGGAGGAAGCTGATGTTTGTTGTTTAGAATACCTTTTGCTAACCTTTATTGAAGAAAAAAATGCATGGTTCAGATACCAATACTTTAGCAAATATTGCCCTTTCTAGGATTTTGAAGCCCTAACAACTTTTTTTCCTGACTTTCCAAGTGCGTTGTGATTATGCATAAGTGAATCAAATTAAGTGATATTTTAACAGCTGTCTTGTTTTACTTCCACAAAGAGATATATCAACATTTTGCATGAAAACTCTTTGATTTGACTTTATTCTTGGAAACTGGTGTATGAGGGCATTTACGAAAAATGAAGTTTAGGGCATGATGGGTCTCTTGATTGGGGCATGATGGGCCCAGGCCCATCATGCCCCATTTGAACTAAGCATATGTATTTCTAGCAATATAATAGTTGAAGATTGGCGAGAATGGACAATACTGTCTATTTCAATATCTATTGGTATTATCTTATTTACTACATCAGATATAGAATTACATAATTTGTATGCCAAACCACCTTTTATGATGTTAAATTTTCGTTTTTGGATTGTTACCTGCATTTTTTAGATGAAAAAGTGATTATGATTTACTGAGTTGGTTCAATAACTACCATTTATCATGTAATGCAAGTTTTAAATTAAGAATATTGGAATTATTTCAGTTTTACAACTATTATGCCGTAAGTACTGACCAAAATTTGAAGCTGCCCATCATGCCCCAACAAGGTGCCCATCATGCCCCACCCTTGCGGGGCATGATGGGCACCTGCCGAAAAATTAAAAGTGCTTATAACTCAAACACTATTTCATTGAGCATAACAAGATTTTCTATGCTTAAAGTAGAACCTAATGCAAAACCAGTCAGCAACAAATAGTAATTTTTGTAGGCATAGTGATGACATGGTGGACCTTCAAAGTTAAGGTGCCCTTCATGCCCCGCTCTCCCCTACACCAATCAAGAACAAATCGAGAAGGAAAACACAGTACCACAGCCCGACATTTTTCATCCAAACTACACTCCCTGTGGGAAGTTTTGTGTGATGTTTGAGATGCATTTCACATTTTTTCAGTGTTTTTGTAAATTATGTTAAAAATTCTTTTGGAGTCAGGAGTCACCAATTAAATTTTTGGCTCCCGACTCCGTCCCTGACTCCGACTCCACCTGAAAATCAAACTCAGACTCCAACTATATCCAGAAACCCCCGACTCAACAACTTTGACTCCAGACAATTTGGTATTATGATAATGTAAATGTTTTCAGTATTTGAGAGTCAATTTCTTATCGAAGATGATCTTAAATATCAGTCCATTGTTTCGACACTAACAGTATGTCAACAATGTAAGACCAACCCATTTAAAATGTTCCCCTTTGATCGAAGTAAAAATATTCCAAGAAACGGCGAGGCCAATGCAAACAATTTCAAAATCACTTACTATGGTTTCATGCACCAACTGTGTGACCTGTTCTTGAACAAGTGTGACAATTTTGTACAAGGCAAAGCATTCATAACCTAGCCAACTGGCTTTGGATTGGAAGTCAGTAATTTTGGTAGAATACTTATATAGTTCAATCAATCAATGCTGTTGTCAAAAATTTATAGAATGTGACTTAGATATAAAATAGAACACTTAAGAAACTTGCACAAAAGGTGTAAATTAATAGACTAATCCAGAGAGATAACACCACATAATTTTCTTAGAGAGCCACATACAGTGAGTGACAGGCTGCATAGCAGCTAGCATCATTATCATTAGGACAGAAACTGCCTGTTATCATGATGTCCTGAGAAATCAGGGACTTTAATTACCTCACCCACTGGCTGGAATGCCTGGGGTGGAATTTGATCAGGCTAATTAGCAATCACACCCAAGTACAAGCAATTAAGACCAGGAAATACCTGCCAATCATGTATACAGCACTATTCCTGCATGTAGTTATGTAATACACTTCAAGTCTACTTGTCAGTGTCACACTGTCACAGCATGCATGGTCTGAAGTATCAGCTGATATTTCCAAAGCTCACACATTTATGTAGTTAAGCATGTTGCCAGGAAGAAATTTCCAGTCTATGAGATCATATAGAAATACATGCGCCATGAGTTTACCTGCAAATTTGATTTACTAATTTCTTGAATGCATAGACTGGTATTCCCAAAGATGGAACCTTGAACTTCTCACAATGTTAGACATCAACAAGTTTTGGTTTTAATGATGAGTGAATGTTAGGAGGGTCAGTGCAAAGTAAAGTTGTGGCATTAAAATGTAAATATTGCAAGAACGACAGAAGCAAATACATTAGCCAATACAAAGATATATGATCCCAGACACCATCATTTTGATTAAGAAATGTCTATCATTTTTAAATAATAAATGAGATACTAAAACTTCCCTGATACGCTATCAGTGTAAAATATTTTGATGGCTTCGGTTTCAAATTTAGAGATGTGTTAGCTTCGTAACCAATGAAATCTCCAGGGTTCAATTTCCATTGATCACTAACATGAGTTTTTAAAAAGCTTTATATTTGACAGTGCGAACTTCATAAAAAAATCTCTTTCAGAAATACTCCCAAAAATACATATAAGAGCTGTGCCATAACATCAGATGAGGACTATCCAGTTACTGTCTAGCTACAAATATGAGCATCCCAAATAGATTTTTCAAGGGCTGCATATATGTGGAGATATCCAGAATGTTTGTGACAGTGCATTCATTCTATAGTATACCAACTGGTATTTACAATGATGATAATTATAAAGAATGATATACCCACTCTCCATAAAAAATAAAACAATCCTACTATCTTGTCACATTCTCATTCCAGTTCTGTTATTACCTTGTTTCTTACCGTTCATATATTCTTGTCCATGGCATTCTCGTGGCATACATCATGGATATGTTGATTGCCAGACAATGTGCATAGTTGGACACGAAGCCAATCTGGTTCAATCACACCTAATTGGGGAAGGAATAACCTGATTTCTTGCAGCCACAGGTTCATTTTGTGGCAGCATCAATAGAAAGAAACAGGAACGGTACAAAGGGAGGTTGCCTTTAGCTCCTGCCCTGCTCACTAATTTACTTGTTGTGGATGTTGTCAAATAGCTACCTGATATATGTTGAGCTCATTACCAACAATTGCACTGGATCTTGGGTTCAACTCATTATTATTTTCTGCATTGCCAGCAAATGAGCTGGCCTTGACATTCTGAATTTTAACCAAATATGAAAGACACTTGCACTATCCAATGAAAGTTGAGGTTATCAAAATTCACAAGTTATCTGTGAGTATAAAAAGTAATTTTTAAGTCCACTTCTTTGATATTACCTCAGGTGGTGTCTTGCATCCCAGGGGCATTCAGAAAACCCAGAGCAGATTTGAGTTAATGGCATTATCCATTTATCCACCCACACATTTGTACAAGGCTGTGTACAGAGACCCTTTTCCCACTCCAAATCAATGCACTTGTCACTTCATTTCCCGAAGACATAAGAGATGTGCACATTTGTACATCAGGAAAATGGGCTGCATGGCACAGATAATATTATGTTGAATGCAAAAAGGTTGAATGCTCTAGTATGCTCCACAACTACTACTACTCATTTCTTCAAAATTTTAGACTTTGGTTAATGCCTTTACAAAGTCAAAGTTTACATGAGTACCAACTCATGCCTTTTTAGCAAGATCGGTGGCTGATCAATGCAACTATGCAAAGTCATCTTATCAAGTCAGCAACATCTCAACAAAACAACTTCTGGCAATGCACTAAAAAAATGCTCTATAACATGCCGAAGAGAACCAGGGTGTCAAGATAGAATAATGATCATATTTCTTCCATCTGGGTGCATAACAGGCATTCCTTTGGAAAGACACGTGCTTGTCCAGTCCTCCTAATTTGCCTATCAAGATCATCTCCCTGCACCTTGAGAGCCCTGCGGCTTTCCCTGGCATTGGCCATTCTTAGAAGCTGTCTATACTGGAATGTAATAATGTAATATGCAACATTATTTCAGTTACGTATTGCTTCATTCTTCTTGCCTCCCATGTGGGTTGCATTGACATTGCAGTCACACTTTCTTTGTACCTACATATAGAGCGGTTTGACTTTGAAGTGGACTTCATACATTTCTGAAAAAGGAAATGTTGAGAAGAAAAGATCAGCAAAATATTTAATTGTGGTTTTGATTGCACCTTGCCATGAAATATACATTGAAAACAATCTCAGGAGTGTTGACAGTTAGTGGATAGTCTAGTAGGTCTCCCCATTACAAACAACAGACAACAAATCCGTATTTCCAAAAAGAAGAACGAGAAAATAAAGTTAATGCAAGACTATACATTCATTGAACAGTCAATGAGTTTTAAGGCCATTGCCAAAATCCAAAATTATTTTTCACGCACAACATGTATGACCCTTCTCTCCACATCCATGACACCTTGGCACCACAAGATTAACACAAATCTTGCCTCAATTCAATACTGGAATTCCATGCATCCACCAAACAAAGTCATCTCATATAATTTTCAGGAGAATACATGAAAGCTGTTATTTTGGTGATTTCTAACAAGCTGGAGGATTAAGAAGCTTTTAACCAAACCTCAAAAAATAGGAGGAACCCACCAGCATTCAGAGCTATTTGGAGCTGACTACTGGTCCAATTTTGCCCTTCAGAGTAGATCAAACCAATCTAGAATTACAGGTCTATGAGCGTTACGAGTGATGACTATCATACACAAACACAGACCAGATCATAAATTTGTGAAAAGTTAAATAAACAGGTGAAGATGGATATTTCCAAAGTGTATTTGTGTGGGTAATGTTATGCTATACGCCAAGGCATAAGAATAAGCTCAGCAAGCTGTCACCATGCATGCTATCTGAGCATAATGCCAGAACTGGTCTCTCAGGAAAGATCATGATCACTTCAGCTCACACAAAAACAGAGCAGGAACAAATCAAATCAATCACATTGCACCCTCAGGAAGTTGGTCTTGCTAAAATGGTTGCCCCAGCAACTGCTGTAAATGCCTCTATTGCATTAGAACTGCTAATTGACAGGAGACATGGCCAAGCTAAGTTTCTACAAAAAAAAACATTTTTAAAGCTGAAAATTTGCTTAAATTAGCAAAGATGTGAGGCTTTGGAGTGGACTGGTTGCTTCTCCGTGGGTTTAATGTCTGACTGGTTGGGGCTATATCCGCTTTTTTATCAGGAGCCCTATTAACGCTGGCCACACTTTTTTGAGTTGTTTATCAAGAGGTTATCCCTGTACCAGCATGACAAATTCTATCCACAGTTTCACAAAACTTCCAAATCCAAAAATGCAATGAATGTTTTACTGATTTTTGTCCTGTTAGTGGTTTTCTGCAGTACAAAATCATAAACAATCAGTCAAATCATGTATTAATCACACCAGAAAAATATACAAATATTTACGGACATTTCGGTCTTTTACAGAGATTTTCAGCAGGGTGAATGTAAACCCAGCAATAAGGGAATGACAGGGATCCAATACAATGTTGACCTCTTTCAAAATAATGAGAGATAGTTTGAGGAGGTGTGGATATAAATATGGCAAAATGGGTTTATCATAAAATACTAGTGGTAGAGCAAATCAGAGCAATCACATTGCCTCCCCAGGAAGATTGCATGGCCAAAGTTACCATATTGCTTTGAATTTACAATAAAGTTATCTTTTTCAAATATCTACTCCTTCAGGTGACGGCTTGCATACCAGGGGCATTCAGAAAACCCAGAGCAGATTTGAGTTAATGGCATTATCCACCCACACATTTGTACAAGGCTGTGTACAGAGACCCTTTTCCCACTCCAAATAAATGCACTTGTCACTTCATTGCCTGGAGACACACAAGACGTGCACCATGTTTATCAGGAAAATGGGACTCTATGGCGCAGAAATGTTGAATGCTCCAATCTGCGCCAGAAGTACTCCTACTCATTTCTTCAAAATTTAGTTTTTGTTCAGTGCTTTTATATTAGTATCAACTCATGCCCTTTAGAAAGTTTTGTCGCTGATCAATGCATCTATGCAAAGTCGTCTTATCAAGTCAGCAGCATCTCAGCAAAACCAACTGGTGGTGATGCACTTTGAAAATGCTCAAGAACATACCCAAGAGTAACCAGGGTGTCAAGATAGAATAATGATCATATATCCTTCCATCTGGGTGCATGACAGGAATTCACTTGGAAAGAAACGTGCCTGTCACCCTCCATTCAAGATCAAGATCATCTTTCTGTATCTGGGTATAGTAACTAGCTTTCCCGAGAATTTTTCTTCTTAGGAACTGTCTGCAGGAATGCATGTAGGCTTCACATATTTAAGTTACACACCTCTTCCAAAGTGGGTTGCATTAAACTGGCCTTGCTGTCTTACTTTCTTCGTACATGCAGAGTGGATTGACTTTGAAATGACAAACAATGTTGTGGACTTCATATAATTTTGAAAAAAAAGTTGAGAAGTAAAGATCAGCACAATATTGAAATTTTTAACCGCTGTAAATGCTCTGACAGTTCAGTCTGAGCAGAACTCATATAGGGAACACGACAAAATAAAATTTTATATGAAATAAGCCGGAGTACAGCTTTATTTTGACAGCTTGCAAGCTTCATAAAAAAAGTCCAAAAAGTCATTTCTTGTTACAGAAAAACTCCCAAAAATACATATAAGAGCTGTGCCATAACATCAGATGAGGACTATCCAGTTACTGTCAAGCTACAACTCTGAGCATCCCAAATGGATTTTTCAAAGGCTACGTATATGTGGAGATATCAAGAATATTTGTGACATTTCATTCACCCTGCAGTATACACTGGTCTCATCAACCTGGTTCAAATATTCATAGTCTATGTTTAAAGTAGTCAATAAAGAGTTGCACTACTTTGCGATAAAACAAAATCTGTCATCTCAAGTATTGCTAGTTTTAAAGGTTGGTTTCATTCCGAATTTGAACAAAATATATGACATACAATCATACATGTCCACTATCCTGTGAAGCTCGAGGTAATCAAAATGCCGAAGTGTTGAAAGTAATCTGTCTGTGCAAAAAGTAATAATTCTTAATATCGACTACTTTAATACTTCCTCGTGTGACGGCTTGCATACCAGGGGCCTTCAAAAAACCCAGAGCAGATTTGAGTTAGTGGTATCAGCAAGCCACACATTTGTACAAGACTGTGTACAGAGACCCTTTTCCAACTCCAAATCAATGCACTTGTCACTTCATTGCCAGGAGACATACAATATATGCACCATGTTCATCAGGGAAATGGGGCTGTATTGCACAGAAAAAATGAATGCCCCAATCTGCTACAGAAATACTGCATAGGGTGGTCCACATTCCAATGGGAAAAATCAAATCTCCTAAAACGCCCAATTTGAAAGTGGAAATTGATGACCACATAAGTAAAACAAACACATGCAAAATTTCAACCAAATCGGTTAATATTTAGAGGTGGCACAAAGCCCTAGAAGTTTATAATGTAATTCCTCATTCGCGCAACTGAAAAATTGGTCCATTTCCCAGATCTTTCTCAGAAGTGAATATTTTTTCCTGATTTTTTAGTACATTATAAAATTGGCATGGCAAAGTAATATCTGGGGGTTATCTTTTATTTACTATGAAAAAAGACTTGATAATTAACCTATGTAAATCTCTGCTGACCTGCTATGAAGCTTCATAAGTCAGACAGAATATCAGGACAGCATTGGGCATCCTGTACATACTAACAAAAAGGATACTTGATCAAAATAATACGCTGTTATAGCAAGATTTGCAAATACCGATGATTTTGAGGTCTGCCGATGGGCAATCCAATGTTAAACTTCAACTGCTTTGTGCCACCTCTAAATATCAATTGATTTTGCTGAAATTTTCACACAATACCTTCTATCCATATGACATCACCATTCAAGATTCAAATCTGAGAAATTCAGAAGAAAGAGACCATGCAAGATCATCCTATCGAGTCAGCAACATCTCAACAAAACTAACTTCTTGCATGCACTTTAAAATGCTCAAGAACATTCTCAAGAACAGTCAGGGTGTCAAGATAGAACAATAATCATATTTCCATCCATCTGGATGCATAACAGGCATGATTCACTAGGAAAGAAACGTGCCTGTCACCCTCCAGTCCTCCTAATTTGTCCTATCAAGATCATCTCCTTGCTTCTTGAGAGCTCTGCAGTAACTAGCTTTCCGAAGATTTTTTGCAATTCTTAGAATCTGTCTATACAGGAATGTAATATGTAACATATTTAAGTTACACATTGTGTCATTCTTCTTGCATCTCACGTGGGTTTCACTGCACTGACGTTGCAGTCTTACTTGTAGTGCATATTGGATGAATTTACTTAGATATCATGGACTTTACATATTTCTGAAAAAGGAAATGTTGAGAAGGAAAGATCAGCAAAATATTTAGTTGTGGTTTTGATTGCACCTTGCCATGAAATCAGTTCTCAGGTGTGTGTGTGTTGGAAGTTGGTCGATGGTCTAGTAGGTGTACCCATTATAGATTATATAAAAAAAACTCAAAAAGAGAGAAAAAATAAAGCCATTGCAAACAATACCTTTTAATTTAAACAATCATCGAGTTTCAAGGCCATTGCCTAAACCTTAAATCATTTTATTGTTTCATGACATCACCATAATACCACAAAATCTTACCTCAACTCAATAATGGAATTCCATGCATCTGCCAAGCAATGTCGTCTCATGTCATTTTAAGGAGAATGCATGAAAGCTGTTATCCTGGTGATATTTAACAAGCTGGAGTCTAAAGAAGCTTTTAACCATAACTGGAGCATTTAGAGGAAACCGTCAGAAGTTGGAGCCATTTAGAACAGACTAGTCATTCAAATTGCCAGACTAGAGCATGGATGAGCAAAAGTTAAATAAACTGTATGGTGAAGATACCAAAGGTAATTTGTGTAGGTTTGCTATGCTATACACCGAGGCATAAGAGCAATGCTGAGCGAGCTGTCACCATGCATGCTATCTGAGCATAATGCCAGAACTGGTCTCTCAGGAAAGATCATGATCACTTCAGCTCACACAAAAAAAGTACAGGAACAAATCAAATCAATCACATTGCACCCTCAGGAAATTGGTCTTGCCAAAACGGTTGTCCTAGCAACTGCTGTAAAAGCCTCTATTGCATTAGAACTGCAAATTTTTTACAAAAGTACATTTTGAAGGCAGAAACAAGCTTGAATTAGCAAGGATGTAAGGCATTGGGATCAGCGGGATGCTTCTGGGGTTTAATGGCTTACTGTTTAACCAGTACCGTAATGAGAGTTTTTTTTTCTTGCTTGTTGATTTCTCAACTGACCAGCAAAAAAGTTTTATTGAATTTTATTTGTCCTCTTCTAAAATAAAGCCTAAAATATAATATATTTATTTTATGTTTTCTATTATATGAATTATTGCTTTGCGGCCAGCAATGAAAATACAATGCCTTACTTTTGAAAAACAAAAAATGGTGGCTTGTCATGAAGGACCACTGAAGGTGGATGACAAATGACATGGTCTTAGCAACTAGAATACATATGCAATTATTGAGCTTCAACCAAAGTCTTCCTGCCAGCAATGCTCAACAAATTCAGCTTAGGTTCTCCGTGCACAAGGACATCACCCTGAGTGTTGTCAAGATATGTGGAGATAATAATGAGTGTGTTAACTTCCATCTGGGTACATGCACCTCAGGTCCTCAGGCACTGACTTGGAAAGAAACGTGCCTGTCGCCTGCTCAGTTCTCCTAATTTGCCATATCAAAATCTGGTGCAGGCTCCTTACTTGAGAGTGCTGAAGTGGCATTGCGTCAGCTGGCTTTCCAGCCATTCGTAGAAACCATTGAGCTACTTATATCACATAATTAAACTTAAGCACCGCTTCAGCCCAAATTATGAGTGCTATATCTTACCACTATAAAAAATATTCAATTACCTTCCCTAGTTTTAATCTGTATTTTACCAGAAAAACAAGCATCATTTCAAATATTTAGTAATATATAAGATTGGAATACACTTTACCATTAAAGATAATTTTAAAAACCGAATCAGTAGTTAGAATTCTTAGAAAATTAGATAAAATAGTTTAACAGTTTACCAGTTTTAAGAGTATGCCAAAAATCAACCTTATTTTGAGCATGCGAAACCCTATACCCTATATCCAAGACACTTCAGTATCACAGGAATACCAAAATAATCTTCTCTCAACTGAAAACCAGGATTGAAGAGATTTGAAAAGTAATGTTGCCTGATACATTAGAGCAGTCATTCTGATGTTGAAGGTTCAAGAAGCTTTTGAATAAGACATGCAAAAGAATTTTGAGCTATTTAGAGCAGGCTATTCAATCTTGCATTTCAGGGTGGATAGAACCAACTTTGAATTGTAGGTCTATATTATGACAACCATTTGAAGATAATATCAAGGACAAGTGAGAAATAGATTGGTGTAGTCTGAATTAAGAGAATTCTTGTGGGTTAGCCAAGCCATTTACCATGGGCATTGGGTAATGTAGTCTGTCTAGTTGTCAGCGGGCATGCTATCAGAGTATGATGTCAGATTTAATGTCTCAGAATACAGTACAGACCAAAATAAAGTACGACTACCACAGCAAGAAAGAAGCCACTACTTTACCCTTTCACACCTTTTGGCTACCTCTGAATCACTTCCTACCTTTACCTACTTGAAACAGCCTTTTAAGATTACATTAAAATTGCATTTAAACAACACCAATTTAAACTCCATCACCCCCATTGTGTTTGATTTATTGATAATTCACCCCTTTGCTAATTGCAATTACATTGTTAGTCATCTTAATAGAGTTCTAAATATGGGCTAAGGTTGTTGTTAGGAGTCAAAGGTGGTTGTAAGGAGATTTGGGGTGGAGAGGAGAAAGGAGGACAAAATAGGTAAACAGAGGACTTCTGACATGCAGAAAATTTTACCAGCTAAAACAAAAACAGAACAAATCAAATCTAATATATTGCACCCTCTGACTTGCAACTTTTGAAATGGTCCTGATGGCATTAAGAACATCTAACAGTGATGTAGTCATGGCCGGGACATCCGACACGGAGACCGCTCGTAATCAAAGAATATGAAATATGTTTAAATGGTAATAGACTAATGCAAGTGAACACTTCAGGTATTTTCTGGCTTTAAATATAGGGCTTCGCATTATCAGGGGACAAACTTTCTGTAGCCAACTGAGCTCATATAGAAATACATGCGCCATGAGTTTACCTGCAAATTTGATTTACATATTTCTTGAATGAATAGATTGGTATAACCAAAGATGGAACCTTGAACTTCTCACAATGTTAGACATCAACAAGTTTTGGTTTTAATGATGAGTGAATGTTAGGAGGGTCAGTGCAAAGTAAAGTTGTGGCATTGAAATGTAAATATTGCAAGAACGACAGAAGCAAATACATTAGCCAATACAAAGATATATGATCCCAGACACCATCATTTTGATTAAGAAATGTCTATCATTTTTAAATAATAAATGAGATACTAAAACTTCCCTGATACGCTATCAGTGTAAAATATTTTGATGGCTTCGGTTTCAAATTTAGAGATGTGTTAGCTTCGTAACCAATGAAATCTCCAGGGTTCAATTTCCATTGATCACTAACATGAGTTTTTAAAAAGCTTTATATTTGACAGTGCGAACTTCATAAAAAAATCTCTTTCAGAAATACTCCCAAAAATACATATAAGAGCTGTGCCATAACATCAGATGAGGACTATCCAGTTACTGTCTAGCTACAAATATGAGCATCCCAAATAGATTTTTCAAGGGCTGCATATATGTGGAGATATCCAGAATGTTTGTGACAGTGCATTCATTCTATAGTATACCAACTGGTATTTACAATGATGATAATTATAAAGAATGATATATTCACTCTCCATAAAAAATAAAACAATCCTACTATCTTGTCACATTCTCATTCCAGTTCTGTTATTACCTTGTTTCTTACCGTTCATATATTCTTGTCCATGGCATTCTCGTGGCATACATCATGGATATGTTGATTGCCAGACAATGTGCATAGTTGGACACGAAGCCAATCTGGTTCAATCACACCTAATTGGGGAAGGAATAACCTGATTTCTTGCAGCCACAGGTTCATTTTGTGGCAGCATCAATAGAAAGAAACAGGAACGGTACAAAGGGAGGTAGCAAAATATTTAGTTGTGGTTTTGATTGCACCTTGCCATGAAATATACATTGAAAACAATCTCAGGAGTGTTGACAGTTAGTGGATAGTCTAGTAGGTCTCCCCATTACAAACAACAGACAACAAATCGTTATTTGCAAAAAGAAGAACGAGAAAATAAAGTTAATGCAACCTGTACATTTATTGAACAGTCAATGAGTTTTAAGGCCATTGCCAAAATCCAAAATTATTTTTCACGCACAACATGTATGACCCTTCTCTCCACATCCATGACACCTTGGCACCACAAGATTAACACAAATCTTGCCTCAATTCAATACTGGAATTCCATGCATCCACCAAACAAAGTCATCTCATATAATTTTCAGGAGAATACATGAAAGCTGTTATTTTGGTGATTTCTAACAAGCTGGAGGATTAAGAAGCTTTTAACCAAACCTCAAAAAATAGGAGGAACCCACCAGCATTCAGAGCTATTTGGAGCTGACTACTGGTCCAATTTTGCCCTTCAGAGTAGATCAAACCAACTTAGAATTACAGGTCTATGAGCGTTACGAGTGATGACTATCATACACAAACACAGACCAGATCATAAATTTGTGAAAAGTTAAATAAACAGGTGAAGATGGATATTTCCAAAGTGTATTTGTGTGGGTAATGTTATGCTATACGCCAAGGCATAAGAATAAGCTCAGCAAGCTGTCACCATGCATGCTATCTGAGCATAATGCCAGAACTGGTCTCTCAGGAAAGATCATGATCACTTCAGCTCACACAAAAACAGAGCAGGAATAAATCAAATCAATCACATTGCACCCTCAGGAAGTTGGTCTTGCCAAAATGGTTGCCTCAGCAACTGCTGTAAATGGCTCTATTGCATTAGAACTGCTAATTGACAGGAGACATGGCCAAGCTAAGTTTCTACAAAAACATTTTTAAAGCTGAAATTTGCTTAAATTAGCAAAGATGTGAGGCTTTGGAGTGGACTGGTTGCTTCTCCATGGGGTTTAATGTCTGACTGGTTGTGGCTATATCCGCTTTTTTATCAGGAGCCCTATTAACGCTGGCCACACTTTTTTGAGTTGTTTATCAAGAGGTTATCCCTGTACCAGCATGACAAATTCTATCCACAGTTTCACAAAACTTCCAAATCCAAAAATGCAATGAATGTTTTACTGATTTTTGTCCTGTTAGTGGTTTTCTGCAGTACAAAATCATAAACAATCAGTCAAATCATGTATTAATCACACCAGAAAAATATACAAATATTTACGGACATTTCGGTCTTTTACAGAGATTTTCAGCAGGGTGAATGTAAACCCAGCAATAAGGGAATGACAGGGATCCAATACAATGTTGACCTCTTTCAAAATAATGAGAGATAGTTTGAGGAGGTGTGGATATAAATATGGCAAAATGGGTTTATCATAAAATACTAGTGGTAGAGCAAATCAGAGCAATCACATTGCCTCCCCAGGAAGATTGCATGGCCAAAGTTACCATATTGCTTTGAATTTACAATAAAGTTATCTTTTTCAAATATCTACTCCTTCAGGTGACGGCTTGCATACCAGGGGCATTCAGAAAACCCAGAGCAGATTTGAGTTAATGGCATTATCCACCCACACATTTGTACAAGGCTGTGTACAGAGACCCTTTTCCCACTCCAAATAAATGCACTTGTCACTTCATTGCCTGGAGACACACAAGACGTGCACCATGTTTATCAGGAAAATGGGACTCTATGGCGCAGAAATGTTGAATGCTCCAATCTGCGCCAGAAGTACTACTCCTACTCATTTCTTCAAAATTTAGTTTTTGTTCAGTGCTTTTATATTAGTATCAACTCATGCCCTTTAGAAAGTTTTGTCGCTGATCAATGCATCTATGCAAAGTCGTCTTATCAAGTCAGCAGCATCTCAGCAAAACCAACTGGTGGTGATGCACTTTGAAAATGCTCAAGAACATACCCAAGAGTAACCAGGGTGTCAAGATAGAATAATGATCATATTTCCTTCCATCTGGGTGCATAACAGGCATTCACTTGGAAAGAAACGTGCCTGTCACCCTCCATTCAAGATCAAGATCATCTTTCTGTATCTGGGTATAGTAACTAGCTTTCCCGAGAATTTTTCTTCTTAGGAACTGTCTGCAGGAATGCATGTAGGCTTCACATATTTAAGTTACACACCTCTTCCAAAGTGGGTTGCATTAAACTGGCCTTGCTGTCTTACTTTCTTCGTACATGCAGAGTGGATTGACTTTGAAATGACAAACAATGTTGTGGACTTCATAATTCTGAAAAGAAAGTTGAGAGGTAAAGATCAGCAGATTCAGCACCATATTAAAATTTTCAACCGCTGTAAATGCTCTGACTGTTCAGTCACAGCAGAACTCTTGTTTAAGGTGGCTCGATACTCGTGAACTTTCCAAGATAGGATTTCTTAAAAACAGTTTAGAATGATCCAAAATATAGTTTATAGCAAGGATAAGTAAACAAAAGTGGTTGCTACCAGCCTTTAAAAAAATATATTTGAGGTTATGTACCAGAAAGTCAGTCCACGCAAACCTGAAAAACTAAATTTTTTTCTTATTTTTCCTACTGTGAAGTTTGTTCTGCCATTCAGTGGTCATGCATCCCATATTATGCAATGAAGCATGAAATTAAAGAAGACACTTTCACGGAAAAGGTGATTACAATTTCAAAGATATATATATTTAGTTTAAAGGACTTTCCAAGGGGCTCGGAACATAAGTTTCGATTTTGACAATTTTAACTTTTTTTATAAACCATGGCGCTAAAAAAAATTGACGAGATAGGATTTTTTATTTCTTTGTCATTTATTTCCAAAAATAGTTGGGAACAACATGATGATATAGACAACCCTTCCTACCACACTTCAAATTGATATAAACATTTATTTATATCACAAAGTCATATTTGAGAAATTAGACCTGCTTGCCGAAAATCGCCTGTAAAAATTGTCTGTTTTGAGTATCAAGTTGAATCTCCGGCTGTATGTAGTACTCTTCATGGCGCATCTAATGCTCCAAACGAGAAGTCTCTAACCCCAATAGAAGTGGCGCAAATTGCAAACGAAGCGGCCGATGCATGAAATTCTCTGAATTAAAAAAAGACCTTGAAGCAGTGTCAGCACAGTGGTGACGTTACGATAGATAGGGCCTGCCTGGCTGCGCGGAAATATGTGCAGGTGACGTAATTTCATGGGTAGCGAGCCACCTTAATAGGGAACACGACAAAATAAAATTTTATATGAAATAAGCCGGAGTACAGCTTTATTTTGACAGCTTGCAAGCTTCATAAAAAAAGTCAAAAAAGTCATTTCTTGTTACAGAAAAACTCCCAAAAATACATATAAGAGCTGTGCCATAACATCAGATGAGGACTATCCAGTTACTGTCAAGCTACAACTCTGAGCATCCCAAATGGATTTTTCAAAGGCTACGTATATGTGGAGATATCAAAAATATTTGTGACATTTCATTCACCCTGCAGTATACACTGGTCTCATCAACCTGGTTCAAATATTCATAGTCTATGTTTAAAGTAGTCAATAAAGAGTTGTTGATGTCTATTGTTACATCTATAGGTGATTCATTGCTTTGCGATAAAACAAAATCTGTCATCTCAAGTATTGCTAGTTTTAAAGGTTGGTTTCATTCCGAATTTGAACAAAATATATGACATACAATCATACATGTCCACTATCCTGTGAAGCTCGAGGTAATCAAAATGCCGAAGTGTTGAAAGTAATCTGTCTGTGCAAAAAGTAATAATTCTTAATATCGACTACTTTAATACTTCCTTGTGTGACGGCTTGCATACCAGGGGTTAGTGGTATCAGCAAGCCACACATTTGTACAAGACTGTGTACAGAGACCCTTTTCCAACTCCAAATCAATGCACTTGTCACTTCATTGCCAGGAGACATACAATATATGCACCATGTTCATCAGGGAAATGGGGCTGTATTGCACAGAAAAAATGAATGCCCCAATCTGCTACAGAAATACTGCATAGGGTGGTCCACATTCCAATGGGAAAAATCAAATCTCCTAAAACGCCCAATTTGAAAGTGGAAATTGATGACCACATAAGTAAAACAAACACATGCAAAATTTCAACCAAATCGGTTAATATTTAGAGGTGGCACAAAGCCCTAGAAGTTTATAATGTAATTCCTCATTCGCGCAACTGAAAAATTGGTCCATTTCCCAGATCTTTCTCAGAAGTGAATATTTTTTCCTGATTTTTTAGTACATTATAAAATTGGCATGGCAAAGTAATATCTGGGGGTTATCTTTTATTTATTATGAAAAAAGACTTGATAATTAACCTATGTAAATCTCTGCTGACCTGCTATGAAGCTTCATAAGTCAGACAGAATATCAGGACAGCATTGGGCATCCTGTACATACTAACAAAAAGGATACTTGATCAAAATAATACGCTGTTATAGCAAGATTTGCAAATACCGATGATTTTGAGGTCTGCCGATGGGCAATCCAATGTTAAACTTCAACTGCTTTGTGCCACCTCTAAATATCAATTGATTTTGCTGAAATTTTCACACAATACCTTCTATCCATATGACATCACCATTCAAGATTCAAATCTGAGAAATTCAGAAGAACGAGACTATGCAAGATCATCCTATCGAGTCAGCAACATCTCAACAAAACTAACTTCTTGCATGCACTTTAAAATGCTCAAGAACATTCTCAAGAACAGTCAGGGTGTCAAGATAGAACAATAATCATATTTCCATCCATCTGGATGCATAACAGGCATGATTCACTAGGAAAGAAACGTGCCTGTCACCCTCCAGTCCTCCTAATTTGTCCTATCAAGATCATCTCCTTGCTTCTTGAGAGCTCTGCAGTAACTAGCTTTCCGAAGATTTTTTGCAATTCTTAGAATCCGTCTATACAGGAATATGCAACATATTTAAGTTAAACATTGTGTCATTCTTCTTGCATCTCACGTGGGTTTCACTGCACTGACGTTGCAGTCTTACTTGTAGTGCATATTGGATGAATTTACTTAGATATCATGGACTTTACATATTTCTGAAAAAGGAAATGTTGAGAAGGAAAGATCAGCAAAATATTTAGTTGTGGTTTTGATTGCACCTTGCCAATAAATATACATTGAAGCTAAAAACCAGTTCTCAGGTGTGTTGGAAGTTGGTCAATAGTCTAGTAGGTGTACCCATCATATTATAACCAATATAGAAAAAAACTCAAAAAGAGAGAAAAAATAAAGCCATTGCAAACAATACCTTTTAATTTAAACAATCATCGAGTTTCAAGGCCATTGCCTAAACCTTAAATCATTTTATTGTTTCATGACATCACCATAATACCACAAAATCTTACCTCAACTCAATAATGGAATTCCATGCATCTGCCAAGCAATGTCGTCTCATGTCATTTTAAGGAGAATGCATGAAAGCTGTTATCCTGGTGATATTTAACAAGCTGGAGTCTAAAGAAGCTTTTAACCATAACTGGAGCATTTAGAGGAAACCGTCAGAAGTTGGAGCCATTTAGAACAGACTAGTCATTCAAATTGCCAGACTAGAGCATGGATGAGCAACAAGTTAAATAAACTGTATGGTGAAGATTCCAAAGGTAATTTGTGTAGGTTTGCTATGCTATACACCGAGGCATAAGAGTAATGCTGAGTGAGCTGTCATCATGCATGCCATCTGAGCATAATGCCAGAACTGGTCTCTCAGGAAAGATCATGATCACTTCAGCTCACACAAAAACAGAGCAGGAACAAATCAAATCAATCACATTGCACCCTCAGAAAATTGGTCTTGCCAAAATTGTTGCCCGTGCAACTGCTTTAAATGCCTCTATTGCATTAGCACTGATAATTGACAGGAGACATGGCCTAGCAAATTTTTTACAAAAGTACATTTTGAAGGCAGAAACAAGCTTGAATTAGCAAGGATGTAATGCAATGGGATCAGCGTGATGCTTCTGGGGTTTAATGGCTTACTGTTTGACCGGTACTGTAATGAGAGTTTTTTTTTCTTGATTGTTGATTTCTCGACTGACCAGCAAAAAATTTTTATTGAATTTTATTTGTCCTCTTCTAAAATAAAGCCTAAATATATATATTTATCTCATGTTTTCTAAGATATGAATTATTGCTAAGTGG
Source organism: Platynereis dumerilii (assembly GCA_026936325.1). NCBI lineage: Eukaryota > Metazoa > Annelida > Polychaeta > Phyllodocida > Nereididae > Platynereis > Platynereis dumerilii. The sequence goes on along the minus strand of JAPTHN010000001.1, from coordinate 26,710,634 downwards.
CCAACAACAAAAATACACAACCTTACCTGGGAAAAACACAAATAGGGGACTTGTCAAAAAGAGCCACTGGAACTGGATGCCAAAATAACATGGTCTTAGCAACTAGAATACATATGCAATTATTGAGTTTCAACCAATGTCTTCCTGCCAGCAACCCCTTAAAAAATTCAGCTTAGGTTCTCCATCCACAAGGACATCAGCCTGAGTGTTGTCAAGATATGTGGAGATAATAATGAGTGTGTTAACTTCCATCTGGGCACATGCACCTCAGGCACTGACTTGGAAAGAAACGTGCCTGCCGCCTGCTCAGTTCTCCTAATTTGCCATATCAAAATCTGGTGCAGGCTCCTTACTTGAGAGTGCTGAAGTAGCATTGCGTCAGCTGGCTTTCCAGCCATTCGTAGAAACCATTGAGCTATTTATATCACATAATTAAACTTAAGCACCGCTTCAGCCCAAATTATGAGTGCTATATCTTACCACTATAAAAAAAAATTCAACTACCTTCACTAATTTTAATCTGTATTTTACCAGAAAAACAAGCATCATTTCAAATATTTAGTAATATATAAGATTGGAATACACTTTACCATTAAAGATAATTTTAAAAACCAAATCAGTAGTTAGAATTCTTAGAAAATTAGATAAAATAGTTTAATAGTTTACCAGTTTTAAGAGTATGCCAAAAATCAACCTTATTTTGAGCATGCGAAACCCTATACCCTATATCCAAGACACTTCAGTATCACAGGAATACCAAAATAATCTTCTCTCAACTGAAAACCAGGATTGAAGAGATTTGAAAAGTAATGTTGCCTCAGAGCAGTCATTCTGATGTTGAAGGTTCAAGAAGCTTTTGAATAAGACCTGCAAAAGAATTTTGAGCTATTTAGAGCAGACTATTCAATCTTGCATTTCAGGGTGGATGGAACCAACTTTGAATTGTAGGTCTATATTATGACAACCATTTGAAGATGATAGCACGGACAAGTGAGAAATAGATTGGTGTAGTCTGAATTAAGAGAATTCTTGTGGGTTAGCCAAGCCATTTACCATGGGCATTGGGTAATGTAGTCTGTCTAGTTGTCAGCGGGCATGCTATCAGAGTATGATGTCAGATTTAATGTCTCAGAATACAGTACAGACCAAAATAAAGTACGACTACCACAGCAAGAAAGAAGCCACTACTTTACCCTTTCACACCTCTTGGCTACCTCTGAATCACTTCCTACCTTTACCTACTTGAAACAGCCTTTTAAGATTACATTAAAATTGCATTTAAACAACACCAATTTAAACTCCATCACCCCCATTGTGTTTGATTTATTGATAATTCGCCCCTTTGCTAACTGCAATTACATTGTTAGTCATCTTAATAGAGTTCTTAATATGGGCTAAGGTTGTTGTTAGGAGTCAAAGGTGGTTGTAAGGAGATTTGGGGTGGAGAGGAGAAAGGAGGACAAAATAGGTAAACAGAGGACTTCTGACATACAGAAAATTTTACCAGCTAAAACAAAAACAGAACAAATCAAATCTAATATATTGCACCCTGTGACTTGCAACTTTTGGAATGGTCCTGAAGACTCCTGATGGCATTAAGAACATCTAACAGTGATGTAGTCATGGCCGGGACATCCGACACGGAGACCGCTCGTAATCAAAGAATATAAAATATGTTTAAATGGTAATAGACTAATGCAAGTGAACACTTCAGGTATTTTCTGGCTTTAAATATAGGGCTTCGCATTATCAGGGGACAAACTTTCTGTAGCCAACTGCCCTTAGTTGACAGTTTATTTAGCGGGCTGATGGCCCAGACCACCGACACAATTAATACAAGGCTGCACACAGAGACCCTTTTCCCATTCCAAATAAATGTGCGCTGTCACTTAAATGCCTTGAGACCCAAAATACAAAGTAAAGGTAGATTTTTCCATTATATAAAGTACTTAGCTAGGGCCACTGAATTGCTAATGAATACAAGGCTAAAATAAACAGAGATGCTAAATCTTAAATTTCTCAGCAATTGAATAATGACTTTATCAAGTAATATTAACTTTTCAGGCACTTGCTGCATGACCTATTTCTCCAGAATCCACATCCATGACACCAAATTTGACGAAAAATTCCAAGTCACCTGCCATGGAAGCAATGTTATCCATGAGGCAAAAGCCTAGATCTACGTATGTCAATCTGATGACATTTAACAAGCCAGAGGCTCATGAAGCTTTACAGACTACAGAGGCAGCAAAAATGAGGTGTCAGTGCAAATGGTGCCATAATTCAGAAATAGGTTAAGCAAACTTTGGATCTTGCTTCACTATATTTATGGTAGGGAAAGCTTCGTGTGGTACCAGAAACTTCTTCTACAGAATAATTACTGATACATACCCCCATGCATGCTAGCAAATTAGAAAATTACAAAAATTAAAAAAATGTCTAAATAGCTGCTCCATTAGGAAAGATCATGATCCTTTTAGCCACCAGACAAAACAGGAACAAATCTAATCAGTCACACTGCACCCTCAGGAAGATGCAGTAGTTATAAAATAGTTGCTTTATAAGTTTATATTGTAGCAAAACACATCCATAGCAAAGAACTCGAGTAAGTGTAACAATACAGTGCACATGATCGGCAGATCTTTCTAAAGTATTTTCTGTTATACCTTGGTAGAATGGCATATTAGCCTGATCAAATGTTACCCCAGGCATTCATGCCGATTGAACGATGATTGAATTCATCATTTCTTGGACACCATGATGTCCTCATTATTGCAACACACAGATTCTGCCCTGTTGATTGCATAATTATGAGCTTATAATGAGGGCGGCAGCCATTGTTTAATACCTTCTTCAGATATCGGCTACTCAGATTAATAATAGGCTAACGCTAGGTTCAGAGAGAATTTCCGTGAACACTTCTCTTTGCCATGTCTCCTGTCAAATTCTACGTTCTAATGCAATAGAGACATTTACAGCAGTTGCTAGGGCAACCATTTTGGCCAAGACCATCTTCCCGGAGGTGCCAAGTGATTGATTTGATTTGTTCCTATTTTGTCTGAGCTTAAATGATCATGATCTTTCCTGATAAACCACTTCTAGCATCATGCTCTCATGGCATGCATGGTGTGAGATCTTCAGGCAATTTCTAGATCTTCCTTACACATTCCAAATTCATTGTATTAGAAAAATTGTTCTGAATTGAAATGGTGGTATTGAAGGCTTTTAAAAGTTAAATGCATACCACTGAGATTTAACATGATATTGTAAACATTTAATTTTTCATATCACTGAAGGGAGATGGGTCATGCAACTCATGCATGGAAGTGCAAATTGCACCACACATGCTCATAGTACCGGTCAGATAAAATTTTGGAATGTTTAATCATATTAAATTCCATTGTGCCATATATACTAAACAATACTGTTATTGTACATGTAATACATTGCCACTGTAGCAAGCAGTTGTCAAATAAATCACATACTATTAGCTGAATGCAAGCCCAGAGTACACAACGGCAAGTTGAACACAGGTTGCAGTGCAACCATCTCAAAATACATCAGGGTGGCCATTGACAACATTCACAACAAGTAAATTAGTGAGCAGTGCAGAAGCTAAAGACAACCTCTCTTCTACATTTCCTGTTTCTTTTATTGATGCTGCCAAAAAAAGAACCTGTGGCTGCAAGAAATCAGGTTATTCCTCCCCCAAATTAGGTGTGATTGAGCCAGAATGGCTTAGTGTCCAACCACATTGTCGGCACATCTTTCTGTTATGTTCAATCAGATCACAGATTCCACCAACGAATATGATATGAAATCAGTTCATAACACCAATATAGAGTATGATGAGATCTAGGGTTTACACGGTGTTGGTAATGGAATGTGACATTGCAATACTGAGAGGTCATATGATTATTCAATGAAACACATTAATAAGATAATATCACAGATAGAGAGATGAGCAGAAAGATAGAATGGATTTCCCAGAAGGAAATATATCACTGCCTAGCATTACAAAATCCACTCACACAAAATAATGTTAATTATTTACAACTGATAAATACGGGGTTTTTTTTCTTATCTGATTCGGTACAAATGATAATCATATCACTTTTCACACACACAAAAACAGAGCCACACTGCTTGCTTTTAAGCTGTTCAACCAGACAGAAGGATTCTGAAAAAAAAAACAGGTATGAACCATTTGGTTTTTTTCTAAATTCAACGTTTTTGAAATAGAAAGCCCTACTCATATAATCTAAAGGTTGATGCCAGCCATCAATAGGTGGTACTCAATTTTATGCATAAGGACATGAGCCTGAGTGTCATCACCACATCAAGAAATGCAGAGGTAATAATGAGTACATGTTAACCTCCATCTGGGCTTGGCAACTCAGGCACTCACTTGGAAAGAAACGTGCCTGCCGCCTGCCCAGTCCTCCTCATCTGCCAGATCAAAATCTGGTGCAGGCACCTTACTTGAGAGCTCTGAAGCAGTATTGCTTCAGCTGGCTCTCAAGCCATTGGTAGAAACCATCAAGCTATTTATATCACATAATTAAACTTAAGCACCGTGTCAGCCAAAATTATTAGTGCTATACTTTATCTTACCAGTATAAAAAATATATTCAATTACATTCGCAAATTTTATTCTGTTTTGTACCTGAAAAACAAGCATCACTTGAAATATTTAGTAGTATATAAGACTGGAATAAACTTTACCATTAAAGAGAAATTTTTAAAACCAAATCAGTTCTCAGAGTTTCAGATAATTAGATAAAACAGTTTAATAGTTTAGCAGTCTTAACAGTATGCCAAAATCAGTTTTATTTTTAGCATGTGCAACATTCAAAACCCTATTCCCTATATCCAAGACACTTCGGCATCACATGAATACCAAAATAATCTTTTCTCAACTGAAAACTGGGATTGAAGAGACTTGAAAAGTAATGTTGCCTGATGCATGAGAGCAGTCATTCTGGTGTTGAAGGCTCAAGAAGCTTTTGAACAAGACCTGCAAAAGAATTTAGAGCTTTTAGAGCAGACTATTCAATCTTGCATTTAAGGGTTCATAGAACAAACTTAGAATTGTAGGTCTATATTATGACAACCATTTGAAGATGATAGCAAGGACAGGCGAGAAGTTAAGTAGATTGGAGTAGTCTGAATTAAGAGAATTCTTATGGGTTAGCTAAGCCATTCACCAAGGGTAATGCAGCCTGTTGAGTTGTCACAAGGCATGCTATCAGAGTATGATGTCAGAAATTATCTATAAGGAAAGATCATGATCATTTCAGCTCAAGCAAAAACAGCACAAATCAAATCGAATACAATGCACCCTCTGACAGGAAGATTGTGTCTAAATTGATAGCCCCTGAAACTTTTGAAATGGTCCTGATATCATTAAGAACATCTAACAGTGATGTATACATGTAGTCGAGGCCAGGACATCCAACACGGGGAGACCACTCGTAAGCAAAGAATATACAATATGTTTAAATGGTTATTAAACAATTGAACACTTCAGGTACTATTTTCTGGCTTTAAACATAGAAATTTGCATTATCATGGGACAAACTTCCAGTAGCCAACATTTCTAAGTTGACAGTTAATTTAGCGGGCTGATGGCCCAGACCAACACAATTTATACAAGGCTGCGCATAGAGACCTTTCTCCCATTCCAAATTAATGTGCGCTGTCACTGAAATGCCTTGAGGCCCTAATACAAAGTACAGATAGAGTTTTCCATTATAAAGTAGCTATAGGGCTATGCTGAATTGCTACTGATTACAAGGCTAAAATAAACAGAGATGCTAAATCTAAAATTTCTCAGCAATTGAATTATGTCAAGTAATATCAACTTTTCATGCAGTTACTGCATGACCTATTTCTCCACAGTCCTCATCCATGACACCAAATTCTTGATTAAAATGTCCAGGTCACCTGCCAAGCAATGTTATCCATGAGGCAAAAGCCTAGATCTATGTATGTCAATCTGATGACATTTAACAAGCCAGAGGCTGACGAAGCTTTACAGAGGCAGCAAAAATGAGGTGTCAGTGCAGATGGTACCATAAATCAGAATGAGGTGCAGCAAACTTTGGATCTTGCTTCACTATATTTGTGGTATGGAAAGCTTTGTGTGGTACCAGAAACTTCTTCTACAGAATAATTACTGGTATATACCCCCATGCATGCTAGCAAATTAGAAAGTGTAAAAAATTTACTAAATAGCTGCTCTGTAGATACCTCCGTCAGGAAAGATCATGATCCTTTTAGCCACTAGACAAAACAGGAACAAATCTAATCAATCACACTGCATCCTCAGGAAGATGTAGTAGCTATAAAATAGTTGCTTTATATTGTAGCAAAATACATCCATAGCAAAGAACTCGAGTAAGTGTAACAATACAGTGCACATGATTGGCAGATCTTTCTAAAGTCTTTTCTGTGATACCTTGGTAGAATGGCAAATTAGCCTGATCAAATGTTACCTCAGGCATTCCTGCTGGTTGAACGATAATTAGAGTTCATCATTTCTTGGACATCATGATGTCCTCATTATTGCAATAGGCAGATTTCTGTCCTGTTGATTGCATATGAGCTTATAATGAGGGCGGCAGACATTGTTTAATACCTTCTTCAGATATCGACTACTCAGATTAATAGAAGGCTAATGCTAGGTTCCGAGAGAATTTCCATGATCACTTCTCTTTTCCATGTCTCCTGTCAAATTCTTGGTTCTAATGCAATAGAGGCATTGACAGCTGTTGCTAGGGCAACCATTTTGGCCAAGACCATCTTCCCGGAGGTGCCAAGTGATTGATTTGATTTGTTCATGTTTTGTCTGAACCAAAATGATTGTGATCTTTCCTGATAGACCATTTCTAGCATTATTATCTCATGGCACTCATGCATGGTGTGAGATCTTCGGGCAATTTCTATATATGCATTCCATATTCACTGTATTCGAAAAATTGTTCTGAATTGAGATGGTGGAATTGATGGCTTCAGCTAATTGCATATCATTAAGATTTAACATGATATTGTCAACACTGACTTTTTTTATATCACTGCTAAGCCCATGAACGCATTTTATAATTGTTTGTTGAAAATTCTGTACCAAATAGCTTCAAATTCTGCCTCTCATATCCACTGCTCCAAATTGTTGAAGCTTCTGTTCAGCTTCTTAAGCCTCTGGCTTGTTAAATGTCATCAGAATGACAGATATTCATGTGTTCTCCTCAGAATGACATAAGTAGGCATTGCTTGAAAGATATTGAAATTCTGGTTCTGAGTTGAGGCAAGATTTGTGACATGCTTGTGATACCAAGGTGTTAGAAAAGTAGAGAAATGGGTCATACAGATGATGCATGAAAATAAAAATTGCACCACGAATGCTAACTGTTTATATATCATACACGTCATATTAACATATAATTATTATATAAAGTTGCATTTTCTTACTGAAATTTTGACTGTTGAGTCAGATTTAATTCTTTCATACCAACTGCAGTAAAATAGTTGGCATTCAACATATCTGTGTTTTACAATCTACAATGTACATGTTGCACATTACTACCATAGCCAGCAGTTGTCAAGTATATTGCAAAGGTGGATGCAAGCTCAGAGTATACAACAGCGAGTTGAAAATAGGTTGCAGTGTAACAATCTGATGAGCTCAATATACATCCGTGTAGCCATTTGACAACATCCACAACAGGCAAATTAGTGAGCAGGGCAGGAGCTAAAGACCACCTCCCTTTGTACCATTCCTGTTTCTTTCCGTTGAAGCTGCCACAAAATGAACCTGTGGCTGCAAGAAATCAGGTTATTCCTCCCACAAATTAGGTGTAATTGAGCCAGAATGGCTTTGTGTCCAACCGAATTGTCGGCACATCCTTCTCTGATGTTTGCAATCAGATCACAGATTCCAGCAACGAATATGATATGAATCCAGTTCATAACACCAATATAGAGTATGATGAGATTTGGGGTTTACCCAGTATGCTGGTAATGGAATGTGACATTGCAATATTGAGAGGTCATATGATTGTGCAATGAGACACATGAATAAAATAATATCATATATTTCATAGAGGGATAAATGGGTAGAAAGATTGAACAGATTTTCAAGTAAGCACGCAAATATATCACAGAAAAATGACAAAATAATTAGTATATATAAACTTGCACTTGTAATCTCATATAGATACACGTAACAGGTTTCAACAAATTCAGATATACATACATAGTAGCTATAAAATAGTTGCTTTTTATTGTAGCAAAATACATTCATAGCAAAGAACTCGAGTAAGTGTAACAATACGTTGCACATGATTGGCAGATCTTTCTACTTACTTTTCTGTGATACCTTGGTAGAATGGCAAATTAGCCTGATCAAATGTTACCTCAGGCATTCCTGCTGGTTGAACGATAATTAGAGTTCATCATTTCTTGGACATCATTAAGGCAACAGGCAGATTCTGTCCTGTTGATTGCAGTTGAACTTATAATGAGGGTGGCAGCCATTGTTTAATACCATCTTCAAGTTTTCAGATATCGGCTACTCAGATTAGTAATAGGCTAATGCTAGGTTCAGAGAGAATTTCCATGAACACTTCTCTTTGCCATGTCTCCTGTCAAATTCTAGGTTCTAATGCAATAGAGGCATTTACAGCAGTTGCTAGGGCAACCATTTTGGCCAAGACCATCTTCCCGGAGGTGCCAAGTGATTGATTTGATTTGTTCCTGTTTTGTCTGAACCAAAACGATCATGATCTTTCCTGATAAACCATTTCTAGCATCATGCTCTCATGGCATGCATGGTGTGAGATCTTCAGGCAATTTCTAGATCTTCCTTGCATGTTCCATATTCACTGTATGAGAAAAATTTGTCTGAATTGAAATGGTGGAATGGATGCCTTAAGTGTATTCCATGTCATTAAGATTTAATATAATATTGTCAACATTGGATTTTTCGTATCACTGCAATATCCATGAATGCATGGCAGTTTATAATTGCTTGGTTCAATTCAAGTGAATGGCAAGGTTTGGTTATCAAAATTCTGTCCTAAATAGCTTTAAATTCTGGCTCACATCTCCGCTGCTCCAAATTTCAGAAGCTTTTGTTGAGCTTCTTAAGCCTCAAGCTTGTTAAATGTCATCAGAATGACAGATATTCATGTGTTCTCCTCAGAATGACATAAATTGGCATTGCTTGACAGATGCCATTGAAATTCCTGTTCTGAGTTAAGGCAAGATATGTTGGTGCTAAGGAGGGAGTTAGGGAATTGGGAAAGGGGTCAAATTAACAAATACATAAAGTAGCATTTTTTTACTGTCATTTTGGGAATGTTGAGTCAGATTAATTCTTTCAAACCAACTGCTGCAAAATATTTGGCATTCAATATATTGTACATGCTGTGCATTGCCACTGTAGCAAGCAGTTGTCAAGTAAATTGCAAAGCTGAATGCAAGCCCAGAGTGTACAACACAAAGTTGAACATACGTTGCAGTGCAGCCATCTCATGAGCTCAGTTCATCAGGTAGGCCATGTGACAACATCGACAACAAGTAAATTAGTGAGCAGGGCAGGAGCTAAAGACCACCTCCCTTTGCACTGTTCCTGTTTCTTTCTATTGATGCTGCCACAAAATGAACCTGTGGCTGCAAGAAATCAGGTTATTCCTCCCACAAATTAGGTGTGATTGAGCCAGAATGGCTTTGTGTCCAACCACATTGTCGGCACATCTTTCCCTGGTGTATGCAATCAGATCACAGATTCCACCAACGAATATGATATGAATCCAGTTCATAACACCAATATAGAGTATGATGAGATCTAGGGTTTACACGGTGTTGGTAATGGAAAGTGACATTGCAATATTGAGAGGTCATATGATTGTGCAATGAGACACATGAATAAAATAATAGCATAGAGGGATAGATGGGCAAAAAGATAGAACAGATTTTCCAGAATGAAATATATCATAGTCTGACATTACAAAAGCTAAATATTTGAATTTTTTCATAGCTGGTAAATACATATAAGTTTTATACTACCTACATGTTTTATGTCAATGTCACATAGAAAATAAATGAAGAATGGATGCTTGTTTTTAGTGCATTTGAAATTCTTGATATCATAAAAATTGCAAATAAACACAATTTAAAATTGACACAAACAAAAAGTGCTGTTTGTTGACTGACCAACTAGACAGTAGATATACTCTGTATATCCCCTATCCCCTAAGATCTTGTCACCATATTTTGTGGGACTACAATATGTAAATCAAATAATCTAGTTTGCTGCAGACAGACAATCTGTAACATTATATGCATACTCTTCTACAAATTTTCATTCAAAATATTGTGTGAAACACTTGAAGTTCCATGTACCTTCCAATACAATTAGAAGGCTGTTAGCAATAAATAGGTTTCTGATATTTTCTTATTTGTTTCCTAGCACTCACTACCTGACCGGCATGTTTCTCTATATCGATGACACCAAATGCATAGCGATCCAGAATTTTAAAGTCACGTGAACCAGACTTCAGATCATGCTCCATTATTTACAACTTTGTTTGAACTAGAAATTCTTCAATAGCAATTTATCTCTATGCATGCTTGCAAACTACGTAAAAATTTACCGGTAACAGATAGACTAAACCAGCACCATCACTGCTGTATACCTCCCAGTCCATCAGGATAGATCATGTGCATTTTATCTCAGACAAAACAGGAACTAATCAAATCAATCACACTGCACCCTCAGATGCTGGAGCTAAATGTTGCTTTAGCAAAATGCCTCCATCTAAATACCGATATTTAAAATGGATGCACTGACTTTATACTTCAGGCAAGTCATCTACTAGCTGTAACCATAGCTAACAGCACAATGAGTACATATTAATTTGTACAAGATTAGCAGATCCTTTTCGATTTTTGTGGTACTTCAGTGGAAGGCAAATTAGCCTGATCAAATGTCACCCCAGGCATTCATGCTGCTTGAACGATAATTAGAGTTCATAATTTCTTGGAAAATGACGCCCTCATTCTTGCAACAGGCAGATTCTGTCCTGTTGATTGCATATGAGCTTATAGTGAGGATGTTCACCACAGTTTCATGCTTTGTTCTTATTCTCAAATGTTGGCTCTTCAGATTTATAACAGGCTAACACCAGGTTCAGAGAGAATTTCTGTGAACACTTCCCTTTGCCATTTACATGTCTCCAGTCAAATTCTACGTTCTAATGCAGTAGAGGATTTACAGCAGGAGCCATGGCAACCATTTTGGCCAAGACCATCTTCCCGGAGGTGCCAAGTGATTGATTTGATTTGTTCTTGTTTTGTCTGAGTAAAAATGATCATGATCTTTCCTGATAGACCACTTCTAGCATTATGCTCTCATGGCATGCATGGTGTGAGATCTTCAAGCAATTTCTAGATCTTCCTTACAAATTCCATAATTCTTACTGAATTGAAATAGTGGAATGGATGGCTAAAGTTAATTGAATACCTTTAAGATTTAACTTAATATTGTCAACATTGACTTTTTCATATCACTGCAACAGTCCTAAATACCTCTAAATCCAGGCTCTCATCTCCGCTGCTCCATATTTTTGAAGCTTTCGTTCAGCTTCTTAAGCCTCTGGCTTGTTAAATGTCATCAAAATGACAGATATTCATGTGTTCATGACATAAGTTGGCATTGCTTGACAGATGCCATTGAAATTCCTGTTCTGAGTTGAGGCAAGATTTTGCGGTGCTAAGGTGTTAGGGAATTGGGAATGGGGTCAAATTAACACATACATACACTGCGTTCCTAATTATTATGCAACTGTGCTTTTTCACAATATCTCAAAAAGAAGTAACACAAAAGGGATATCCTTTACACAGAATGACACATGTGCCATGAAGCAAATATCCTGTCACTTTCGTCCAAAATCTGTTGGTTCAGTGAGGAGTTATGAGATATATTCCTTGGAAAAGCATCCATTGCCACCCAAAATCAACAAAGTTCATTGTGAAATGCCATTAAAATATACCTCATAACACTAAATAACCATCATTGCAATTGTCAATTCAATTCAAACTGATGACGACTGCATCAAGAAATTAATATAATACAACTACACTGGAAAACCATTGCAATTGGCTTTTTTCTCAAAATATAAGCCTTCCATGCTCTTAAAAAGTTTAATATAATTGAAATTTCAGCTTAGAATATATCTTTAGCACACTGTACGGTCATACTGTGCAATGAACACCAAATTCGACATCTGTACAAAGTGTAACATCAAATCAAAAACTCACACTTCTGTTTCCAATTGGCAATCGCATGAGCTCAATTCAGCTCAAAAATATTTTTCAAATACATTGGTGCAAACTTGATTGTCATTGGCTTACAGGAGGTTTGTAAATCTTAGGAAAGTGGCAAATAAGTTTGGACCCGTTTTTGTTTCTTGAGGCTTTTTATTGTGAAAAACTACAATTTCTGTGCCATTCCAATGCAGGAGAATAGCATGGATTTCTTGGATATGAAAATATACATGTTTGAAATGATGGTTATACTTTTTCTTGAGTGTTATGAGGTATATGTTGATGGGGTTTTCAGATCAGTTTGGGTGATTTTGAGTGGCAACGGATGATTTTCCAAGAATTTGCATGATAATTGGGAACACTTCAAAACTTCATTATATAGCATAACTCCCAAATGAGCCAATGGGAGTTGGACAACATAAGCAGGATATTGGCTCTGTGGTACATTCATCAATATGTGTGAAGGATATCCAAATAGTCTTATTTCCTTTGGAGATATCACAAAAAAGCATGGTTGCATAATAATTGGGAATGGGGTGTAAGTTGCCTTTTCTTATTGACGTTTTGGGAATGTTGAGTCACATCTAACTCCATACCAACTACTGGAAAATATTTGGCATTCAACACATTGTATATTGCCATTGCAGCAAGCAGTTGTCAAGTATATTGCAAACTGAATGCAAGCCCGGGGTATAAAACAGTGAAGTTGAACATACGTTGCAGTACAACCATCTCACGAGCTCAGTGGGAACATCAGGGTAGCTATTTGACAACATCCACAACAAGTAAATTAGTGAGCAGGGCAGGAGCTAAAGACCACCTCCCTTTCTACTGGTCCTGTTTCTTTCTATTGACGCTGCCACAAAATGAACCTGTGGCTGCAAGAAATCAGGTTATTCCTCCCACAAATTAGGTGTGATTGAGCCAGAATGGCTTTGTGTCCAACCACATTGTCGGCACATCTTTCCCTGGTGTATGCAATCAGATCACAGATTCCACCAACGAATATGATATGAAATCAGTTCATAACACCAATATAGAGTATGATGAGATCTAGGGTTTACACGGTGTTGGTAATGGAATGTGACATTGCAATACTGAGAGGTCATATGATTGTGCGATGAGACACATGAATAAAATATAGCATAGAGGGGTAGATAGTATCTCATTGAGTCTCACTGAGTATAGACCACACCTTTACAGTCAAAACTAGCATACTTTGCTTTTGTGGTTTCACATAGATTTATAACGGTAACATGCTTCAGCCGAATTGAAACATAAGATTTCAGATGACATAGAGGTAATAAATGGGTAAAAAACATCACTTTAATTCATGAAAGGTTTTGATATTCGCTTATGAGAAAATATTTCAACATTTCTGATATATTATCTTTCAAAACTCACGTCTTTTCAAGCATACAGCCAAAATCATAGAATTTCACACAAGCATACAGAAAGCCACATTTCCATATAATTGGCCACTAAGAGAGCAGGATTAAAATTAAAATAAAACAAAACAGCAATGAAATGTGTGTTGTGACAACAAAAATGGAACCATTGACTTCTCTCAGTACAAACAATTTTGAAAAAGGAAGAAACCCTCGACTGAAATTATTCCCAAATTGAAGTGAGACATAAATAGATAACCCCTGCACCTGGGACTCCATCTCCTAGGGTGCCTCCAAGGCAGTCTTAGAAAGAAGATACATGTCTGTCACCTGCCTTGGTTACTCTTAATTGGCCCTCTCAAGATCTTGGCCCTGCATCTGAGAAGCTTTCAAGTCATGATCACAGTCATCTGGCTTGTCCAGCCATTCTCAGAAGTTTTTAGGATTCTAAGAATAGGCCTACACTACAGATATGAGAATGTTACACCTTGTGTGACAGTGACACCATATGGCCATGTGTCCAAATATTTTCTGGGATATGTATGGATGGATGGATGGATGGATTGATAAATACATTTTGTTATGAACTTCGAATTGTATCACTGAGGATGGTAGTGAATTTTCTTTAGAAAGATGGAATAGAATAGAATAGAATAGAATAGTGAGTGAGTGAGTTTGTGTTTTACGCCCCACCACCGGTGTGGGCTATCTAGAGGCAACATAGAATAGAATAGATAGATAGATAAATGGATAGATAGATATGCTAAGTGTAGCCCTCTAAGCTCATTCTTTGGTGCTTACTAAAGTTGATTGATGAGAGGGAAGAGAGCAGAGTCCTCAACAATGCAAGGCATCGTTCAACTGCCCAGCACAAACACTGATTCTAAAGCATATGATGCATATCATACTGAAAATTGTTTTAACGCTGTGTACCAAGTGACCTAATTAAGGTTTTTGTGTTTACATTTTGCTAGTTCTCATACATAGAGCAAACAAGAAACTTTGCCATATAGCCAGTATGCTGCCTTATAGCATAAGTAATACACAAGAAATTCTGAAATCAATCAGTTAACTTTTCTGGGGGATTAGGCAGTTTTAGTAAATTATGGTGCATTTTTTACTAGAATCGCCAAATCTTTTAATTGTTGAGTATTTAATGCTTGTAATTTCACATCAACATGTCTAATACTTAAATATAGCATACTGGCTATGTTATGTTGTAGTTGAATTGGTTTCTCGTTCAAAATTTAAGATTTTATGATACACTATGTCGCTTCGCGTAGAGCAAATGGTACACAGTGTTCACGTAAACCTGTTGTGCACTGTTTGCAGACCTTCTTTTGGAGCACTTTTAAAAAGTAAAAATAAATCAGTATCTTTCAATTCTATTGTCACAAAAGTATTCAAGGACAATCAAATGTATATACGGAAAGCAGCTAGCATACACTTTCAGAATAATCGCAGAATTTCAATTTCAATTTCAATTTAATACATGGAGAAATGAGCATATATCTAGCTCCATCATTTTATACAAAAGTTTGAAAAAACCATAGCTATAAATAGATGAAAAAAAGTTCCTCTTACACGGCGTCTCGGTGACCCAAAACTGCCAAATTCGCACAGTGTACTAATATTGATGTCCTGCGAAAAGTGGGCAACTTTTTTTTTCCAATTCAAATTATATTTTTTTTCAAGACTTAAAAAAAAAAATAATCTTTTTTCAAACTTTTTTTTGGTTGACGACGTTCATCATGACGACATGTCAACAAATTCAGCAGATGTTTTTCTACTGACTTTATGAATTATTTCGGGTCTTGTAACATCAAAGTGTGTTGCCTAAAGCAGTTTAGACTTCGTGATCGTCTTCTGCTATGATTTGTGACAATTGGAGGCACTGAAAACAAAGAAATTTCAAGAATCGGCGGAGGCCTTTTTTGGCACTTAGCAACGAATGCCATTTTGAACTTTGAAAGCCCAGTCAACAATTTTTCACAAGTCATCCACTTTCAAGAAGCCCTACAGTAGACAAAACAGCTGAAAACAATTAAAGCCGGCAGCGTAGGGTGACTCCTCGCTACTTTCAGGGAGAATTTCATTCTCCCTGATTTAAATAATCAAAAAAGTCATGGCTCTCCGGAGCTGCGCTATGTCCTAACGGACGGAAGAGCGTTACAGAAGAAGACGAAACTTTTTTTCATTTTCACTAATTTTTTTTTTTTTCAAAAAAAGAGGAAATACAAAAAGAGGAAATCGGCCTAATTTTTTCAGTCTCTGCACAGGGTCAACATTTTTACCTGAGGGGAATGGGCAGTTCAAGACCAATAGAAGGACCAAATTATTATAGTTCCACGGT
The DNA here is from genome assembly GCA_026936325.1 of Platynereis dumerilii. Taxonomy (NCBI): domain Eukaryota; kingdom Metazoa; phylum Annelida; class Polychaeta; order Phyllodocida; family Nereididae; genus Platynereis; species Platynereis dumerilii. The sequence goes on along the minus strand of JAPTHN010000001.1, from coordinate 26,694,566 downwards.
GTAACAATAAGGGTGTTATTTGGTTGTGATGTCATCATAACAAATGTTACGGCCAATGAGCGGGGGTGTGGGGGCAGCAGCCCCCATGTGACACCATGACAACGGTCATGACGCAATGATTTTAAAGAGTAAAGAGTCTCACTGGAACTACTTAACTATACTTATCGGATATTGGAGTTGAGCCGAATGGGCTACCTTTTTTCCCACAGTGAACTTACATTGTTGTCCTGAGGGGACTGGGCCACTGCTTTTTCAAATTTCAGAAACATTTTTTTCCCAAAAAATTTTTTTCAACATTTTTTCTGCACACATTTTTTCCAAATCTTTTTCCCGCTTGCATTGCATCACCATGGCAACTACACTGCCTCACTTAAAGAGAATTTGGTAGTTATAACTAGAGTCAAGGATGGTAATTCCGTCCACTTTTGGCTAAAACTGTATTTCCAGGTAAATGGTATCAGATGCAAAAACAAGAATGAGTACATTTGAAGGGGCTTTTTCCATGCTATCACTTATGGCCAAAAAAGGTAAAATATTCAAATAATTATGCAGAAGCCATGACAACAAAAATCGAAGGCTAGGTCACCTAAATCCGTCCAGGTAGCTGCTAAATCCGTCCGGCAAGGATTGTAAATCCGTCCACAGGGCATTGTGCAGCACATACCTATCATATCTTGTGATTTTTTCAAGTTTTGCAATCTATTAACATTCACAAAGGATTTTCTGTCGGTATTACAACAGTGGGGTGTTGATTACACTTATAATGGAAGAATTAGATAACAGAGGTCAAGTAACTATCAAGAATTTCAATTGACAGCCTGAATCACAATTAAAAAACCCTGCTAACCCAATCAAGTGGTATAATTGCTCAATCTAATTTGTTTTATCAGTGTTATGCAATTTATAAATAACAAAAGTCATAAAAGTACTTTTAAAGACCATTTGAAGGGGGTGGACGGATTTACAATCACCAAATCAAGCAAGTTTTAAAATATTGATGGTAATTCCGTCCACTTTTAATTCCATTGTATCTCCTTTCCATGTGTAGGAATTCAATTTTTTAAAGTAGTCCTATAAGAATAATAACATTTTTCGTCTCATGCATTAATTTTTTACCTTCAATATCTGTTTGTTGATGAAAATGGGCCAACAAGATGAACTACCTCTTATTGAGAAAATGGCTGTGATGACGTCACAGGATTTCATTGTTTATTGTCTTCTGTTTTTAAATGGACTTGAAATATCATTTAAAATGTTGTTAACACAATAAAACTTTAGAATTTGTTGGAAAACGATTTTCCCTTGCTATTGCAACTCACACAACTGTAATAGATGTATTTATATGCCCATACTAGGGAGTGGACGGATTTACCATCCTGGACGGATTTACCATACTTGACTCTACACTGCAGTTTTTAAATACTCTATTTTGCCACAATGGGCATTTCTAGTATATATATATCACTATTTTGCATAAATTGGGGGGGGGGGAAATAGCACTGTTAGCAGAAAAGAAATGTAAGCATAAGCAGCATAACATTGCATACTATTATACATGCTGCTGCTCCAGTGTTGCTTGCATATTGGCTCATAATAGTGGCACATTTTGGTAAGATGTAGTGAAGATATGACTTGCTTGGAAAGCCCTAATGAGCAATAAGAGCCCAATAAGACAAGGCATGCAGATGAAGACACACCTCTCTAAGCTGGTGATTTGTCATGTAGGCCTCTAATTACTAGCGAAGCCACATGACGGCCAGTCCAGCATTAACTGGCAGACTAAGGGATTATCAGCCACATCGGCTCAAAACTGTCACGCTGCCATAAACCAGCTATGCAGAGTGCGACTGAGAGTAAGCATCGGATTCCGACAGTTAGCCATACAGCTATAACCACGACAGTGGCAGCATGAGCATAGCGATGCTGCAATGGGTTGCCCCCAGTCACAAACTGAGCCACCAAATCGCCCATCAATTGAAACAGTATTGATAAAATGTTTTAATGGCTCTATAAATAGCTTATAAATAGCTTTAAAATAGCAACATTGGAGCTATTTTGTGAGGTGCACAAAACAAGATTGCACAGCTTTTACATCGTCCATCACTGGCACTTGTTCATTCCGTTTCTATCCACTATTTCACCAATATCATCACACAACACAATCTGCCGAGTCAGCAATTTCATGGAGTTATAAATCGTACAACCACATCATTTTTATGACGTTAAGCTTAACTGACGTCATCCAATACCATGGGAACAAAATCTTTTTAGTGGCTTGTGTCAGTGTGTCACAGTAATTCATGGAACTGTAATTCAGGACATAATCTCTGAATCTCCGAAAAGTCTCCTAACTTTCCGGGTCTTTCCCTTTTGAAGCAACACTCAAGAGCGAGACAACAACATAAAAGAAGGAAGGGACATTTAGACCAGCACAGTCTCTACAGTCTCCAGAAGTAGGACAAGTCAGATGCAACCATGATGTCATCAATAGCAATTAACATCAGGTGGCTTCAACTCAGAGTAGATGTCTACCATGTGACCACTCAGCGTACATGTCCAATACTATCATAGCCTCAAGTCACATTAATTGGACAATCCTGCTTGGCACTCTCCAAACTGTCCGCCAATAAATCATTGCCTGGCAATGGCTTACAATGTCCGCAAAGCTGTGCCATGGGCATGCTATCACAGCGGCTATTTGCAGCTCTCACTCAGCAATCGACAATGCTGCATGGCTGTCAACTGTGAAGAATGCCAAAAGCATGGCAAAAGTCAATGCAAAGCATCAGCGAGTATAGCAATAAGCCTTTCTGCGGAGTCCATAGTTCACTGCCCTCCAGCAGTCACGCTCCTGACAGAGCTGGGAGGCTGGGATGATAGAGGGCATCAGAGAAGTCACCATGAATAGAAGCTCAATGATTGAATGATGTCCCTATGTGTTTCTCCTTCCCAAGGTACATGGGGCAAATGGAGAGAATACACATGGGCCCACCGGACTCCACTCCTGGCTGATAGTGCCTGCAAGTCAGTGTAAGAAGCAGCTAGCTAGTAAATTCACTTTTGTAAGTTGTAACAGCTTCATGTAATTTCTTCACCACCCATGCCCTGACAATGGCCTCCACCAAAGGATGACATTCAGCCATCAATTCATCTACGGTGCCATGAAGGTCCTCGCGCTAAGAATAGGACAGATAACGCAAGCCGGAACACGCAGACTACATGTACATTGACACGTTCCAAATGTCATTTGCAAGGGCCACAGGCCCAATACAGGATTAGGACTAGCACCAGCAACTGAAACCAACACAGAGCACTGCCAGAAGAGCCAAGACAGCCTCCAGTCAGCCTTCAGCCCTGGCTGGGAGCAATGGCAGCATCAACGGGGCCCAGCATCAGCAGCCGAAGATGAGTAACAAGATAGAAGAAAAGGGCGCCCAGATAGAGGTGGCAGGGAGCACCCCACGAAATGCGCTTTACAGGCTGCCAATTTCGATTGATATTGTTATCGAGCAAATGGCAGAAGCCCGGCAGACACTGACTCCCTAGCACCCGATGTCCTTGCAGCTCCTTGTCCCGCAGTCCTCTGCAGTCTCCGCATCAGGGGAGTAACATAGAGGGAAGCCCCGCGTAAGACACTGCTTAGCATGACAGAATGACGCTGGGAATTGCCTGGCAGCCTCATTCAAAAGGCCAATTAACTGGCTGGCTACGAGCAATTTGTCAGAAAATTGGCCAAATTCAGGTTAAATGATGTTGGGACAGGCTCCGCAAAATATGGCATAATGCTAAGGGACCTCAGTGCCATGTGGCAGCCCACGGCAAAGCGGCTGAGCGGCTGGAGTCTTGCCACTTTGATGTATGCTCCTGGCAGCCCAATAGGCTTAACTTCCAATTTCATGATTTGTTTAGACATAACAGTACCGCAATAACATGTACTTAGTTTTCGCTTATCTGTACTCGACAGAGAAGTAGCTTTTGCTTATTCAGTCCTTTTTGCCCTTTTCGAGTAGATGCTAAAGACTATTTTTGATACGCCTAAAGGCATTTTGTCGCAGTTGACAGCAACATACAGAGCTGTACAGCAACAGAGCAATAAGCTGAAAGACTTCACTGCTTATTTGCTGAAACCACACAGAAATGTTTGTGTATTGCTATTGAAATTCTAATTTTGGAATACTGAGAGAAAACCGTATGCACAATGCCTATATAATTGCAGCAGACTTCTGAACACTGCACAGCATTTTCAGTGATTGCCTGGGCTGTTATCATTTCCAAACTAAAATAACATCAATTCATCCGCTCTGAGCGACAACTGCAGGACGTTTTGTTCCCACATCAATAGTATCAATGGCTTTCAATTTAAAAGTCATTCACATCGAACAATTTCAATTCAATTAGAGAGCTTTTGAGCGAGTCCCTCGACACGAAACGCTTAAAAGCTCTTTTAAAAACGAGACAAAATTGGCTAATTTTCCAGGTAGAAATAATTGCCAAGAGAAAAATTCAATACCAGCTGTTTGAAAAATAGATGTTTCTCACACCTAAATTACACAATAGTCATTCAATCACAAGAGTACAAACATATATATGAAAGATCAATGATATAATTAATTCATAGCTTCAAAATCACAAACGCTCAATATCTGAGGTGTTAAGTGCACTGGAGTGTCCTTAAAACCATCAAACCATATTTCCCTGAATTTCCAACCACTAATTGAAAACTTCAAGATGGCATAGCCACAGCCTTCATCATTTTTATCTTGGTAACAAAGCAGGGACAAGGTGATCATTTTTAAATGTCTAGCTGATAAAATTTTAATGAGCAACATGCCAGGCCGGTTGGATGTTGTTTGGATGAGAGGTTAAATTATAATCAACAGCATCTTTTGTCGGACTATCAGCTTCTATGCAAGACAAGTACCTGTAATTAATAAAAGACCCACAAATGGAGAAAATGTGCAATAGGTTTGGACTCTTCTGATGCCTTGCTTTACTGATCTCATAATCAACCCTTGTCAGTGGCAAAATCTTGCCTTAGATGGTTGCACCCAGATCAGCTCAGTCTTCGGAAGTAGGGCAAGTGAGATGCAAGCAGGATGTCATCAAAAGCAACTATCATCCACTGGCAGTAGATGTCTACCATATGATCACTAAGATTACATATTCAATGCTATCATAGCCCCAATCCTGCCTGCCTTTTTGATCATTAGTCGAGACATCTAAGACTTATGACAACCCATTCTCCAGTTACACTGCTTTAACCATGGACATGCTTTAACAAACTGTGACATTGCCCTACATTCACACGATATTAGAACACCACCAGCACAAATTAATCAGACAAGACAATACACACAAAAGCTGTCTCCCTCAGTGTTTCAGTATCTCTCAGTGCTGTCAGTATGACATTGCACGGGGGTGCATCAATATTAAATGAGTCGCTCCTGGGGGAACTACTTTTCTCCTAATTGCATTGATTCTCTAAATGTAATGCCTTTAATCTATTTATGACGTAAAGCAGCTCCTACAAAATCAATCAAAGACTCCGTCAACTCAGAGCTTGAGATCTTGTCTTGTTTCATCTTGTAGTTCCTAATGGTATCAGAGAAGCCCTGAGATGCTGATCAATTACACTTCATGTGAGACAAACTTTTTCACAAAAGGATCAATAAGGATAAGACATGGCAATATTATAAATGCTGCGCTTGCCAAAATAGTTATCTTTTCTGGCAAACATTTCTCTGTAAACTATATAATATGACACCAAAAGACTAATGATTACTTCCCACAGGTTTAATTCAAGGTCTGACAAAATAGTGATAAAGCAGTGTGTATATTAACAAAGATATTTCTCTCATACAAATTATAACGATGCAAAGAATACTTAGCAACTAATGAGGCTTAAAAGAACTCTTTAGTTTTTAAATATACCTGTGATACAATAGGTATCTTTTCCATCTTGCTACTTAGGATGGGTTATGATTACTTTATAAGCCAATCAGATCAAGTCAAAATGCCAAGTAGTTAGACGAAAAAGAGGTAGACAGAATTGCATACTTATTAATTAAAACTGCTGTTCTACAAAATCAATGAGTTGCTTCTTCACACATAACATTGCATACACCAAAATATATATCATAATTTCTTAATTACAGGCATCTGTTATTACACTAAAGACTCCTTCTAGGCCTACATTGTATTAGGTTCAGCATAACTCGTAAGACAAATTTTATATCCTAGCAGCAATAACTATCACTTCTTTATTTTCCAGTTATTCTGAGTTTTATTTGCTAGTAGTAAGACTGTAAGAATTAGTCCTTTTTGTATCTTTGTCAGTCTTTAGATAACAACATAAAGATCAAATTAAGCAATTCAGATCTTCGCAAATAATATATATATAGCATAACAAAATGAGTCTCTGTCAACAAACATCTTCCAAACATGCGATATTCTCATTAATTTGCCGACGTTGAAGGTTCAATGCTGGAAAGAAAAATAGAACCAATCATAAAGATATCCATATCAAGATTGATGTCCATTTTAATTGAGTGTCTCTTTTACAAACAGCAAAAGCTACATACCTGCCAAGTTGGCCTCCGCAGTTAGAAAAATATTTGTTGAAGTCGATCCGCAACAGCAATTGAGCTAGATGAGGGGAGGTCTGATGAACACTGACATTCGATAAAATGATGAATAACAAGTTGGACTGCCTCTTGAAGTTCTGCAAATACATCAAACAAATGAAATGAATCATTACATTGTATCATGCATGGCTAATATAAAGCTGAAATTGAACGGTTTCTTATTAGCTGACATTGTCACAAGCGAAACAGTCTCAATTGCCTATGTCTTGTAATGTACAGGGGTAGAATAGGCAGAGGATCTTAAAACATTCATCTGTGATAGTCCTCTTAATATTACTCTCAACATATTCTTAATACAAATAGAAGTGAAAGCGGGACTCGGGACTTGCAACTCGGTCGAAACGATCAAGCATTTGAAGCGCGTAACAGCATCATCTGACGAAGGAGAAACTTAGGGGTCTTGTTAGAATGAGAATCTATCCTCTATTGAGGTCTTGTTAGCATTTTCTAATAAACAATTGATTATAAGGATTATCAAAGAGAAGCATCAAAGTATAACATTCATCAAATATACATAGAATGAAAATTTGAATACATGTACATTACACAAAGTACTATTGAAAGTACTTAGCAACAAAATGCATCCCTAGGATCATCACAGAAAAGTGAATTACGCGAGTCTTCAGGGGACAGACACATCTCAGACATATGCACTCATTATTCATGTAGCTTACATTTGCGATGGTTCTGAGTTGGCTTTCTTCCCGTTCCGTAATCATATCTTCAGATTGGCGAACGATCGTGCAAAATTCATTGCAGAGCTTGAGAATACCATGAAGGCAATTGGCAATCTGCAATGACACAAAGTGTAGAGTGAGCGCCTCACAAATTATTCAATTCAATTCAATTTATTGACCATTTAACCACTCTACATGAACATAAACAGGGATATCTAGAACAATAATTAGTAGTCAGATGGTAGGCTGACGCCAGTACTGGCGTATATACCTTTACCAATAAGTTTTATAAATAAACAATAGTTAAGGTATCAGTTTTACATTAAGAATTAAGTAAGCAGGGAATTATAAGCGGTTTTATAAAATTATCACTGACACTGTGCAACATTTTTTTTAATTTATTCAGATAGTTTTGGCTTGAAATACCCAAAGACTGGTGTGAGTGAGTGAGTTTGTGTTTTACGCACCGGTGTGGGCTATTTAGAGGCAACACCCAAAGACTGGAAAGTCAACAACATAATGGTACTTACACCACAGAACATGGGGGGGGGGGACTTCTGATAATAGAAGATAAGCCATTAAAATCAAAATACTATTTTTTTTTTTCAAATACAAAAAAAAATGCTACTCACAGGTTTCATAAGGAGAAATGACTGGCCGAGCAATGACGTCAAGAAGTTCTCATGAGCGTATCGAACTGTCTCAAAATCTTTCGTTGAATTAATTTTGTCCACCAGAATGCTGAACTGTGACTCTATCACATCCACCTGAAAAGTCATAGAGAAGATTGAAATATTAATCAGGTTCATGTTACATACTCGCATTACTCTGGCATTCTGTATAAGTTTGAATTTAGATAGATATAGATGAGCAAAGACCTTCAGCGGAGCAGGCCTGAACCGTAACCACTCAGCCACACAGCTGCCTATGACAACATCAAAGTCATTGTAAATTGATAAATGATATAGTTTTAACATTTACAAAGATATAATTTCATGGATGCTCGGATGGGATATAAGTATCTTGAATCGGAATGTTCAGTTATCTTTGAAACATGGCCTCTCAGTATTTTAGCCAGGGTTGGCAAGTTCACGGCAAAGTGGTTCTTATAAGGGGCGGTTTTTACCGGTAAAAACCGCCTTGCCGAAAACTAGTTTTTGGCATTTTTCTGCAGTAAACTGCCTTAAACCCCAAATTTAGCATAAAATCCCAATTTTGCTTGACATTGTGTAGATTTAACAGAAAAAACGGAATATATATTCCCATTTCTTAATTGATGCAAAACTTACATGCAGTATTGATAGTATTTGATAGATAATATTTCTACTGACAAATAATCTGCATTTCAATCATTTCAAGGCATATATTCCTACTTTTGGGCTTTTGGACTGACCAAATCAAGGCCGATTTGGAGTAAAAGGCATTTAAGGCAGTAAAAGGTGGTTTTTACCACTTTAAGGCAGTTTACGGCAGTTTAAGGCAGATGCCGTGCCTAAAACAGTTTACGGCTGCCTTTTTGCCGATTTGAGCAAACAGTATTATTTCAGTCAGAGCTTGATTACGTAGCTCAATCATCAGAGAAATAAAGCTCGAACATCAAAATACAAGTTGATAGCCTGTTACTCAAGCATGAAAGCAATATAGACCAGTTTTAGACCGAATTCCATAGAGGTATCAGTACATGCTTTTCAATGGCTTTCATCTTGACATTTAACTACCTGGTAAGCTATATTGCAGACAGAACTTAATTAGACTGCAGGAGCAACTCTCATACGGATGCAATAATAACACTCAACAGGAAGTACAAGTACCTTCAACAGGAAAAGAAATATTAAGTGTTCAACAAGAATTTGATAACTTTCTTTGGCTGTTCAGTATGTGAATACCCAAAATAACAAACCTGTAAATAATACTGCAAGTTGTCAACGAGAAAAGCCATATGATTTCGCAGCCACCACTTGTTCTTGTTGTAAGACTGAGAATTCTTCTGGTTCATTTGGTAAGCCCAGCATTGCTGCAGTTCCAGTTGGATGTGTTTGATGTACAACAGAAAGCGGAATAATGTGTTGTATCTGGAAAAGAATAAAAAGAGTTTCAGTGAGCAATACTCTGATTTGTGATAACTAGGAAGGTTAGCAAATGGATTTTGTACTATTTCAAATGACAGACAAACAATAGTATAGGCTAGGCTGTACTACAACTAATCTTGACAAGCCAGAGAGAACAGAGGTAACATGCTTCAGAGCAGGTTTGCTGTCAGCATAACGCTTCATGGCTTGTTGTTTACATTGTCATCACTGACATTAAAAAAACTTATATCTTATCTTATCAAGAAGTTCTCTTTAGTTTTCTTATCTGCCATTTAAACCAATCTTCTCATTAGTTGAAATAAAACAAAATTCAAATTTTTCAAAGGTAAGAGGACCATCAGTAAATTATTACATTATATTCATTCAAATTCAGTTACAAAATATGTAATGAACAAATGTAACGACATAAGAGCAAATGCACATAACTAAAGATATATATACAATTTAATGGTTTATGTCATGATGACATTTTATCATTGGCACTGACCTTTCTATCACAGGTGGGGTGAACAATATATGGAGAGGTTGTTGGACCCTGTAGCACAAGTTCAAAGTCGACCAACCAGCTTCAACAGTCCCAGATGATGATGAACTGGCACTGTCATCTGCTACGCTTTCTGAAAAAATAATATGATGATGCCAAAGAGCATAGCGAGACCGTTTGGACATCTAGATTTTTGGTGTTTCAAAAATATAATAGGGGCCATTCAATAATTACGTAATGGAAAAAAAACATGACCCCCCCCCTCTTCCTTATAATGTTGTTGGTTTGCAATATTTGACTGAATTCAATTTCACAACAGTTCAAATTGCAAGTCTTTTAATAGCTCCTACTCCCCAAATTCAACAAGCAACAATAACACCATTTTTTCATGCCAATTAACCACCACAGCTTTAATATTTATTTTTTTTCATGTTTTAAAAAATTTATTTATGTTATGTAACAGTCATCTACACCCCCCTTCTCCCTGTAACACATCATAACATAATCCTAGACCCCCTTCTGGCGTAATTTATATTTTGAACAGTCCCATAAATTTTGTGGTGTTTATTATATCAATTTTAGATATTTTAGATTTGTGGAGTTTTCCACAACATGAAATAAGGCCTTTATTTCACAGATGGATGCAATAATTTCTTTCACATACAGGTATGATGTCCTTAAATTTGTTTCTAAATAAAACTCAACGATGAAGAAATCCTATTCATCGACTGTGGATTACTATACAGATTGATAGGCACTGACTCAAGGTAACGTCACAAATAGTATCACAATGAGGCTGGTCTGTTCATGACGCCACCTGCCATGCTGTTGTCATGACGTCATCTAACTGTTCACTGTTTATGACGTCACATAAACGGTGCCACTTTATGTCAGCTTTGGCACATGCAGAAAAGTTTCTTAGTATATCCCTGTGTGGGTAGCACTGTCTCCTACCATTTGAAGACCTCTGGTCTCTGCGCTTCGCGCAGAGACCTGACGGTCTCCATTAATTCGAAGTAATATTATTGACAAATTGGCTTTCAAGCTGGTATAAAAGACATCTTGTAATATTTCAGTCTTGGAATATCTTGCACACCAGGTGGTGCTACATAACAATATTTCTGGATTTTAGAGCACCTGGTGGAAGTCTCACATATTAGTCGGAATATTGGACGATGTTTCGGACAGACTCATCATTCCTTATAAAATTTGATTACCTCAAATTCTAATACTATATACAACTTGTGCTACCGGTTTTCATCAACGCTTATGTTGCCAGCTCCCATCGGAAGATATAGCGATAAGACGGTAAAGCTTTCAGTTTCCCAGGGAATAATATATTGCTTTTTGCTATTAATTGATAAGCCAAACTCACTTTTAGTAGTAGATTTGTCTGAAGACGACGGAATGAGGAAAGAAAACGACTGCAGAAGGTCATCATCTGTTATTAGGACATCTCTGGCAGCATGTTGGAAGGCCATGTTGACATCTGGAGAAGAAGAAATTATATGGAAGAAATGTAAACCAAATGTCTAGGATTCAATTTATATGAGTAAAATTTTATTTTGCTAGACATGACATTTAAATAACAGTCACAGTGTTCTAGCTTGGCCATTGAGCAAGGCGCCGCGCCATGCCCGACCCTCGTCTGCTCTCATTTCTAGAAATTCAATTCTATTCAAAACTTTATTAGCAGACACATAGTACATGACATGACTAAGATGATGACTTCGGTCCATAAGAACATCTACTGGAATCTACAGGAATACGGCACTAGAATTACAATAATATAAAGGTGTACATTATCAGCCCAGCTATAAGTATGAGAGAGAGAGAGAGAGAGAGAGAAATGTTTTATTTGACCAAATAAAATTATACACAATTATTTTGATTATGTCATATATCTATATACATCAGATTGTGGTCAAGGAGGCAGCATCTAAGTCACGTAAGTGACGCTGTCGGTACTGTCCCCTTTTGGTTATTAAATTCTGTCATCATGCAGGCGTGTACGAGACTGGTCACTTCACTATATTAAGGATGTTAGCAGATGGAGTAAAACACAAAATAGAGAAATTGAGAAGAATTAATATATATATACGAGTAGCAGATGGATGAGTGAATCAGAGAATGAGTGCATGGATGGAATATGGAATGAAGATGTGAATACACGAAAAAAAAAAAAAAAAAAAAAAAAAAAAAAAAACATGGGATATCTTTCGAGCTCATTAAGATGGGGGGGGGGGGGAGTGATAAATTCAATAAATAAGTACCTACATAATAGGCAAAGGGTTATGTATTACACACATAACAATTAGGAATAGTACAATTATCTTCGTAAGAGTTAATAAGATGCCTTTTGACATAAAATGAGAAACCGAATTCACTGTGAGTATTTACCTTGTTGATGATGCTATTTTCATTATTATTAAGGAGAATGGGCAACTGATATCTAACATTATATTCAGCATATTTGTGGATGACCCTAGGAATAACATACGTAGAATTGCGAGTATGATGGGAATGAGTCGGGTGATTCAGGTATGTATTGTTGAGAAAATAGTATGGCAATGTATTATTTGAGTACCTATAAAAAAATTTGTAGAGCTTTCTTGAGACAATATCTGTAACTTTCAGAATGTTGAGTTTCTTGAATATAGGATCAGTATGTTGATTATATTTAGTGTTAGCTATTATTCGGACAGCTTTTTTTTGCAATTTAACTAGCCTGTTCAGTTTGAAGCCCCAACATAATATTCCATAGTTAAGATAAGAATTTATCAGGCTATCATATATTGTTTTAAGAGTATACATGGGGAGAAAATGTTTCAGTTTATTCAGAATGCCGACTGTCTTGGATATCTTCTTGCCAATAGTTTCCATATGCACTTTCCAGTTTAACTGACTATCCATGATTATGCCTAGAAAGTTAAAATTTTCATGAGATCCAGTATCTCCGAATTCTTGATAACCATATACATCAGATTTGAGCAATTGTAATATTAAAGAATACACAGAGACTGTACTGAATAATTCTCATGAGGATTAGAAAGATGTATGCCCAAATCAAATCCTCTTAGGAACACTGAGTCACTCAATTTGTTTGGATTTGATAAAGAAACTCTTCTGTAAAAAATTTTTTAACTTACCATGCTGTGTGGTTGAGGTCGGTGGATTTTTCAATAAATTCTTAGCTTTGTCAATAAAAGCAAGAAATAATTCTCCTCGACCAACAAGGAAGAAATCTTTCATGGTCCTCAAGCCTCGTAACAAATCTGATTGTTCCACGATCAGCTTCCATAATTGCTGAAACAAGAGTTCAGAGAATATGAGAAATCTAGTCATATCTCATAGGATTCTTACTGGAAAAACAAAGAGAGAAAGAATTATTTCAAACTAGTGACAAAATTTCAACTTACTTCAGAAGCATATATCCTAATTTCATCAATAACAGATTCGAACTTCATGACATCAAATTCCAAATCTTGAGATAAATTGTGTATTTCCTTTGCAAACTTGTCTTCTTTCTCTTTCAAAATGGAGCCTGGAAGAAAGGATGTTAAAGCAAAATAGAAATATAAGAAAGAACAAAGAGGTGGCAAAAATAACCACATTGTCCCAGAACTGGTGATAAACTTAAAATTATGTTATGTACCTCTCTGTCTGAAAGCCATGACTTTTTTCTCAGACTCAAACATTTGGACAGATTCTCCCACAAACAAGATCTTCTCTGCTACTCGTATGGGAATGTAAGCAGGTAACAACTCCGCAGCCAAGACAAACAGCCTTTGAGTTGGCATCTTGACTCCTGTGTCAAATGCCCTCTGCAAATCAAGAAGACAAATGAAATGTAGTTTGTAAGCTGAAGTAAATATATTTAATAAAATTCTCAAAGGGATCAGATATCTTTAAAATAAGTGATCGCAGCTTGTAACATGTCTCCAAAATAATTCAGTTTTAAAGTAAGTATTGATTGTTCTCAGCATAGATATGTTTTTGTTTTTTTTTAACTTTTACAACATCACTACTGCACTAAACTGAATGAACTACTTGACAGCCAGTATGACTCAGATTCTAAAGAACATTCATTTTCCAGAAACAAATCCAGTTCTAAATCAAATTCCTATCATCTATATTATGTGAACTCACCAAAATCTGTTGCATTTCAGCCGCTGATATCCCTAAATCTTCCTCATCCATGCCACTAGGAACAGATGTAGTCGCATTTTCAGTTTGCCACTGGATGAAGAATTCCTTGTACTGGTCCAGGAGCATTCCGTACAACATCCAGCCACACAGCTGCTTGTAGAACACTCCATGGCACACATGCAGAATCCTGATAAATAAATTACCATGCAAAATTACTTATAAGATACACACCGCACACTTTATTTTAATATTTTCACAAACAGCGCATCATACCATAACTGGGACTTAAAGTGTTTCTTTGAATACACAAATTATTTAGTTATTTCTTTTTCTTTTTCTTGATAGTGCCTCCCACCTCCAGCACATCCATCATAGATGACGTCACAGTGACCATTGTTATCAGTATGTTGTTATAAGTTAACAAATCCAAACAATGTTGATGACATCACAAAGTAGAGAGCAATCCAGACTGCTCCACCCAGAGAATCTACCCTAGACGAACCCTTCCAGCGCCAAGTATTATCATAGATTTACGTCACGAGCGTCTAGGCCAATCAGCGGCCAGGATTCCTCTCCACTTCAAAAGTTTACCGGCAATTTACGAAGCAACTATTGGGTTCTCAGAGATGTATGACCTATCATTTTGAAGGTCTCAGAGAGATCTATCTACCCAAGTCCGAATATCATCTCTAAACCTTACGGAAACGTTCGTAACAGCGAAATCGGCCTCATTTGCATAACATGCTTGAAGGCCTGTTCATTGGTCAACTCTGTGGGCGTGTCTGACTTAATCACTGAAGGCTTTGCTGAAGTGGACTGCTCATTTTTTCCGTGCATTTCCGATATAAATCCAGGGGTCATTTAGTGCATTTATTGGGTCATTTCAACAAGAAAAAATAGTGGTACAGCAAAGAAATTTTACACACTCAGCAACACAGGCATACTGCACAAGATTATGTAAAAATCAAGGAAACTTTTGGTCCCATCCTGACCTATCATTCGGAGTAACTTGAATAAATCATAAAATTTCTTTAAGATTCATCAAAATGTTACGGATCTGAGGATAGAGAATCTCCATGCGAGAAACCTTCATTTTCAGCTTCCCTCTCCCTGTTTCAAAATGCAGAACGGTTTTTCAACAAGGGCATTGTAAGTCTTTTCTTTCTGATACACATTCTATTCAGTAATTGTCATAAATTTGTCATAAGTTTACCTCAAAAGAGCATGTTTCACAACAGGAATGCCATTGTTAGATGCGTTGTACAGCACTTCCAAAATGTGACAGCCATGCACCTGTAAAAACAAAATAGATATTTGGCGCAATATAATAATTATAACATGTAGAATAAAGGCAAACTGTAGTGAAAAAACAAACAATCAGGATTTAATTCTTAAAGATTATTTCAAATTAAATTCTGCTACCTTCTGTTGAGTGACCTGATTGATCACATTGTGAAGAACTGGAAAGAGGGCTTGGTACTGCAAAATAATACAGAAAGTAACATTTTTAAGTCAAAAATTATCGCAGCTTATCCACCTTAGGTTTCCATCAAAATAAACATTTAATAAACATTAACATAACAATTGCATCCCCAAATTTTAGATATTACATAGAAACCTACCTGTTCCAGACTCGCCTGCACATGGGTGACAGTCAGATACGGGTCAGCAAGAATCTGCTTTTCAAGGTCAATCAAGGTCAATCGGTACTCTCTAAGAACTTTGTCCAGGCCATCACAGAGGGCGCTCAGGTATAGACCCCTTTGTGTTTCATCTGCAAAACACAGACAAAGAAAAATGTCTAATATTGTGTGTGACTTTGCCAATGATTGTGGCAATCCACAATTTTCAATACACAAACAGTAACTTAAAAGAGCTCTGATTGGCGTGCATATTCAATAAGATTTAAAGTTAAAACAGCTCAATTTTTATCACAAAATCAACATTCATAAGAATACAATCAGCTGAAAAATGTGTCTGGACTTGTCAAAATATTCCTTGTATGTATCAAAAGGCCATTGCACAAAGAGGGAATCTCAATGACGATTTGTGAAGAGACAATACGTACTAATATTATATAAATTTCTGGTAAATTGACCATTCAGAGAACAGTACTTATGAAAACTGGTGACAAGTAGATACAATTTTTTTTCCATTGTGTTACAAGGGATTGAAATCTAGACTATTAACTGTTCATTAATTTTGATCAAATGTTCAGGCAATGTGGAACAAATTTATTTATTTTTTGACCAACAAGTTTAGTGCAAGTCAACATCAATACTATGGATAGTTTCTGACTTTGAGAATAGCATTGAATTGGGGGGAGGGGATATGAACTTGAAGTACCAATCTCCATCAAATCAGACTATTTATTATTAGCCACAAACCGGATAATTTTGATCTGGAAAAAGAGGCAAAACCTTGCCTGCTTCCAGTTATGACTAAGACTAAGACTAATTTCAAACCAATTCAACAAGAGATTGCACAAAATCTTGCATTTCTCACCTTGCTTGGGATATGCGCTGTTTGCTTTGATGAACAACTGCAAGTGATAGTAATGAGTTGCGAGTTTGCAGATTTCATTCAGAAGAACCTCCTCAGATTCATGAATGAACGGCAAGCCCTTGACAACCTGCAAAAAAAATAATTTCAAATTTCAATGGAACCAGATTTGCACAGCTGCCCCAAGCATACTCAAGATGAGATCTGACATGGGTAGTGAGAGAATCTTGAATGTGTTGCTGTCCAGGAAGTTGAAGGTTAATCCCATTGTGCCCATGATCAAGTTGGTTTTAACTCTTTGTCAATTACAGCGCCAAGGTCATCAAAGTTGTAAAACATTACTAGATCCATGGAGTTTAAATGTTACTGTTTACACTGGTTTAGTCACACTTTAGTGTATCTATAGTTATTTTCACCAAGACAGAGAACATTACATTTAGCCATGTTGAATAGGAGAAATGACATAGCCAATGGGCTGAGGAGGGGGGGGGGGCAGGGAGAGGGTGCAGGTGCCCCTCCTGAAACAATCCATGCCCCCCTTTGTGGGGACTGCCAGTCAAAACGGCGATAAACCAAAACGGCTATTGCCGAAACGGCGAGGATTTTTCTCAGCATGACCAAAACGGCTATTGCAAATATTGAAATTGCATGCCATTGCCAGAACGGCTATTATGCTTAACCAAAACGGCGATTGCAATGTGCAATTTTGCAGCTTCAAAGGCTGGCAGTAATTCTGTAATCGTAATTTAATTAAATGTTGTCAATAGGCCTGGCCTATACCATGGGTACAATTAAGTTAATATGTTTAACAAATGTATCTTGTTGATATTCTGTGTCAATAAAAGCCTATATTTATAATATTATGTTTCATAGGTATCTTAACATAGATGGTCTATGTTATGTTTGTGCATCATTAGCTATCATATGTGCAATGAATCTTTTCACTGTAAGACGAAGGGGGCAGACTAAAAGACCTAGGCTTGCCTAGCCTAGCCTATGCGCGAAAATATATGCGCACAGACACATTAGGCAATTGGGAGTGGCCTGTGAGGGCATAGGTGTAAATGATCTGTGTGTGAGGGTGGCAGGGAGAGCTGGAGGGGGGGGGGGAGGAAGAGGGTGGAGTTTGAATCCAGGAGACATTCATTCACATGAGACGAAGTGCTATGCTAGTAACTAAATAAATTATAAGCAAAATAAAGTTCAAAAATTCATAATTTGTTCTTATAAAATGTGAAGACTTATACATCATAATGTTCATATTTGTTATTTTTACAATCAATGGAGTGCTTCAAAAATGCTAAGTGCAATCAGCTTTGACACCTCCCTTTGACACAAGTTTCACCCCTTTATATAATAGGGTCTGTTGTTCTTCAATGCCAATTAGGTATAGCCGTTCTGGTAAAGTGGTATAGCCGTTCTGGTATAGACCTGTAGCCGTTCTGGATATCTATTCATAGCCGTTTTGGCATCGCCGTTCTGACATTGTCAAAAACCCAATAGCCGTTTTGGTTTATCGCCGTTTTGGCTGCACACCCTTTGTGTGGGGGGGGGGGAGGGAATTAGGGACTATTGGCAAGTATTACCAACTGTATTGGGTTGACTGACATAGACAGCTACTGACACAGAGTACATAGACTCAATGGGAACTAGCAATATTAGAGGGTAAACAAACCATCAAAACCAAAACATAAGTTTCATGAGTGTGTCATTTCCACTTTGAGCTCTGAAATGCGAATCATTTGCAAACCTGGAACTGCCTGTTCTCTCCGAGGACAAACACACTCCCTGGGTACCCATTCAGGGCAATCAGCAGCTCATGCAACATCCTCCTACATCTGAAAAGCCAAGATTTCTGTTTTTTCTGGTTTCAAAATTGGCGTCAATCTGTCAAAATTTTCCAGTGTCTCAAGAATTTTCTTTATTTCTTGAAATAAAATGCAGATGGCGCAGGAAATAAAAAAACGATCGCCCTGCCACCTGATGTAAAATTGTACCATGAACAAAATGGTACAGGCAGCAAACCCAAAGCAGCTGAAAGTGGTGGGGAAATTATTTGCCAGCCCCTTCTTCAACCCCCCCCCCTCCGACAGGCTCAATGGAATTCACTTTGCATATTTTTTTATAATTCTTTTTAAAGGATCTATAAATTCCAATAGAAATCTCTTAATCTTACGCCCCTGTTTCTGGATGCAACAAAAAATCCATTTGAAAATCAGGAAAATCACCACCGATGAATTTTTTTTTTAAAGCGCTGAAATCAGGTGCTTCATTGCTGGTAGGCCTGCCTGTTTCCCAAATCTGCTGTTAGAATACCGGGAGACCCAATATAGTGGCCTCTTAGCATTAATGAATAGAACTATAGAGAGTAGAGAACCCATTCAAGTTTATTAAATGTGGTTTGGAAAAATATATTAGATCTCAGGCATAGCTTCTGTTCTTTTTTTTTGCAAGCGTATGCCTACCAGATGATTATTTATTTAACTTTTCTTTTAATAGGCTTGCATTGAAGCCTTATGATATCATATAACCAATCAATGCAATTAAGAATAAATAGGCTTCGTACAATTAGTAGAATGCAGTGACAATGCAGGGAATACACATTTATGCCATGACGATAGGCCTATAAATGATATAATTCATTGAAATTATTAGGCCTGGTACTTTGAAGCAGCGAAGCGGCCATAGGCCATTTCGCGAAGCAAATTTAGCACAAGAGAGGACTCAAAATCCGTGCAGTGATGGTCTCAACATCAACAGTCCACAGCAGGGAATTAGAGATCTATTATTCTCTTTTATCTATTTTATCTTTCTATTCTACATTTCTCTCCGTCTTTCTGTATATCTGTATTTCTACCTTTTTTTTAAACAGTTACATACTGTTTTCATTCATACATTGAATATGAAATAAAGAAAGTTACGGTAACACTATAATAAGTCCTACAAAAACTTTGAAGTGCTGCGCAAAGTTCATGGCTATGCCATTTACATATTAGCCAATAACTCCAATGTTCATTGTGCTTCAGGGATCAATTTTAGTGTGGGGGAATCCAAAGCTTGGGTTTGCTGCCTCACAGCTTACTTCTTATTCTGTGGCCTATGTTTTTAAGTCCTTAATCTGAGGACAAAACAACACAGACGATTTGTTTCCCTAATCTCTAAGGGAGTACTTGATTGTTAATTTAAGGTCCCTTAATTAAGGCTCTTCTACTTCAAACAGATCACAGAGCTCTTAAAACGTGTCCTTATCTGCTCTGTGCAAGTGCGAACAATTCGAGTCCAAAGGAACTTTTTAACTGAGAAGAATATGAAAAATATTTACGAAGAATATGAAAAATATGAGCGAAGTTACCAAGGCACTGAATAATTGGTATTCAAGGTAAGGTTGTTTATTTCTTAATTTTGTGTTACCTGATATGAGACATGATATGATGGAAATGCAAGTATGATAATCATAATTTGATATGGTAATGTGATTATAACTTCCGTAAAATGATGATGCGAAAAGACAGAAGAATGCCAGAAGAACGATGTATCTTTAAATGAAAATGACAGCAGACAGATATATTTTAGAACTAGAAGCAGAAGAATTTTTAAAGAGAAACTTTATACACATAAAAGAGTAATCATTCATGATTATTTTCGAGTTATGGGTACATTTATCAATAAATAATTTCTGGAGATAGGTTATTGCTGTGAAATGCCAAGGTAGCAACGGGTGCTGTTAGCAGTTTTACAATTAAATTAACACTGTCAAGGGCCTTGAAAGTGGCCCTCTGATTTAGACCCACTGTCCTGTCCTGAGATTTTTTTTAATCCTCGAAGGACCAAGCTGGTAACTCTGCTTTCCCTGAAGGAAAGAGGAATTCCAAGTCAAGATTTTTTAAGACCTCTGATTTACTTTTTTCTCCTGAGATATTTCTTTGAATCCTAGAAGGACCTGAAGCAGCTATTCTGTTTCTCTGAATGGCAGGGCAGGTCCAGGTTCATTTTTTTAGGGTTGGAGCTTCAGCCCAAGAACATGAATATCTAAAAGATTATCTGGCATTGACAGGAAACCATTGGTTGACAATATTTCATGTTGTATGGACCTCATTTGCGGTGAATGGCCCTTGTCTTTTGTGTCAGGCACGTCCACTGCAGGGCAGCACAATCTGTCGTAATTTTCAAGGGCATTAATGACGGTGGCTAGGGGTCGCCACTGTGTCATGTTGGGGTAGAGGGCAACATTTCAAACACAGGGTTATAGCCTATAACCTTTTTTGGCTGAGATAGCTTGGGAATAATGAAGGCTGATTAAATAGGGTACAAAAAAGTCATCCTTTCTATAGTTTAATTATGGTCAGTTTATGTGCATCCATGAAAATACCTCACAAACTTTTCTTAGATGCTCATTAAGGTGCTTCATCATTTGAAATAGGTCCAAACATCCAAGGAGACATAATCAGACATTGCTTTGGTGTGGTCAAATGAGACCGAATGGTCACACTGCCACACGCACACTGGGCAATAGCACTCCCTTTCCCCTAGTACCCCCTGGGTCTTATAGGTCTCTCTTTCTTCCCCTAAACCTATTCTGCCCTGATTGCCCCACAAGAAGACTGTTGCCCCCTTTTGTTATTGAATTTAGCTCTGGTTAAGCCAGTTATCGGAAAACTGATTAGCACTGACAATCAGATTGTGGCTGACTGTGGAGCCATGGGTTTGGAGGGTGGAAATTGGCTCAGTGGTTATGTGCCAGGTTCCAAGCTCAGGACCCAGGGTTCTTTGGAGTTCGACTCTAAATCTATAAGCCCAGTTTATAGCTCCATAATAACTGACATACAGTGAGTGCAGACAACAAATTTTGTTATAAACTTTGAATTGTGTCACTGCGGATGGTAGTGATTTCATACGGGATGGTGTGTGAATTATCTTCAGAAAGATAGAATAGAAAAGGACAGAATAGGATAGGATAGGAGAGGATAGGAGAGGAGAGGAGAGGATAGGATAGGAGAGGAGAGGAGAGGATAGGATAGGATAGGAGAGGAGAGGAGAGGATAGGAGAGGAGAGGAGAGGATAGGAGAGGAGAGGATAGATAGATAGACCTATAGATAAAGTCAGCATCATTAAAAACACACCTTTTCAAAATGTCATAACTTTTTGATGCAACTTGCCAAATTTGAGTATAATCTTCTAATCCAAAGATTTTAAACGTTTGAAGTGAATCCATGCATTTTCCGCAGATCAAAACAAGCTGCCGTTACATCATGTCAAATTTGTAAGTTGCAAATGAAAGCAAGCATGAGGTGAGCAGGGAACCAACAATATCACGTGTTTGGTGATTTCTAATAGTCAACACTCTAAAAAATGTCGGGACAAAATTGGTTTTTTAGATTCAAAATGGTTTTTTGAAAAACCAAATTTCAATGCAAAACCAAAATGGATTTTTGAAAAAATCCATTTTGGTTTTTTGCATTGAAATTTGGTTTTTCAAAAAACCATTTTGAATCTAAAAAACCAATTTTGTCTGGAATTTTTTAGAGTGAACAAAGATGTCCAACAAAGTTTTAACTCAGAAGTAGTCACAATGAAGACAATTTTCAATGTTTATGACCTGATTAGCCTATCAGAGTGCATAAATTCGGGACACAAAGCTCGGATCACCTATCCATTATCTTCCAGGAATACTGGAATAGTTTAATTTTTGTATGATCTTTGCAATTATTAGGGGTCAATTCCTTGACCTCCTATTATAGAGGCGGTATTCAGAACTGTCCAGAGCTGACAGTATAGCATTGTGCTTGTTTAATTGGGTCAGGATCTCTCACTGGCTGTCATCTGTGCATTGTAACTTCATCAACTCTTCTGACTGTGTGCATGATTCAAGTCCTGTGATGATCCTGCGATTTGTATTCTAAACGCAACAGTGCCTTGTTCAGGGCATGCCTCGATCGCCTCAGATTAACAGGGCATTGACAGATCTGCCGAATAGGGTCTGATGAAAGGTGCTAATAATCTACAGATGATCTGAGGATAATCTGCTAATCCCTGAGGGATAAGATGATGATAGGAAGCATGCCTGTGCATTTATTAAGGATACCCGAAGATCTAGGATGGCACCTTGCTTCACTCCATAATGTGATTGCCCCCTGATTGGAAAATCAAGACCTGAACCCCTTTGGGATACCCCTCCCCCTTCTTCCCCTAAGATCACTCTTCACCCCCTCAGTTTCCCTTACCCATGCCCCATCTGTCTGTCTATCTGTCTGTCTGTGACTCTGTGTGCCTGGCTATCTGCCCCAAACATTTGCATAAGATGTATTCAATAGCCCTCAGATCTAATCAAGTCCAATTTGTAACAAGCCACTTGCCCCCTGCTGTGTTTAGCCAACATTTAGATTGTCCTGCTGCGATTTCCTCATCCAAAATCTGACTGATTCTGATTGATTTGTCTCATGGTGGTGACTTCATTGGATGATTGACATCTATGATAGAAAACTAGAAATCAATTGGTGGCCAAGTTTTGTAGCACATGTGTAC
Organism: Platynereis dumerilii; assembly: GCA_026936325.1. Classification (NCBI taxonomy): domain Eukaryota; kingdom Metazoa; phylum Annelida; class Polychaeta; order Phyllodocida; family Nereididae; genus Platynereis; species Platynereis dumerilii. Next base: position 26,671,497 of record JAPTHN010000001.1, on the reverse strand, counting down.
TAAGAGCCCTACATTGCCCTATAATGTATTATGACAAATGTATAATGTTGATATTTTCTGTCAATAAAATCATATATATATAGTTATAGTTTCACTGAATAAAATCTAAGAGCTTCAATAATAAGGAATGTTTCACAAATAGCCTTTTTTTTTCTCTGTTGGATGTGAATAAATCTATGACCTTATGGCCCTATTATATCTGTTGAAGGTTTTACTTTCACCAAATAAAGGTTATCTGATTGACTCATTATTCGCCTTTCGTTTGTTCCTCAATTGTTTGTATACCAGTATTGTAATGACTGCAAATGTGCAGTTGAACAACGACAAATAATGTTCTTAAAAGTGTATATTATCGAATATTAGTGCCAATATAATATATATTCTCAAATACTTTCGTTTCATAATCGATAGAGTCACTTAATTACAAATATTTTCTGACAAAACTTCCCTAAACAGTATACAAAATTACTTCAACTACAATGTTGAATGCATTCACCTGAACCTCAGCATACCTGACAATAGTAATATACATGTGTACGAAATTATTGAATTTCGTTTTCATATACTTTTCATAAATATTTCAAGCCTCAGCATTGTTATTATGTAACATTT